>VWZW01006010.1:772991-1152271 GCA_013397115.1 Edolisoma coerulescens | reverse complement strand
AAAAAAAAAAAAAACAAAAAAAAAGAAGAATAAAATGAAATTTAAAAAAAATTTAAAAACCTAGAATCTTTCATTTGGATATTTCCAAGTAATGATTGGAAATGGGATTTTCTTATTTTAAGTTGAATGAACCGTATCCAGTCTGCTAGGGGTGTTGAACCTGATCTCAGTAATTCAGTGTTTTCCCATTGTTTGAGGCCAGGAAACAATCTGTTGGGGAAAGAAAAAAAAAAAGCCATATAGCTCTGTTTCTCTGAGTAGGGCCTGAGGCAAACTCATCTCAGCTCACCTTTGTGGAAGGCAGAAACAAAAGACATTTTGTTATTTATAAAGCATGTAAGCACTAAAATAAACACTTGAATATAAAATGAAGTTCTGATAGTTCTTAGCCACAAATGCCTAAATTCAATTCAACACAGCCAATTGTAATTGCATGAAAAATTAGACCAAGTTAATTATCTAGTTAATGGAGCAAGAGGCCCTTTCAGGCTCTTCCTAGAGCCATAGGCAGCTCCAAGGGGAGACTGCAGACCATCTCTTCACTGGCAAAGGATGGAATGGAAACTGGTAGGTCAGTAAATGCTGATCTTTCCTTGGCTTGAATGAGGTGACAGGATTCCTACTCTGAGAGGCAAATGACTGAGCAAGCAAGATGCACCATGTTCATCTGTAGCTGTACAATGACATTTAAAGTCACAGCTTATAATCCCAATCATGGCCCTTCCTTACCCATCATTGCATTTTAAAACAGAATTACTTCCTGGCGAGTCTAAGGCAGAAATTCCAGCAAAATTTGACAAATGGGATTTTTCTATCATTCAGAAGACATCAATTTTTTTCTTCAATTAAAATACACAAAGGAAAGGCAGTGACCAAACTTCATTAACATGAATTAATGAAGTAAAATCTCAGAGAAGATAACCTCAGAAAGTCAGAGTTTACACAGTATCAATCAATATTCTTTGTAGGAGCTGAGAAACAGGGTTTGGGGTTTAAAAGCAATTGAACTGCAGCATTAGATTGACTGTAGCTGACTTTGAACTGATCATTAGAAGCCCAGCAGCAAGGGAAAATATTAAGTTGATTTTAATGGTTCAGAGCCAAAGGCTAGAATTTTAGAAGCATCAGGTACCAAAAGATGAAGACAGAAGATTAGCAGGATTTTCAAGAAATTAGCAGAAATGTTCAAGTAGATGAAAAACTTATCACTGTAGCTGTTTTTATTGTAACTCTAGCAATAAATAATAATTAGAGACACAATCTGTATTAACCTCCTTAAATACTAAACCCTATTACAAGTTAAAATAGGACACATGCCATAACACTGAGAAAGAATTAATTTAGATTCTTCTATCTTCTTTTTAGACAACAAAACCTAATCTGCCACGCATGGTGTACACAGCAGAGTGTTAGCTGGTAAGCAGGCAATACTTTTTTTTTTTTTTTTAATTTAAGAGGTGGTTTTCCTTTTAATTATTACGAGTGGTTTCTTATGGGCTTTTAGTGATGGGAACAGCAGTGGGACCTGTCAGAAGGGGTATGTTAGAAAAAAATTGCTCTGTACTATTCCCATAGAAATACAACGCTGCTATAAAATTCTGTCAAATCAGGCACAAGTCAACACAGGCAATATTTTCTTTGCTCAGAAATCTTGAAAAAGGCCTTCATTCTTGTTTGGAATCTATAAAGAGATAAAGAATTTTTAATATTTTCACTGCCTATTCCCTTCACTATCTACAATTAGTGAACTATGGATGCCTTCAGGTTGTCCCCTGAAGTCCAGACTCCAGCCATGCCATTTTTTCCCTGCCATGTAGAAGAAACACCCAACACCTTGGGAGGCTTCACCCTGCAGGTGCCCTCAACCTGTAGGAGGAGCTGCAGGAGCGGGGAAACCTCCGACTCCAGGTGTCGGAAGATGGACCTCAGCTGGAAGGAACCTCTGCCCCAGGTCTGGAGCCAGACTTGAGCACTGCAAAGACTGTGACCCAGTGACTCCTCCCTGCCTGGCCGTGTGTGAGCTGAGTGAGGAGGCAGCCAAGCAGGACCGGAACCTGCAAGAACAGCTGCAGCAGCAGCCAAGCCAGGGACTCCTGAAAAGTCTAAACTCACTGACTGCGTCTGAGGTGAGAGATGTGCCCCAGCTGGACGGTGACCCTTTGTGGGGTCGGGGCTGAGCAGCCCTGGTCAGTCCCCTGCTGCCACCTCCCATGGCTCAGACAGGGACCTGGGGCTGGAGCAGCTGCAGCACCATGGCTCAGCTGGATGCAGGGATGGTAATGGCCCAGGGAACGCCTGCCCATGCAGCCGGGTTAGTTTAGAGGAAAGTTTTTATAGTTTCCTCCAGACTTATATTTAGCATCTTGCAATAAATACAAAGTATCACTCTAGGTAAAACCTAAGCTGTTTCAAGTCACCTTTCCCTCATTTTGTCAACCTTAGAAACACCCAGAGGGAAAATACACGTTTGTTTTTTAACTGTTCAAACAAACCCACAGAAACAAATCATTCCTGAAACCTTGTTTTCACTTGCTTCCGCCAGTTAAACATTTCTGATATATTATAAATCTTAGCAGCGCCCTCGTTTTTTCAGGTTAACGAGCAATGCTTGTCACAGGCTGCTCTGCGCGGGGTCAGCTTTGCTGCAGCGAGAGGCAGCTGTTCAGCAGCTGGGGTCACCTACTACGGGGCCGAGTCGCTGAGCTGGTACTCTGCTGCCCTGGCGAAGCAGGCCTGGGTGCCGCCGTCGCGCCACAGCTGTTGGATGAGCTCAACCAGTTCGGGAGACATGCTGCCATCCTCCAGAGTTGTTGCCATGGCACACAGCTTCCTTTCATCCTCCTAAAGAGAAATTTCAGTAAATACTCCGCAAGCGCGCTGTGCCCCTTCACCTCCTTGAAGATGTGCTTGGTTTATAATGAGTTGCAGGGGCAAAATTTATCATTTTCACTGTTTTTTTCAGGTGGCTGCACTCGCCTGTGCATGTAAACATCCTTTTACAAGCTCACTTCCCTTTAGGTAGTGCCAAGGTTAGGCTTAAATTGTGACAGAGTTTTCATCTTTTTATTGTTTTGTTTTGTTCATACGAGGGCTCAGTTTCATCTTGCCATAAGCATTCACAAATAGTCCAACCTCAAAAGAAGGCTTTAATATTAGGAGAGAGTAATAGGATATCAAAACTTAAATTACAAAGGACATTTAAAATTAAAGCTTATTATAGCTACATCAATGCAGAAATCTAAATCTAAATGTATTTCTGAATGTATTTGTAGGAAAAAATTTCTAGCTTTAGGCCACATTGAGAAACATGATAAAGTGAATATAACTAGTAAATGCATTTCCCATACATAGGGAAGAAGAAACCTGTAACAGAAAAAAATCTCAAACATTTAAAAGATACTGTTCTGTAATTTCTTCCTTTTGTAGTCGAATACAAAAAGATTTGAATTAATCTATTTAATTAAAAATATTTCTTTTCAGGAGTTAGCAGCTTAGGAGTTTACTTTAAATAAAGAGCATGATTAAAATAATCATTTGATACACTGCCACAACAAGGGATAATTATAAAATATAATTCCTTCTTAGTTGTAGAAGTAGACAACTCAAGTGATTTGCAGTCAATAGTTGCAAAAGTATAAATGGATTCTGACAGACACTGTTTTGGCAGGGAGTATGTTTTATTCAAAACCAGGAAACATCCTCAGAAAAATTTTTAGCAAATTTATTTTAGGAATGTGCTATATCTTTATGTCTCAAGAGGAATTGCAGTTTATGGAAACTTTATAAAAGTCAGAGACAGATCAAAAATCAAACACCGCATTTTTTCTGAAAGAGAAATTGAGTAGGCATGGAGAAAAAAAAACGGGGGAAAAAAATGGGGGAAAAACTAGAAAACTGCCTTCACTGGAATGAGTGAGGAGGACAGCAGGATAATTGCTCTTCTACACGAAACAGCACCAGCTCCATTTACACCCCCATCCCCTCCTGCAGTGCTGGGATCAGCAGAAGCGAGTCACGCTCTCTCCTGTGTGCCCCACATTTGAATCCAGGGTGCACACTTGTTCAGCTGCAAGATAAGAGTTGGAACGTTCTCTGCTTCAAGAAATGACGTTATCACGAAATGATTGCAGCTATCAGCCACTAGGCTGGTTGAATGGCCTACAATGAGAAGCCTTGAGCCTGGAGTCTCTAGGTGCAGAGGGTAAATGTTCGTCGATTATTGTGCGAAAGGCGGCAATTGCTGATTTTGGTGCTTACATAACAAAGGAAGATAGCAGCAGATTGAACTTGTCACAAACCTGATTTGTATAATGTTTTGTTTCTCTCTGGCATTTACAAAGACTTCAGATGATTTTCATGCTAAAAATAGATTGGTATGATGCTTTAGAAAGAAAAAATTACCTCCCTCCCCAGAACAGATGTTCTTTAAATTAAGTGCTAAGGCCCTTTCTGTACCAGTAAGACGTACTTGCAGGCAGACCTGCAACATGGATAAGCACATTGCTTTTGGGCCCAAGATAATCCCAGTCCATGAACTAGATTACTTTAAGCAGCTAAATCTGGACCTGAACACACAGCAAGAACAAAGTCCATCTGAAACCAAAGCTTATATCAAAATAACCCAAGCTTATCAATGGCTTATGATTTTATGGGAAATGTAAGCTAAGTTTTTGGAGGTTTTTGGAAGAAAGGACAGTAGTAATTCAAATAAATGTGATCAAGATTTCTATTTTGTCTAAAAATCACATCCAGGTTGCTCTTCTCCGGTTCTTGGGGAAAACAAGACAGGCACTGGAAATACTCTATACTGCTGTATTCAATCATGCTCCTGGGGGCCCATTCTGCAATGACAGCAAGAGTGAGCTGACTGTGCTATAAATGATAAACTTACAAAAGCTGTGTTTTCTGCATTTGGTCATATATGATGCTAAGAACTGGACTGAGCTATTTAACAAGTTCTCCAGGCTGTGAAGTCCCTTGAAAAGAGTGTCTATGAAACTGGCACAGAGTGAGCCTGTATAGAGATCTCAGAAAATTTGGCAGGGCTGAGAAAAGAGTCTAAAATACTGGGGCATAGGGAGAACATATCTCAATTACAGGTGGCAGAGTCTGCACCACGCAGTGGATATCACAGGCTGAGTCAGGCAGGACCTGTGGCCAGCGCTGCAAGGTCCAGCTGTAGCCACGGCTTGGGGCATGCAGGCTGGTTGATGGCTCCTTGTGCAGCACAGCACGTTAACGTTGGCCTGTTTTCTGTGTGCTGCTTTTGGGCCTTGCTACATCTGTTTGAATGACTTGCATTCGTGGAAAATATTTAATTTCTATTTTGTCAAATGCCTGTATGAGCTTTAGTAACCTCTGAAGATTTTGTTTATCATTTTTTAGGTCAAAGTACCACATGTCACTGTAATGAAATGTAGACTTCTGGAACAAGTAAAGCTCTTTCAGATAAGCAGATGTTATTCCCTCCAAGATAAACCTCTCGGGATTAGGCAGAATTTGCCAAAACTGGAATCAACTGACATTCTGACAGGCATTTGAGAAATTCTCGGCAAGATCTGACACAGGCTAACAGACTAAATCATTGCACAGAGAAGAAAAGCTTTTCCTTTATTTCTGTCCTTGAAAATTCAGCGTGATTGACAGAAGATAACAGGTCTTCTTCCCATGGCTTTGCCTCCGTGTGCCTGTGCAGAGGATTGTTGACTGTGTCAGGAATGTCGGACTCCAGTTCCCTGAGGTGCCAGTGTGCCAGTACTGCATCCAACAACAGGGAGGTCTCTGCTCCAGGAGCAATGCTAGACTGAAATGCTCTCAACTTTTCTACATGACCTTTCCTCACATGCCTGAACCCCAAGGTTTGGTCATAAAAGGAAAATATTTTTTATATTTCCCAATAGCAATTAATAAGTGACTAAGCAGCTACGAAAAGGTTCTGGTTTTCTCCTTTTCTTTTTTTGTATGTCTTTGGCAAGTGGAATATTTCTTTTGTAACAATCAAAATGGGAGTTTATGCAAAGTTTAGACTTCAGGCATCAGTTTTGAGAAAAAAATAAGTAAGAACATCTTGTTACATGTGACTCAAATGGTACTCAGTTTCCACTGTCGTAAAGAAACTACTGGATCCTCTTTGTTCTGCTATTCTCTACAATTATATGACAAAAAAATGTGTTCTGATGCCTATTTCAAGAGAAAGGGTGTTATACTCACAGTTCTAGCAGGGTTTTCATAACTGATTCCTAACTTAGTCATTGCTTTCACAATAGCAAGTATGGACTGCACTACATTACTGTAAACGATAGGTCTGAACTCCATGCGTTCCTGGTAGGTGAAACCATCCTTGTGGATGATCCTGGTGAAAAAAAAAAGGAAAAAAAAAAAGAAAGTAATGGAAAGTTGGATCTGGTGCTTTTGTGGTTAGTGTGAGAAAGAATCGAATCCACTTGGCCCTCAGAAAAGCATTTATCAAAGGTTGATCTGCCTATTCTGCTAGAACAGGGAAACAGCAGTTTCTGACTATGTGAGGTTAAGTCTCTGCACCCAGTCTGAGTGAAAAAATGCTGTTTTTCCCTCTTGTGGGTTAACTTAAGATAAGGTATGATTCTGGAACAGGATCCAGGCCCATCCCTGGACATATCGGGCAAGATGCATTTCTGTACTTAGATCCCAAATCTTTTATTATTGGAAACTACAATTTTAGTCATGGGCTGTCACATTGCTTGTTCAGTCATTCTCATTTTTATCCAGAATCTTACCTAGACAGAAAAATTATTGCAAAAAATGTTTCAGCACTGGGAGGCACTTATCAAGAAAACAAGAAAAAAATCTTTAATTTTTTTTGCGCATCAGCTACAGTTTTGAGTTACAGCAAGGTCTTACTCTTATTATCTCCAGGCTTTGGAGACACATATTTTACTCCAGAGGGTAAAGAGCCTTAGTAATCAATTTCAGTAATCTAATTCTGACAGAGGGATTAGAATTTCATAATCCTCCTTGACTGGAGAATGGCATGTGGTTAAAGTTCTCCGAATCAGTGTGCAGATTATATCTTTTTCCATGAGTTGTGAAAAAGGATGAAATCTTCATCCACTTTGGCCTGGTGTGCTCTCAATGAACAGACACCAAACTGCTTTGACTGCTGCTGGAACCAAGTCTCTTTTCTTCCTCACCTCAGCTGGTCAGAGATGAAGGCCAGGTTATTAAATACAGAGTTTCTGGGCTTTGGGGTCTGGTGTTTTACCCCATCTTGCCTGAGATACTCTCTGGGCAGAGCTACCCAATCGGCCAACTCAGCCCTGTCAGAAAATAATTCACTGACTTGCACACACATACACAAAATCCAGATGACAACTGATGTGTCTTAACATCCCTCTGACTTATGGATGTCAGAAAACTCAAAAGCTGCGTTCCTGTGCCTCTAGGAATTGCATCTGTAGGAAAAAAAGGCTCCCCAAAATGTTTTCCCAATCAGTTCTAGATCAGCCAAATCTATGAACTCTCCTTTGAAGCTTTGTTTTTTTTGAATGCTGTTTTGATCATGAATTCAAATGAATTCTGCAAGATTCAAAGGAATCCTATTGAACTTGGGAGAAGGAAAAAAGAGGAGCTCGTGGAGCAGAGGCCTCCCCATTTTATGGATGCAGTCTTCTGGGGCTTTTATTCACAAAAGGAGGGCTTCTCATCAGATTGGTGGCTTTGATTCAGTCTCAACAGGCATGATGAGTTACCAAATATTTTGTTTCCTGCTTTTCATTCACTGAAATGTTTGTAGAAGCTTCATACTGGTAAGAGCACAGCACAGGCATACTCAACTTGGTTTTAAAAAAGACAGATCACACTTTGGAAATTATGCAGTTAGAAGCACAGAATTCCAGGGATTTTTTTTTCCTTTATAGCAACTCTCATAACCTCAAAACTCTCATCTTTTTAGGGTCTTGCAGCATATCTATATTTTGAGTATCAGAGGATATTTTGTAAAGCTTAGTGGATGGATATAACTTTGATTAAGACTGGGAAAAAAGAGATTAATTAATTAGAAAGTTATTTTATTAGGAGTAAAATTACTATGATTTTGGTGGAAACTGTATTTTCAGCAAAATTATTTCTTTTGTAAGCCATCATCAGTGTTCTTTAGAAAATGTTATGCTTCACTGAAAAAAAATTATCAACTAATATTGGGGGTTTTAACTGAAAAAAATCTGTTAAAAAGAAGTCCTTGGTTGTGACAGAAAGATGACATTTTATATGAACAAATACAATTTTTGTGAACAGTTTTCCTGCAAAATAATTCATATTTGTGATCAATTTGACAGCTCATAAATGCACAGGTCTTTAAATATAACTCTCAGCTTTACAGTGTTCTCCCCCTCCTCCATGTAGTTAAAGCTTATCAGCCTTTTTAAAGTGCTCAGTTCAGAGGAACATCTTTAATCTGCTCCTGCTTGGGGAAGCTTTGAGCAAAATACACCTCAGTGTTTGCTGAATAGGGAGGTCTCCTGAATGGAACTCAAACCAGAAATAAATTTATCTACTATTTAACTTATTTATTTTTTCATTATTTAAAAAAAGAGGTTAGCAAAGTATTTGATGGATGGTTCTGAAACTGCTTTATTACAAAACGAGCTGCTTAAATGGTAGAAATTTGTTCTTATGACATAGTATTTTTTACTTAAGTCTTTAAAATGCATTGGTGAAGATAACAAAGAGGTAGGGGAACTTAAGTTCAGAATAGCATTACTGATATTGTAAACAGGTTGCTTGATTTTTCACAGGAAGAGACTGGTGCTTACCAAGTGGGGTCAAATCTAAACAGCTGCAAGCCCTGTGCAACTTTTTTTGTATTTAGACAAGTTTAGGGATCAGACCTGGATCTCTCTATGAAAATAAGCCTAGACACAGCAGCAATATTTTATCAGGTTGCGCAGCAAAGGAGGACTTTTGCTACCAGTGTAAGCATGGTCCCTTGAATTTAGGTGGATTATTAATTTAAACCAGATACATAGTTAGTATTTTGGCTACCCTTAAAAGAAAAACACAAACGAATTTAGTTGTAACCTGTTTTACTATAAATGAAAATATTGTCAAGCTAAATTGTAAATCAGCACACACACGTAGAGAGATTTGACCTTTGTCTGAAGCCAGGGTAAGAGAAGCTCCTGACTTCAATCTGTGAGGCACCTTGTGCACTTTGAACCAACAATTACAAATATTCTTGCACTAGATTTATGATGCACATACAATATCTCTGTAACCAGTCAGTCAGTCCAAATTCAAACAGGGGTTTCTGCATTTGAGCTTGTAAGGCCTGTTTTTTATTTTTTTAACCAGAGTAATTATTGTATGAAAACTTTTTGTGTTGAAAATTTTCTTGCTAAAATCAGTTCTTGCATCTGTCCCTGCCCTTGGAATTGTGGGTAGCAGCTGGTCACTGTGCAGGCTGGTGGCTAAATATGTTCTCCCCTGGCCTGTAGGAGACCTTTTTAACCTTGGCAGGAGCACTGGAGACCAAGAATGATCTATAGAGGCCAATTTGGGGGGAAAAAACCCCAATGAAACAACAAAACCCCCCACCAAAATAACCCCACTCCAAAAAAATACCCCAGGAAGAAAATTCTGTTCTCTTGTACAATGTGAATATTTTGGTGTTTTCTCTTGAAATACAATGAAATCAAATGAAATTAATAGGTACCAAAATAAAATTGATCAAAGAGAGATGACTCACATCAGGTGTAATTAAACTGTGGAACTACTTGCTGTAGAATGCTGTGGATGTTGTTAATTTAGATTGGTTCAACAAAAGATTCAGGGGTGGACATGAGTTAACTGAGGGCTACTACAGAGATGGAGTGGTGCTGTCTCTGGTTCAGGATGGTTCCCAAGCCACAGATCAGCAGACACTGCCGGGGTATCCAGCACAAGTGTGCTGGCTTGGCTGGTCTGATGATCTTCTGCAAACACCCTTCATTGGTGTCTGCTGGAGACAGGGTCTTCCAGGTGGATCTGCCACCACTGGTTGTCTGATACAGTCCCATTCCCACTCCAGTAACTCCCACCAAAGCCAGGGAAGCAGATTCCCTGGTCTCCATGCGTGGGTCCAGTGCATGATTTGGTCAGATTTGACTACCAATACACCTGTGTGTCTCAGTTATTTTGTGTTTTTCTTTACTGCGTGGCTGAACAGGATCTTGATTTGAATGATGTTTCTTTGCATTTTATTCAAACAAGCATAAACACTGTAATAAGACATTAGGTAGACAGCATATACTACAAATACCAAATTCAACAACTGATATGCATATTCAGATACTTACTTCATTTGCTTTACAATAGTGCTCTTTCCCGACTCTCCAGCACCTGCAGAAGGGGAATGTTGAGAAGATATGATTGATAGATGAATAAGAAGCAAGTATTAAAAATAACTCTCTGGAACACAGAATTTTCTATCTACGAAGAGAAGTAAAGATGTTTTAGTTTCTCATTGTACTAAGTATAAACCCTCCCCAATGTCCATTTGGATTTAAAAAGAACAAAATCTTGGTAAAAATATTAATGAAAAGGAAAGGGACACTTGAAAAGAAGTGAATATTCAGTCAATTAAGAGAAAATTACAGAATTTTTAATTAGAAAGTAAATAAAATATGGATAATATTTTGATTTTGTCTCTGGCAGATGGGCAGGAAAACATGAACAAAGTACAGCCTCTGAAAGTGTCCCATTTATTACCTGATTTGTAGCTGCTCATTTAATGCGTATTATGACCTTTTGTAAGCCAAATGAACAAGCTCCATGCCCTTTAGCCAGCTTCCATGAGCAACTGGAAAACCAGAGTGTAAAGACTTGCATGTGGTCTAGCTCATGATGCAAAGGCAGGACATGAGCAAAAGTCTTGACACTGTTTTTTTTGTCATTCCTCTGCCACGTGGTCTTCTGCCATGAAGCAGTGTGCCTGGAAGTGGGAAGCCTGCAGAGCAGTGCAACAGTTCCAGCTTGGGAATGATTCTGCAGGAAAACCCCACAGCTGCTGAGGAGGTGTAGACATTTGCTTACACAGCCAGTTGAAGAACTAGGGCATAGGTTTGGCCAGATTATGTACAACTAATTTGCCCTCTTATCTCATGGAAAGTGAGTAATCACAATGCAAAGTGTCTCCATTGCAAATCAACATGAGTGACTATCATCTTCGGTCAGCGAGACTGATGAGGGTTGGCAAGAGCTGCCAAAAAGAGATGGATTTTGAAAGCACCTAAAGAGAGGATTTAACTTTGTGAATCCATGGGACAGGATTCATAGAATCAGAGAATATGTCCTTCACAAGACACCCCAAGAATCATGTCATGTGCATTTATCCAAACACTTCCTGGACTCTGCAGGCTTTGTGCTGTGACCGCTTCCCTGGGGACCCTCTTCCAGTGCCCAACCACCCTCTGGGTGCAGAACCTTTTCCTGATACCCAACCTAAACCTTGCCTGACACAACTTCATGCTCTTTCTCTGACTCCTGCCACTGGTCACAAGAGTGAAGAGATCAGTACCTGACCCTCTGTTTCCCCTCATGAGAACGTTGAAGACTGCAATGAGGTCTCCCCTTAGTCTCTTCCAGCTGAACAGATCTCAACTGCTCCTCAGAACGATTCCTCTCCTGACTCTTCACCACCCGCCTGGCCCTCCTTTGGATGCTCTCTAATAACTTAATGGGTTTTTTTAATTGTGCTGCCTGAAACTGCACACAGTACATTTTTAGGAAACTCAATGAACTATTCATTACAAGAATTGGTGCTCCATTGCCCGGCTGGCAATGCTGTGCCTGATGCTCCCCAGGACAGAGTTGGCCCTCCTGGCTGCCAGGGCACTACTGACTCATTTTCAACTTGCCATTGACCAGGACCCCCAGGTCCTTTTCCACAGCTGCTCTCCAGCCTCTCATTTCCCAGTCTGTCCAAACATCCAGGGTTGCCCCGCCCCAGGGGCAGAATCCAGCACTTTGCCTTGTTGAACTTCATATGGTTGGTGATTGCCCACCTCTCTAATTTATTGAGGTCTCTCTGCAGGGCCTCTCTGCCCTGGAGGGAATTGACAGCTTCTCCCAGTTTAGTTTTGTTGGCAAACTTCCTTCGTTTTCCTTTGAGTCCTGCATCCAAGTCATTTAAGAAGATGCTGAAGAGAACCGGGCTGAGAATGAAGCCCTGTGGAACCCCACCAGTGACAGGTCACCAGCCTGATGTCCCCTCATTCACTATAACCTTTGAGCCAGTTGCTCACCCATCATGTAGCCCTGTTATCCAGGTGTGAGCTGGACATTTTGTCCAGAAGGATCTTGTGAGAGACAGCATCAAAAACTCTGCTGAAATACAAAAAGATTCATCACTGCTTTTCTCTTTGTAGGTTACCTTTTTCCTCACAGTATGGTGTCAAATACTTCTGACAAAAACAAAATCTGAGGCCTAGGTTTTTTAACCAAGGACTTCTCAGTGAATGGAACAAACTGATTACAGACTTTCCAAACACATTTTGTAAAGGTAACAACATTCAAATGACAGGGATTTATGTACTCAAATGAATCACAAAAGACAGCAAACCATACTCAAAGCATTTTCGGAAACCCATGATGTGAATGGTATAAAGTGAGAGAGAAAAACAGGCCCATGCAAAATGGGCTGATGCTGCCATCTGCCACAGTTTGGAAAAAATGCAAATTTGTTGTAGATCATTTATTATCCTTTCGGTGACCTTCTGAAGAATTTGGTAAAGCCCTGTCAGCAAGGTAGTGTTTGCTATATTTTTTGTGAGGAAGAGAGGAGGCTGTACTGAAAATTCCTACATTCACCTCCTGGAAAGATGCCAGGAAACATAATATAGAGATTAACTTCTCTTCCAGATCTGAAAGACACTGTTAAAATAGAGTGAGAGGAACAATTTATATCTTTTGGATGCATTTTTCTACCTCTGCTCATCTTTAATTTATGATCCAATAATGCTTTTATCTAAACAACAGATGACTTTCAGACTTTGGCTTTACCATGGAGTATCATCTTAGTTGTAGCAGCATTTTCACCCCAGGAAGTGGGTCAGGAACAATTTGCTTTGCATCTGCTTTCTTTATTGCTTCCCTTTACCATGCAGCCTCCTCCTTTGGCCAGTCCCTGCTATGGGATAGGGCTGCATTTCCACCTGCTGCAGTAGATTTCTACTTGCAGAAATAGTGGCAAAAGTGCATCACAAAAGACCTTGTGTGATTACACAGGGAGCTGGAGGCATCTTCTTCAAGCCCAGATTTTCTGAATCAAAGACAAGAACTTAGGACAAACAGCCTTGTCCTGAAGCTCAGAAAGAACTTAATTAGAGTTTTGAAAAACTCTGTCAGCTGCGACGATTTATAGCTCAACCTGATAGGTATTAGTGGTGTCATAGCCATATTTTATATTTCACATATTTAAGATCTAGCTTAAACTTACTTCTCATTTCTGTCTCTATTTCCTTGACATGGATAACTGCACCGAAACTACTGGCACAAAAGTTTCAGTCCATGCCTGAAACTCTGACACTGTTCCTGGGGGCTGAAAGATGTCCCCCCACCAGTAAGATCGACGCTTCTTCCCAGAGAGCACATCCACCATGCCACAGGGCACACCACATTCACCCTCAGCGAGGTGCTGAACTCTGGCTGGCTGTAACCTGCATCTCTTCTTGCTTTGGGCATTCCAGAACTGCATCCCACCATGTCCTAAGCCTACCAAGGTTCTGGACACCCAGGGATTGAAGAGCAGGCTCAGGAAGAACTTGCAAAGCTGCAAAGGAGCTGTCCCCCAGCAGCTGGACACAAATCTCCCTGCTGCTCTGGGACTGCTCAACGCCTTCCCCACAGGACACTAAGGCATATAGAGAGCAGAAATAGAGAAAAAAATGGAGGTGCCTTGAAACCCTGTGAGAATCTCTCAAATTCAGGGGGAAACAGAACCCAGGCCCTCAGGTGTAACTTGACATTTTTGTTTTTCTAAGAAGAATTTGTTTGAATAGTTGTGGACAGCACAAGCTTTCAAGATTAGCATCTGCTGAGACATTTAGGAAGGTTCTTATGTATTAAGGTGCTTTTGTGTCTCAGTTAAAGACTTATTATCTCTTTACAGTTATCTATGTGGAAGGAAAGGTTTAGTTTAGGAAAGTTTCCAGAATTAAATGTGAGGAAATAAAAACCCCTACTGAATACTTTGTTTGAAACCTATTAGAAAACCCACTGACAATGACATAAATCACCAAAAAGTAGGAAAAGAAGATATTTAAATCAGAAAATGTTTCACACCCCTGTCTGAGCCTTGTCTGTGCCATTCAGACCTCTGGATATTGTGAACCTGAATGGAAATCATATCTTTCTGATCCTCTTGCCAGACTCAACAAACTTATTCTATGAGAGAAAGAAACTCGAGGAAAAAAAAATCTAAGATCTAACCCTCTTGAGGGAATAAAGTCCTTAAATGCTGCCCTACCCTCCAAAAAAGAATATGGGTGTATTCCCACCAATAGGATTATTGGGCTGTCTTTGTACTCAAAGCCTATGTGTCCAGCTCAGGTTTTAATAACAGGATTTTAAACTTCACTTCTACAGTAACTGATTAATTTAACTGGTTTTAAATACCTATTCTATAAAATTCTACATTCAAACCACTTACCAGAGACCTGTTATAATCAGTGGAAAAAAACATTTTCTACTCAGCCTAAACCAAACAGCTTAAAATTCTGTTCCCCTGAAGCAGATGTTTAAATTAAATTGTGTGAGTTGTGTCCCCAAGGGGAGCAAAGTGAGATGAGGATGACCAGTTCTGTTGAGGGTGGCTTTTGCCCTGACACTGAAAACTGTAGACAACAGGACATGTAGTAATACTTTGAAAATAAGTAAGTTAAAATTTTAATGATTATTTAAACTGAATCTAAGTTCTTATTTTTGTGAAACATCACTGTGAGCATCAGCTGTTTTGGCCATATTGAGAATGTGCACTGTACTTTGCACACCTGTGAATTGAAAGCTGGCATCCTGCAAAGCATATAATGTGATGTGGCAGGCCAGATATGGTCCTGATACGAAGGAAATAAAGCTTTCACCTTGGAGTTCTTGGAGTTTGTTCCAGGCTGTAAAACAACCTGATCTTTTTGAAGATAAATATGTAGAGACCAGATTTGTGGACTTGTTGGGGGATGGGATGGCTTTGACAGAACACCTAACATAGAGGACTTAACCCTCTTGGCTCCTGGACAACTTGTGACGAACGTCAGAAAGTGACATAATTTCCCTCCTCCCCTGGTTTATATGTGCATATCACATAAACTGTAAATCCTCTCAACCCAGATAGTGTGTTTGCCCGGGTCATAGAACTTCATATAAACAAACATGGTGCCTTTTTTTTCTGATTATAATTTCTATCTTTTGTAAAGGGATCTACTGGAGGCTGTAGAGAGATCACACCAGATTTTAAATAATTCTCTCAGAAAATAGTCAGAATACGTTGTTTTTTCACATTTTAAGTGTAAAAGTGTGAAAAAGTGATTACACTGAAAAGGTTATGACATACATCTCATTTTTTTTTCTGAGTATTTTCTACCAATCTGCCTATTGCACAAAGAAATTATGACATCCAGTTTGCAGTATAAAGGCAACATGAAGTCTGACTTAACAGAAAGCTAGGACTAGGCTGGCTTGAGTAAAGCTACCCTAGATTTATGAAGTCTAAAATTTGTATAATTTCTGATATCACCTCGGAGGTATGGAAAGATAACAGGTAAAAATCTGAACAAAGTAGATCTAATCCTTTCTTCTTTATCCATTTCACACAGCCCCTATGGAAGGGGTGATATGGAGCCCCTTATGCACTTTGCTTCAGCATCTCTAGTTCCGGGAGTTCAAGAGACACTTTCACTCTGGTGGTGCAATAGGCTCCAGATTCACAGTTTATTTACCTCTAATTTCTTTTAAGAACAAGAAAATTCAAGTTATTAAGTATATTATATTTTTTTCGTCTCTTCAATATGTTTTTTACTCAGACTTTCCAATCTGTTGTTCAGGAGAAAAAAAGCCTTCCAAAACATTACTCACTGAAAAATTTGAATTCATGTGTGACACGAGTAATGGAAGATATTGTAAAAATCTACGAAGAAGTATTTCAGATCCAAATGATCATCTTGTCTCACGAGGAGTGCTTGTGTAGCTAATGAAACTGAAATATATTCCAGTTTGAAATGAACATAGTAGAAGTCTTTTTCAGGTAGCTTACATTGAATTCAAAGTATTTTACTAAAAGCATCTCGAGGCTGATATTAATCGTGTTGGAAGAAGACTGACTATATACATTAGGAAACATTTAAAACTAAATTCCTTAATACTAAATCCATACATATGTTCAGTGGGGAGGTAATTTACTTGATGTCCTGGTGTAAAGCAGCATTCAGTAATACTGTAAGGGCATGAAAGCTTGAAGATCAAACTGCTTAACTTATAAATTCCTCTTTATCTGGAAAATTCCTCTTTATCCTGTACATTCCTCTTAAAGGATTTCTTACCTCTTCCTCATGGATAAGGTTGGATAAGGTTAAAGGCAGGATGCTGAATTAGATGGATCCTGGTTCTAAGTCAATGTCACAATTCCTTTTCATAACAATAAATAGAAATTACTTTAAATTTATGAAATTTTAAATTAAAATATTGTTCTGGGGGTTTTTGACCAATTTAAGCTCTCCTCATTAGGGGAAATATTTTATATTAATATGGCATAGAAAATCTTTGCATCTTAACCAGACCGAAAATCTTTGTAAGCCACAATCCAAACACTGATGGCACATATCAAACTGCTGCTTTCATATTATTATTTGAGAAACCTGTATGTTCATCTCTTATTTATTTTTGAATAATAATTGTTCAATTTTTAGCAGGTATAAATAGCCTTTTTTCATAAGATACAAAACAACAGAGTTGATTTACTTTATCTAAGAAATCTAGTTACTTCTGAATAAATGTCAGTTTAAAAGTAATTGCAAGAACTGCAGTTACAAGGAAGGCAAAAAGAGAAACACTTCAATGATCAAAGATTGTTTTTCTATTCATTGGGAGAAACCATTGATAACTTTTGTAAGAGGCTGTTAGAAGAAAAATATTAAGACAGGGGTGGTGTTAATGTGCTCTTGGATATTTCTTATGAGCTGCACATTGCCATGGGAAAAAAAAAGACAAGAACAAAGCTATATCAAGAAAAATAATTTCTTTTCTTTTGCCACTACAGCCTCTGGCTGCTAATAAATTGATCATAGTGTGGATTAGAAGTAGTAGTTTGTGAGAATATTTATCTGTACTAATCTCAGTACTTCTCAGTCCACTCTCCATTATACATCAAAAAAAGCCATTCTAAATCACTTTCTGTTTCTTTAAAAAATGAAGTGAAACACTTTGCAAGAGAAACAATATCAACACCTTGTGACACCTGTGGACTTTTTATGTAACCACTTATCTTACTTAATCTTCCTACAAAAAATGCATATAGATCCATGAAAAAAGTGTGCTATGTTCCATGTAAGTTTGTATTATAACATTTATTCTAACATCGGGTTCTCTTTTCTCAAACATTTCCAAATTCAAGGATTTATAACATTTGAAATTGAATATATCCAGTGACATGGCCATTTCCAGCCTATTCCTTGTGACTTCATAAGTGGCCACAACCAGAAAAAATTTTAAACAGATATTACAGAATTGTCTCCAAATAAAATAGTGAAAGATGAGAAACTCACTGTACTGAAATGTAATTCCAGACCTAAAAAACCCCTGAATGGAAAAGCATTATGAGTAATTTTTATTCTATTTACCCAAGAGTAGTAGTTTGACTGTCCTGGCTTCCCTCGCTGCATCTTCCTGGAGTTTCTTCTCCAGTTCTCTGGATCTCCTGGCTGACTCCTTGCTCTCCGAACTGGCTCCACTGCCCATCTTGAGATGTTAAAAATTCTCTTTATGCAGCTGATTTACTTCTTATCAGACCGGTTGCTTTAATTCAGAAGGACAACCATCTGTGCTTAAAGAAAATTTTAAAATCCCATTCGACCTCTCTGGTCAGCCTTCAAATAAAATGATCCTTTTGCACCTGTCACATGACCTGGAGATGCTCTAGTCAAGGATTTACATAGGGACACAAAAAGGTAGTGTTATGATGCCATAGAATTGAAGTTATCCATTCAAGATCAAACCAAGGTATGGATAGATCTCTCCTCTTGTTCCAGGAGGTTTTGTTTCACACACTCCAAAAAAATGTGCAAAACATCTTGTAACAATAGAATTGGGAACAGTATAGAGTAAAATTTTTAGCTTGTGAAGCAGTGTGATGGACTGAAGCAAAAAAAAAAAAAAAAAAAATTATTACATTTTTTGGTTTTCATCTTTCTCAGTGCTCATAGCTCTAAATATATGTATCCTTTTTTTTCAAATGAAGGAAAACGAATTTACATATTCAAGACATTTGTGATTTATTATTTTTGATTTATTAACTAGCATGCAGAATGTTTGCTGCATTTTCATATTACGGCAAGTACATTTATTTTCTTGGAATGGTACAGGACATCTTACTGCAATTTTTAACATCTTTTTAATAATTTTACACAGAAATTCCTTGTTTAATGTCAGAGTCTTTTCTATTTCTTAAAATTATTTTATTAGCAGTTATCAGTTTTGGCTGAAAGCACCACAACTTTTCTTATGTAAGAAAGGACACAGGTCAGATTCTCCCCACTGATGTAATAATTTCATCTTAGTTTATTCACAGTGCAATAGGATTATAGAAATGTTTTATGTAATATGATGGAAATATTACTTGGCATGTACTGTTTGCAGTATATTGAGAAAATGTATCTGCTGTAATAGTGTGGCAGTGAAAAAGTGTAGAATTACTGTCAGAACTAAAAGATACAAAATATTTTTTTTTTTGTCCCTTCTCTTCAGATTAAGGATTTAAATAAAATAAATCTCACCGGTGTGAAAGACTATAATTCATTCTAGATTTATTTTGGTTATATAAAAAGCAGAAACATGAAATTATATTACAATTCTACAATTATTCACTAATACTAACTTCACAGTATATAAATATATAAGGTTCAGGATGAAAATAATGTTTAATGGCAAAACAAGCATACAGGTTATTTTGATTTATGTTAGAAGTATTTTTAGGTCAGAAGAGAAATGAGGAAGAGGGCCAGAGGCAAACTCATCCCATCCTAGTGAAAAGAAACTTCCCCAGAGCAGAAGTGTGGGGACCTCAGACAGGAAGGCAACTGGTACTGGGTGGGGAAGAGGAGAGTGAGCAGAATAAACATCACCAGTGCACTCATGAATTCTGAGCCATTAGAGCTGGAGAGAGCTGTCTTCTGAAAAAAGACAGGTTCTTTGCTGTGCTCGTCCCATTCAGCACTGAGTGTCCTCTCAGGCTTAATTTTCAGACCACAAGCTGCAGTAAAGACACAAAGTTGTGGTTTGTCAATAGATTCTTCTCACCCAGCAGCACACAAAGCCATGAAGTTTTCAGTCTCCTTGCACTCAGATACCAGAAATGAACAATCAGTGCTTGTTAATGGCTGAACTTTTGCATATATATTTACAATGCAAGAAAATTCTCTGTTTTGTTAAGCTTACATTCCTACTTTGTTTGTTGTTTAAAATAGGCCATCACAAGATCTTTACACAGCCATAGTAAGAACTGCTTTGTTTAAAAAATGAAAATAAGCAGCTTTGGAAGTGTGATATCAGTGCCAGGTGTCTGTTTATGAGAACTGTAGGCAAGTGCAGTATTCCTATGGATTTTAGGGGTGGTTGAAGAGTAAGCATTCCTGAAAACTAACAGAACTAAGCATTAACTGATGTGGTCACAAATCATGGAGATGAACATCATCTCCAAATTAAAGGCTCACTTCACTACTGAGTTGTTCCACACATTTACTAGTATAACTCTACTCTTTTGCATTTAATTTTCTCAGTATCAAACTGGAATAGGGTAAGAGTAAACTATTCAGTTTACTGGATGGGTGTAAATGTATCCTGATTTACATAATTTTTCCTAGATGGAAAACAATGGAAAATCAATGTGCATCCCATAATATAACTTTCCTAACATTCTCTGTTATTATGACTATGTACAGGAATTGGCTTTAAATAAGTAGGTGTCCAAATCAAGCAGACTGTAAAGAGAATATGCATAAAGAAAGATAAAACCAATTATTTAATGAACATGGAATGTCTATAACATATCATCCATTTGATTTATTCAGTTCTACCTTCAAACTCTTAATAATTTACTGGAAAAACCCCGTAACAATCAGTTTCTATTTCTTTAGAGAGTAAACAGGATTCTATTTTGCTTTAGACATCCTCCTCCTCTTCCTCTTCCTCCTCATCATCACTAACAATGTTTTGATTGACAAAATTTCTGCTGATGACTAAGCCAGAATTAATAGACAATGCCTTACAGGTTCAGTTGATTCTAAAATGCTTTTTGATATCTTTTCTTGACCTCTTCTAGGTGCAATAATAAAAATATGGTCTCACCTTGCTTCTCTTCTATTGTTTCAATATAGTATGGAAGTCTGAAGGTAAGTCTGGAAAATGCTCCTCTGAAATGCTGTCGTGCTTTGTAAAGAGTATTAGTTTTGTGGCTGGAGTTGTTTCTGGTGATTCACTCTAGGTGGTGCAGATAGTATAGAATGTTCACTAAAGCATTCTGCAGCTGTTCAAGCTCTCAGAATGTCTGAAAGGCTGTTTCAAGTGATCTCTTCAGAATTCATGGATGGGGCATTTTGGATTCCAGTTGCAAATTTTTATTTTATATTAAAGTTGTACTGGTCTGGGATTTTTTTGCCCAATAGTATAGATTGTCCTGGTAATAGAGTTCTCAAGTAACTTAGGTTTTGTCTGAAAATGCTAAATGTGTCCCAGTCAAAGAAAGAGGAAGAGCTTAGGAAATTCACACCTTTTAAGTGTTATCTCCTACTTTCTCTCTAGGTCTTTGCATTTACAATCTGTTCAGACTGGACTCTGGTAATCTTTTCCATGTTTTCACTAAAAGGAATGTTTTGCCTTTTCCCTGATAAAATTTAGCAGAATGACATAGATGAAAAAGGAGGAAGCTTTAGAGAGAATAGATTTCTCTAAATTTAGGAACTCGCAATCCAAATCCTTCAGTATGCTTCTAAATAAAGGAAGCTTGAAAAATCTCCAGTACAATGCCTTCTACAATCAGAGGAAACTGTTCAGCTCTTTTTTCTGGCTACTGAATTTCTTGAAATGTGCCTCCCAATTACACACTGGCAACATTTCAGTGGGAAAATGACCCACTGCAATACTGACAAACCCATCCAGACGTCAGTAATTACCGATGTGCAGAGATACCTGCTCAGTGACAGATACTTCAGCTTTCGAGACCTGTTAAGAGCCTTATCTCTGGCACCGGGCCACAGCCACGGGGCCGAAATGTTTGTGGAGCTGAGGCAGTGTCTGCACACAGGGCTGTGTGAGCTGTGTGACCTGCACTGTCACACAATCCTGACCAGGATTGTCACCTGCCCTGCGCAGCGCAGGGGCTCGGGCGCTGCCTGACTGCTGTGGGCCAGGTGCAGATGGGTGCTAATGCTCCTGGGACCTCGGCGCGAGAACGTAACATGGACCCAGGAGAAGCTTCATAATTTAGCAATGAAAAGCCCTGAGAAACTTTAACTTTGAACTTATTTCTACTTTGAGCTGAGGGTTGGACTGGAGACCTCGGGAGGTCCCTTCCAACAAAAATAGTTCTATTGTTTTGTTAAAGGAATTTCAACTACTTTTACCTTGGCTTTAATTTATAAAGCTTGTCTATGAGATACTAAGGCCTTGGTTTTGATTCTTTTTTTCCCTCAAAATATTACCAAGAACATAAACTTAGATTTTTTTCTTTTTATTTGCTCTGCCTCTTTCTAAGCTTTCTGTTTCCCTTTCCTCCACAGGATATAAAGGTGAAAATCTAAGGGATATCTAAGATTTTTTGTGTCATATCATGCTCCCACCCCCTAATTTGTCATCTTCTCTCTAGGAAACATTACCAAATAGCAGAAGGAAAAAGGAAAACTTGGCCCTCTGCTCTATAATAGTACAGTGATAATAGTGTAATATTTGCAGAGACATTTAGTTCTGTAAGAAAGGTAAAAGGAATTATGTAGTCATTCATTTTTACTGCTTACAGGGGTGAAAAGAAAAGGAAGGATAGAAACAACCTTACAGATGTCAAAAGAAAATATTTTAAAACAATAAAGTGTTCCTGCATTTTCAGTCCTGTCATTTTTTCCTCAAGCATTGATATAAGCAGCAATTCTTTTCCTTTTTTGTGAAAATCTCAGTCCCACTATGACATAGGTGAGCTGTACTGGCTTCACTACACTCATTATCCTTGATTCTGTGTTTGCAGTTCGTGCTGATTCAGTGGAATATGTGGCACTGTGTGAGAAAAGANCTCACTGGCTGAGTACTGGGCCAGGTAAGACCCACTTATTTCTGCCAGTACTTCAGCTGAAACATTGTCTGTGTTATCAGCGAACGTCTGCCAATTTTTGACAGTAGATGTGTGGCTGAGCTGCTGTGTTCAGATAAAGAACTGGTCATTCCAAAACTCTCAAACTTGATGTATATATTTGGCTGACCAGTGGAAAAAACAGCAATATCCAGTGCAAAGCTAAAAAAGCCCAAATCCTTCAGTGTCTCCTGAACCAATACTCTTATTCCAGCCTGTGCTTACAGGATGCCTGGGATGTGTTTGACAGAGCTGCACTGAGCACAGCAATTTCCCCTGACTTCCCACACATGAACAGCAAATATTTCACGGTCTGACCTTTCTACGAAGATTAACAAATGATCTCTCTGGTATGGTAAGTTTAATTTTTCTTGTGGCTTATTGCTGATTCACACAAGAAAATGGAAAAGAACAGTCAGGAGTTAGTGCATTATAAAATGGTTTGAGGTCTTTGAACTCATGTATTTCCCACTGGATTGTCTGAGACTCTCCCCTGCTGACTCCTGTAAGAGGTGCACCTGGTATTTTTTGCAGGGGGAGAAAAAAAAAGGAAAAGGGAATCTTAGTGGGAAAGTGGGTGATGCCTGCTATCTCTGATGAAAGGATTAAGTTTCTAGTACAATGTGAACAGTCAACATGGTACGTTAAAAAAAGAAAAGAGCTTAAAACAATGGGGAAATATTTTGTCAACATCCCACTCTGAACAATTCCAATTCCCAGTAGAGCCATATATTAAGACTCATCAAGTCCCATTGTACCTTGATAGCCAGAAATTAATGAAGAGTAAAAGCAAACACAATTCTTATTTAACTTGTAAAACCCTTTAAATAACAAACATTTCAACCTTTGCTTTTAGTGTCAAACAAACATGCAACGCAAATTATAAAAAAAATAAAGACATTTTTCCCAGCAGATTAGCAATCCTTCTCTTTTATTTGGTAGGCTGTTCCCAGCTAAGAAAACCAGTGATTGCAGTCCCCTCATCAGAATTCATGCAGCTCTGTACTGACAGCTGTGTAGTGGCTGGATAAAATCTGATTTCTGAATGCTGACAAGGATTTAAGTGCGTAGTTTCAGAGCTTGGAGTGATTTCCAGGATGTCAGCTGAATTGAACTATTCTGTGTGGAGTGTGTCCACAAAATTTCCATAAGAGCTGTTGCCATAGTGCAACAATTCCTATAGAAATGACTGTAGAAGAGCTTGTTCTGCTGCTGAGCTAATGCACTTCCTCTGAAGGGATCTGTTTTATTCTGCATGGATTCTTATACTACATACTTATGGAAGCTGGCTGACATCTGCTGTGTGATATTTGTTCTTTCATTCACACTGCAGGACATAATAACTAAATAAGATCCTTATTTTGATAGGTTTTTAGAAAGAATGGTATTGTTGCATTTTTTAAAGATAAATTTCATTGTAACCCTATCTTAAACCTAAATATTTAAAAGGATAGAGCATGGCAGCTAAATGTGGTAAGGCAGAAGAGAGAGATTTCTTAGTAATTTATAACATTGAAATAATTCTGGGAAAATCCTGTCTTGCTCACTGTAACTTCTGAAAGAAAAGTTATTTCTTTAGAGAAGAAAAGTTGTCTTTATTATCTTTGTCATTTGTAACCATTTTAGGGTCTGATTTAGTCCTATACATTGTCTTCCTCTGTATTCAGATCTCCCCAACTTTCAAATGTCTTCAACTAAACACCTAAAGTGCTTTCTGCCCTGATGGTATCCTGCAATACTTTGAGGCAGTGACATGACGTTCCTCATCCCAACCCGTGCAGCACACGGAGATAATATTGGGAATTTTAACTCTTTGGGAATTTTGAGGATTAATGATGTTTTTAGTATTCTTCCATTCTACTTATAAACCAGCTTTCTAATTAATACAACTCTAGCTGACACTTCCCCTAGAAAAATGTGCATTGTCCTGGGAAGAATTCAACGGAAAAGGGAAACGATCTCATTCTTCTCAGCTCCCACTCCCCTTGCAGAAATTTTAAAAAGCTGAGCATTTCTTCCTGAGCTAGGCTGGCCTCCACCCCAAAATGTTCCGTTCTTAGACAGGAAGGAAAAACAAAACCAAAATGTTTTGTTTTTACTACTCTCCTGAAAGGACTGAGCACAGATCAGGCTCCCTGGGTATTTGAGAAGGGAGATCCTAAGCCCATGTGTTAAGAACTCCACCCACATTCAATAAGTTGATGGCAAAAATGTAAACCTCTGAAACCTCAGGTCTCCTAAGAAATGAGGTCAGGACTTAGGTGCAAAGGAAATGGATGAGCCTACAAGGCTAGCCAGACATTTTGTGAATGCCAGTAGTGTCTAAATGTTTTTCCTTCAGAAATCACAGGCAGGAATAGGTCTTCATCTACAACAAAGCGTAAAAAGAAATGTAATTGGGTAATTATAGAATGACATGTTGAGATGGGGAACAATACTGTACTTTCACACAGCATATTAGTCTATGCCTTCAGGGATGATGTTTTTTGCTTCTCAAAATCAGATGATATTTTCCAGAATTAAATATCCTTCCAGTTTTATTCTCAAAGTTACAAATTTAAGTGGGCTTACTTTCTAGTCTTTTGAGATCTTGTTTTCTTGGCAGCTACAGATGTTTTGTGAAAATGTCTCCTTAATTTCTTATTTTTCCGGCATCTTTCATGTCTCAAAATTAGTTTTATCTGAGTCTTCCTCCAACTGAAGTGCAGAGCAGAATCTGCCAGTTCTTTGCACAGTGGCTGTTTTCATATTTGCTTGTTTGAGTAATTTTCTCATTAGAGATTCTGCAAGGTAAGGCTGCAGGTGTTAAGGACACTCTGTAGGATTACTTGAGTTACACCATGTTGCAGTGTCCAATGTCCCAAATATTTTGTTTATTCTGGCAGTTGATGTTTTGTTATCGTATTTATTACTAAATCTGTTGTGGCAGCACTTTCATGGGATGCAGGGGGACATTTTCTTTAGAAGCCACTGCAGTGCCTGTCTCTTAATTTAACGTGCTGTGCAGCTGGTAAGCAACACTGAGTGCTACTGATATTTCACACAACTCTGTCAGGCTATTTATCAGCATGCCCTCTGCTGCTCCATAGTCACCCTGATGAAAAGTCACCTCTGGGTTGAGTTGCTGGCCAGGTGCCAGGCACTGCCCTGTGTGATTCCAGCTCACATACCTGTCACGGTCCTGCTGGCTAAGCAGCCATGCCTCGTGCTTTAGTGTGGTGCTCTGCCAGGGTCTTATATTTCATTTGTACCTGCTCAGTTTTTAAATCTCTCTGAAGCACAGACGCTTCAGGGCTGGACTCCTGTGTTTGTGATCGAAATTCTCACATGTGTGTATTCAATCCCATACTCTGTTCAGATTCCCACTCTGCAGTTAAACTGTTCCTTACAGACATGGTTTAGCAATGCATGTTGCTTTTCCACATGACCTGCTCTCATGGATTATCTTGTGGCATGTGACAGAAAGATACACGTCTTCTTGCTCAGTATTTGCCCCTTACCCTCAGTTATACATTGAATTTATAGGCATCAGCTACATTAGCAAACTCAAGAATGCCTGGCAATTTTCCTGGAACTGGGTTCTCTGTGCCTGTAGTTCTTAGGACAGTCCCAATAAAGAATTTGCTGTGTTTATGAAATTCCCTGAACAATCCACATATTTGGCTTGCCAGAAAAAATTGGCACAACTGAAGGAAGATTGCCTACAACCTGTTTGGTTTCAAAACTGTGACAGTTTATTAATAGACTTGAGCTGGGCTGTGATAATTGCTCTCAGTTCCTATAGGTGTGAGTCACATGTTCTGGAGCTGACATGCATTCAAGAAGGCACGTCTGTTCTGATGGCTGCAGCATCCTACTTATTTTACAGTACAATCTATCCTGATCCATGTGCATGGAAGACAATACCAGTGTGCCACAGGAACACAAAAACTATTCAGCAAAGTGGTTCTTCAATGCTCTGTGGGCATCTCCCTTGCACTCCTGCTGAAACCCTAAGTACCATCAAGCAAAAAGCACAGCAGCCTATTTTCGTATTTTTCCCACCAGTTTATATTCTTTGGTTTGTGGAGAATTCTCGAGGTTAACACCTGGAAAGTCCTGTGTTCAGAAGGGAACAGGCAATGATGAGCTCCCTGGTACTCTGTTGAAATTATTGGCCTGCCTGTGGTCTGTATCCACAAGCAGCATTTTTTGCTCAAGGCTCTGATCAGCCACCTGCTCAGCACCCTCCCTGTACCATCCTCTTGGGAAATATGATCCTACACAGTAAGGGTAAACTGTAAAATTGTCTTGCCAGAGAAGGGCAACAGAGCTGGGGAGGGGTCTGGGGCACAAGTCTACTGAGGAGCAGCTGAGGGAGCTGGGGGTGTTTATTCTGGAGGAAAAGAGGCTCAGGAGGGACTTTATCTCTCCCTACAGCTCCCTGAAAGGAGTTTCTAGCCAGGTGGAGGTCAGTCTCTTCTCCCACAGAAAAAGTGTCAGAACAAGAGAAAACGGCCTCAAGCTGCATTGTAGGAGGTTTATATGTGCATGTCATACAAACTGTAAATCACTTCAACCCAAAAAAGGTATATATAAATTTGAATTCTATTTATGTTTACTCATTCATTTCAATAATGAAAAATGTATTATAAGTATTTCTAAATACATGATTTTGACCAAAAATATTGCACATGTAGTATCCTGTCAAACAAATCTCAGAATTCTCTACTACATGTGTACTTACTGACAAACAATAATAAATCAATTATCTTTTTGGTTCTTGATGAACATAAAATAAAATTCACATCCCTTACATGGCAAATATACACATATATGAGATTGCCATAAATTATTCAATAATAGAATGTAAAGTCTCTCTCTCTCTCTCCTTCTTCAACTTATCTCTTCTTTTCTCTCTTCCCTTTCACCCCACCCATTCATCCAAACCATACTGTTGTGTGCTTACCCAGTAGGCCAGGGACTAACATACCAATTTCTATGCCAAGTGTGTAATTTACTGATAAAACTGAGAGTTTTTGCAGGTTTTGTTTATATGTAATAATTTATTTCTCACTTTCATGTTGCATATGTCTTATTTATAATTAATTAAAATCACAAATTGTTAATAAAACTTTATTCTGTCACTGCTGTTACAATCTTGAAATGTATTTTTTGACATGAGTTGCAACTGCCTGCAGATGCCTACAGTGTACAAGCCTACATCTGGACAAGCCACCTTCAGTCATTTTTATAGGCAATGAAAAATAATAGACACTTCCAGAGTTCAGTTTTCTCTCACACTTGAAGTATGCAGTACAGAGGTCTCATCTGTTGCTGCCAAAAACCTTCAGCGAGAATACTAAAATCTTTTTATTGCACTTAAATCGTCACAAAAGTTCTTCTGAGCATGTTTCTCATCAGAAGCAAATCCTTTGCCTCAGAACCCTCCTGTTTTTTTCACTGTTCTAAATTCAGCAGTTCTCCATGGAGAATTTTAATAGTGTCCTGCTCCCATGTGAGTAGCTGGTGCAGAAGCTATGGATGAACTGATTTTCTCAAAGTTGTTGGACAACTGACAATGACAGCAATGTCCAGAAGGACTCCAAGAGACAAAGGTCAGCTTCTCATTTTAGGAAAACACTGTGTAAAGATCTTGAAGTTAGGAGCTTTTCCAGACTTCAGTGCATGAGCACGTCTGACTTGTTACTGGTAGTTGCCTGCAGAGGTTACTGGAGGCTGCCTGCAGTGGTTGGTGGCAGCCCCACTGGAGACATCCTGATAAATTCCAAGACCTGCTGGGCAAAAGCTCCGTGTGAACCTCATGAGTACTCCCAAAAAAATTTTCGAAAATTGACAGAAGCTTGTACAATGGCCAAAGCCAGTGGTAATTTCCAACACGCTGTAACAGAAATGAAGAGATGTAGTAATTTTTTTGATAAAATCACATATTTTTTTAAAATTGTCCATGAACACAAATTGAAATGGTGATCAAGGGCAATGGGAGACGGGGAATGTCCCTGTGTTGACAGCCACATTCATCTTTGTGTTGACAAGAGATCCTTTGTGTGTAGGGTGGTTGGGTTTTTTGCCCATTCTTCATGCAAGATAACACATTTAATTTCCCTTTACTAGATTAATTGTATAGTTTAACCATTCATCTAGATGTCACTTTTACAAGGACAGTTTTATGTCAGATGTTATATCTAATTGGTAACTAGGAATGAAGCTCATCTCTGGAATAAATTCTACCTGCTTCATTGTCTTGCAGTTTGAATAATAAAACATCTTTTCAGAACTCACACTTTTCAGAATGAAAAAAAAAAACAAAACCAAACCCCGAATCAAAAAGCCAGACCAATGGAAATAATGCAGAACTGTTTTCTCTAGCAGAAAAATAAATATAAATGAATTTCACAGACAAACAAAATTGGTTACTGTGTGTCTGTCTACACTGAATTATGATTCACAACAGAAAAACCTCTGTTTTACTACAGGCCGAGTTCTGAATAAAATTGAGTCTGTGTGGGTGTACATGGAAATCATATGGAAAAAAAACCAGACAAAGCTCTGGGAGGAGGAAAATGTGGAAAGCCTCATTTCTCCGTATATACTCAGGGCAAGAAGAAAGTGGATACACAGACATCTTCTGAATATGATGCCTGTCTTAGAGTTACAGATCTGTCATAACAGGCACACCCGAAAGGAATCGTAACTGATAATATCCAAGTACACATGGTCAAGGAGAGCTCTTCCCAGAAATAACGTTACATGGCTGAAATACAAGAGGAGTTTCATAATACAAGAGAAGGCACTCAGTTTCATCATATTCTTAGAGAAGCCTCTTAGAGCCAAGTGCAGAAGCTCATAACGGAGGCAAAAGTCTTCTTTCTCCTTGTTACACATTTTCTGATAGAAAATGTGGGGTGCATTCTAGACAAAAATGTTGTGTATATTCACATTACCGCTTTGTAAATAAACACCAGGTGCATGTAATGGGCAACTGACCTCTGCTATGATCTAATTTTTGCAAAAAATATATAGAATTTTTTAAAAGTATTCATCTAGTATAATATATGCAATCTGAAATTATGACCATAAAATGAGTTATGGCAAACTAAACCCAGTATATTTAATGCAGAGAGACAGAATGCAACTTTTGAAGCTTCTGAAGCTTCAAAAGGACTTCAAGTTTTGAAGTCCTATGAACTATTACATTCCATTTCTCTTCTCATTCATATGAATCCTAGCATGCCTTCACAGAATTTAGCTTGCTCAGTGACTTCTTCCTCAAATAGTCTTTTTGCCTATCTACAAAGATCCTCATGATAGCTTCTTTTTCCTTCCTGAATGATACGCTGAAATATTGTACCATACAACTTAATCTATGCCACATTAGAATATAGCTCTTTACTTACCTTAAAGAAAATTGCAAGGATTTGAGAAACTTTTTTTAGGCTGAGGACTTTTTTTCTAGAGCCTCCAAGTATGTGGTCATTCATTGCTTTCGACAGGATTCCAAGACTCAAAGGGGAGTCCAGAGTGAAAAAACCAGTATAAAAATAACCACCACCACCAAAAACCCAACAACAACAACAAAAAACCCCAACAACAACAACAACAACAAAAACAAAAACAAATAAAACCCCAAAACCACCAAAAAAAAAAAAAGCATGCATGAAATTAGTGCAGATGAACTGAGGAGTTCATAGTTACCTCAGAATGCAGTTGCTGATTTTGTCCAGATTCCAAATGACCATTCAGAATGACTCTGACCATCTGGATTAGCCACCCTAGTGTGTAGTAGGGCTGACCTGGACCTGTGAGGTGAATCAGAGTGCTCAAGCTGGGCAGCAAGGTTCCTGGTGCAATCAGTGGTAGGAGCCCGTCGCCTCCAGGAGAGCACCTGAGCTCTCCAAAGAGGTGTCAAATGTGAAATTCAGCTTAGACTTTTCTACCAGCAACAGAAAACACTATGAAGGAGATCATAAAGCAAGATGGCTCTGTAGGCTAGTGGTTCAGTTCTCTGGAGTGAAGAGGCACTCAAGAATGTACATATTTTTTCTTTATATCTAGTACTTGCCAATCAGTAAAACCAGAATAAGGGTGCTCTCCCTCTTTTTGGAGAGTTAAACTGATCTTTTTAAGTCTGATTGAGGATGAGAGTTAGGTGGAATTATCCATGGCTGCTCTGATCAAGATTATTTGAAGGACCTTATGGCATAAAATATAACTCTGAACCTGACCACGTTCAGGGTTACATCATGCTGGACAGTGAATACTAGGATTCTCTTAATTCATCCCGAGATTTTTAATTGTTCTTCAGGTTTCTCATTGGCACCAAAGTAGGTGATCTGAAACTTTTCCTGTGTGTTTTTCACAATAGGAGCACATAAATTTGTGTGAGTCGTATTAACTTAGGCTTTTACTTCAGAAATTCCTAGGACGTTTTGTTTTTTTAAGGATGTATTCAAGACTTGAAAACAGCTATTAAGGTAAGGAAATTGTTTAACTACTTTAAGCTCCTTCAACTTTAACCTACCTGTTTCCTTCTTTTGTTGAGCATTTAATAAAAACTAGAACATTTCTTACGTGGTGATAGAAAACAGGTCTTGGGCTGAAACCTCCTCATATTTAGGGAGATGTGCTCATTTTATTGTTCCTGATCTTCCTTCCCCTCCATCTCTTATTGTTTCACTAATTGATAACTACAAAGAGCCTGCAGAGGGAGTTTTGCAAGAGTGGAGCTGTTCAAACAAGATTTCAGGGAAGTCCTACGTCTTGTGTTATCCAATCAGAAATTACATTCGTATTTCAGCATTAGATTTTCCAGTTATGGACTGGCTTGTGCTGAATTTCTGCTCAGCTCTACACAGAAAAAGGCCTGATACCTACTTGGTGCATTTAAGTGCTCTGGTAACACCAAGCATGGTTAGTGGTATCTGTCAGGGTCCCTAATAACTCAGGGAACATGGGAGCTGGTTCCTTACACTGACGGCAACTAACTGATCAGCAGGAAATTTGTGAGCACAAATGCATGCCTTGCTTCCAAAAAAGCTTTCAGTAATTCCATTGGCAGTGTTTATAAAGTATATTGCTGCACATCTTTTCTACACAGCCTCGCATGCTGCTCTCATGAACCAGAACCTTTTGCTGTATTGTTTCTTCACGAGTGCTTAGCTGCAGTAGAAATGCACTTACCACTTTGTTCTAATTCTGTATGCATTGTTTCCTTCTCTATATATTTTCCTCAGCTTCTGTCCCTTAATTTCATGGCATTACACCTGGAAGTGGAGGGATCCAAAGATAAAGCAGGGCTGGACAAGGGGCTTCCTGAAGCCCTGCACTGATACTGGATCTGAAATGGGGGACCTGGTGCTTATGAGCATCCAGCCAACATGAAGCTGAAGAGCAGCGTAAAAAGGAAATAAGATAGAGAATGAGTCAGTCCACCCTCTGCAGGCTGTGGGTCCCTCAGCAGCCCTACTTACATGGGTTTCTCTTAAGAAGAAGGAGCACAAGGAAAGATAACAGTTTTAGATTACAGTACCCATGAATGGATAACAGAGAGTGCTGAACACCTCCTGCTTATCTCAGTTACTCAAACCACTGCAGTCCCATCCCACTTCTGCTGGACCATGACTGATGGGCATTCAAATGATTTGAACATTCAAGTAACCAGCAAAAATATGCCATTAACAGAGAATTGAGCTCAGTCTGATCCTGTGGTTTTGATGTCTATCTGTGTCCAGATAGAGAAAATTCTAAAAATGTAAGTCAAATTACACGATGTGCTGGCAGTCAAGAAACCCTGCCTTCAATCACAGAAGAATTACTCCTCTGCCAGATTATGCTGTTGAGGAATTCAAGGAGTTAAGAATAAACTCATAACAGATATTGAAAAAAAGAATACTGGGAAATGTGTTAACTTCTTTTTTTGTACACCACTTCACAGGACCTCAGAATAGCAATCAAGCCCAGTATTTTGGTGTGGTTTGTTAGGCAGTCAAAATAGGAGAATCCAGCTCTGCAGCATGTATTCCACTAGAGAGCTCCAATGCAGCAGCAGCAGCAGCAGCAGCAGAATTTGGGATTCCATCATCATCCTGGTTATGGGATCTCCATATCCTCCCGAGTGGTTTGTTCAGATGTACTCAGCGTGGGGCCCTCCCAGTCAGGGACAATGATGAGGACAAAGATTATACACGACTAAATTCTTGGCAGGATACACCATGAAGGTCCTCCTAAGGACTTCCAGGGTTTATGTTTGAATAACATGAAGTGAATGTATGACCACACCTCAAGCCACAGCCCACCACCATCAAACCCTCCTCAAACTCATGAAGTCCCTTTCTCTCTTTCTCTCCTAAAAACCCTTTTCATTTCCCCATTTTGCTTTAGGGGTTTTTTCTTTAGAGGTGAGATGTGAAGCAAAACCAAAAAAGGTGTTTGTTAGTATTTTTTAAAGCTTAAATCCGAATTTTACTAGACTTTATAACATATATGACTGAAGCCTTAAAATAAAAATACTGTTAAAGTAAAATCACACAGTTCATAAAAAGATAGAAAAAGATGGGAAAGCAAATTCTGTATGCAGACTGTGAAGGAACTAGTGAAATCCCCAAGCCAAGTTTTTTCACTTGTTTGGAAAAGTACTGAAACAGACACACAAAACCACATCTATAATAAACACATTTATAAACAAAGTTTTCTGTTAGAATGAGTTTTAGAAGTAGTCTCCCAAAGAAGAGAAGAGCTATGTCCTTTAATGGAAACCTGAAATTAAAAGAAAAGTCTGAAGCTACTCTTAGACAGGGTAATGCAATATTCTAGGGGAGATTTCAGAGAAAATAAGATTATACTGTCCTCATCTCATGCTGTGCTACATCTTCCCTTTTATATGTTCTATAAAGCATTTAATAGGAAAAGTTCTGACATTAAACCTTGAACCACAGGACTAATCTTTATTTGTTTGGAGCCACATTTTTCCTTCAGGTTTTCTCACAATGTTTTCCTAGACTCTAGCCTTACCTGGCACAGCAATTCCCCATTTGAATAGATGCAAAAAAACCAGGGCAAGCCTTGGAACTAATACTGAATTTTGCTACTCCAAGAAATAGACCTGGGAGGTGGGTGGAGGTTGGCTGGGGCTGAGCAACTCCCCCTACAAGGAGGGAAAAGGAAGGTGGTGGGAAAATGTTTCGAGCTGGACTTGCTGCTTCTGCTCACTCCCAGGAGACAGGGAAATAAAGGATGGTGTCTGATGTCTGGTGCTGGAAGGAGCTCCTCTCCCCCTCTCCCCAGCACTATGCACCAGCCCACTCACCACAGAAAGACAAAACACCTTTGTGAGGCTCCGGTATCATAAACTATGGCAGGGGAGAAGTACAGGTATTTGGGGAATTTTTTCTCTGTCTGCTTTTCTAAGCAGGTGCCTACATTGCCCACGGCCAAATCAATCATCAGTAGGAGTGAGTTAATATCCTGTACACCTGAAGTGTGATTTCTAAATCTGCCTGTTAGAGAGAAGAACAAGGCAATCTGGTTCCTCAGACCAACATGGACAGAAATGGCTGTGGGCAGCCTCTCAAGCTATCATTGATTTATCTCAAGTACAATATATTTCTGGCAAAACAAATCTCCGTTTCAGCTGATTTAGCCTTCTTTATGTCAAGGTTTGTTGGTATTAGTCCAATCTGTTGAGAGTTTCCTTTTGGGAAACTCATCAGGTATTTCTATAAAAACTACAAAACTATTGTGTTGCTCCATTTGGAACATTTTGTACTGTGGAGGCCCTGCCTAGAACTTGTTCCTGTTACACCTCTTTTTAGTGACTGGCTCCCAAAATGTCAAGTCACCTTCTTCTTTCTTGGTGGTGCAAATTTTCTTTTTTTTTTTTCTTTTTCCCTTTCTTCTCCATCCATCTTTTTTTAATCATATTTTTTACTCTTTTTATCTTATTGAACCTTCAGGCCCAATACCTGAGTTTGAGATTTGTTTACATTACGAGAAAGGGATGTAAGGATTAACAGAGATAAGATAAAAAGTTTATTGGTGTTTGGCTTTGAGCACAGGCACATGCCTCTGACTGCAGCAGTTGGTACCCAGGAATGGTCAGAAGGCCCCTATTTCATTCCAGCACAGTGACCCTTCCTTTGAGTTATTTGGGGACTCTTGCAGTGGTTCTGAAAGGTGCTCATCTTTCCCTTCCCTGCAGGAATAGACAAATTTATGTCCTGTGTTGATGGTTCATTGCTGTCACTGAAATAACACACCGCTGCACATTTTTCAAAGTCAGAATGCACTTCTACCCCACTCTTCTAAAACTTATGTGGATTTTAGTAAGTCTGAGTAAAGTAGTCATGGCCGCTGTCACGGACATGGCAGGTGTCCATAGCCATTCATTCACGGCTGGCATCCATCCATGTGTTCAGGAACACTTAAAAATCTTTATAAGAATACACGTTACATACTGACCTTGATTCTTGGAGGCTCTAAACAAAGTAAAGGACTTCCACTTTCCACAGATGAATATCTGTTGCCTTGGTGATTCTCTTAATCAGGGAATGCTGCTTCTAAAATTTTTTTGCCCGTTGTGCACAACTGTCAGAGATTGCTCTCTAAAAAGGAATTTTCTTTAATGGACTAAACAGCATCTCTGGCTGTTCCTTCTCATTAATATTTTCTAGTTGAGATAGTTGACATATTTTTATGTTCTTCCTGAGATACTTTGAGAAAGTCATAATTTCATATGCTACTTGTCTTAATTTTTCATACTAATGCTTCACCTGAGCCATTGCTATGTCTTCTACTAGCAATATAATTTCATGGTCAGGTACATAAGTATTTTTGAGAGAGGCTACATGGCTTTTACTTAGAGAAACACAGTTGCCCTGATGTTTTTATTTTGAGGAACTGCTGTATTTTGTTACTGCAAACACCATAAAAATGACAAAAAATATATTACGAACTATGTTTAAATGATGTATGTATATGATTTTTAGTAAGCTTTAATGTTCTACTTGTATAAAAACTGGATATAAACTAATACAGGCTAATAGTGTCAGCTGGTTTCTGATTTGTTTGCATAGATTCGTACCATGAAAGTCATTTAAGTAATTAGAAGTTCCTTGAAAACACAGATACTTTCTGTGAGAATTTTGTTTCTTACCAATCTGCTTTTTGAATGGAAAATGTATGTTTGTGCTTGTCTTAAAAATAATTCTGTAACTTTGATGATATTGTAATTACTGACAGGCAGGCTTGTTATAATGTCTTCTTTTGAATAAACTGTTTAGAAACATTTTAATTTTCATGTTTCAGGTAACAATTCCTGAATTTGGTCTTTTAATTCTTACTGGGCTGTAGTTTTGAAACCTTCCTTAGGAGTAACAGATATTGGAGAGTGTAAGGTTATACTTTTTTTACCCCTTTAAGTTACCAAGTTGAATCAAATTAATTTTCATTACTATGCCTTGTGAATTTTTCTTCTGCTGCATTACATCAGCAATGTAGATGTTATGATTCGGTGAAAAATGAAACAACCCCCCAAAAAAACCACTTCAAAACACCAAACCCCCAAACCCATTTCCAGTTGTAAAGGGATTTTCCAGGTTTGGTTTGCTGCTACCTGTGTGGGATGTTGACCTTCCAGCTTGCAGAATGGTGCTTAGTGGAGCTGCTTCTCTCTGTGAATGTGGCAAGACACAAGTACTTGTGCTCCCTTTCACTCCCTCTGACTTGCAGCCACTCAGCCTTTGGCTGTCCAGAGTCCTCTGTCCAGCACACCCAGCAGCTTCTCGGTTCTGACTGATTTTTTGTCATTTTCACAACATACCCTGCTAAAGGCCCAAAACAAATGGATCAAAAAGACGTGGAAAGATTTGGTTTTCTCTTTAGAAGGGCGGAATATGGAATTTTTCCAGGGGAACACAAAGCTTGGGGAAGGGGATGTATTATTGTTGGGGGTTTTTTAGATGCTTTCTCAAGACTGAGACAGAGGCTGCTGTGGTTCTTATGCTTTGCTATTTCATTTGTAACATTTGAAAGCAGTCCTACACACAAAAAAAGAAAGAAAAAAAAAAAAAAGTATTCCTGTGACCTGTAACAAAACCAAAAAATCCAAGTCAGGAAAGCGAAGTCTGAAAAGAAACAGAAGGAAAAAATAGCAGTGTTTTTCTAAAATAAAAATGTGGGAGCCTGGTCCAGACCTTTGAGCTACTGCTAAACTGTATTATTCTACTCACTCCTGGGAATTTATTCCAAATCTGCTCTGTATCAGTGTGGAATATCCTTCTGTGACCTTAACTGTCAAGGAACAAGAATATCAGTGGTTTGCTTCCATGCTGAAGCTGCAAGAGTAGCAGAAGGTATTTAATTATCCTTAACATGCTCATGTATAGGTAATGAACACAGCCACAGAACACTTGGTTGTTTCTGTTTCCTCCCTCATGGTCTGTAACTAAATGCAACAGTGAATTTGAGAAATTTATTACACTATAGGTGGATATAAGAGGTTTCCAGTTCTTTGTAGGTAATTCTTGCTATCACATGGGTCTCACAGATAGTGCTTCAGAGGAGCAGTTATCCTGGTACCCCGGCATTTCCCACAGCTACGGCTCAGCAAACCCAGGCACATTACTAGAGCACAGGTCCTTCTCCTGATTGCTCAGTGATTAGAAGCCACTTCCTGCTTACTTAACTCAAAAATGTGATTACTCTTCAAGATGCAGGAAGGCTCAAATTTAGACACAGTTGGAAACTGCACAATTTTTTCCTCTCAGTAAAACAACAAGGACAAACTGTTTATACAAATATTGACACGCCATTCTCAGCAGCACTACACAAAATGCAGCTGGTTGCTGTCAGGTCTGTGCCACTCCCAGAGGCACAGCTAGAGACTTACTAAAACGTGTTTCTACCAAGCACTTCACAGACAGCCGGCTGCCTTAAAGGCCACAGCAGCCACCTACCATGTTTCCTTTAAAATAATAACCACAGTTCCATTTTGTTGAAAATTTCAGTCAGTGTTCCTTTAAAAAAATCCTTATTTTAGAATAAAGGCTACTTGTGCAATTGCTGGATTACACATTTCAAAACATCTGACTCAGCAGTTAACTGTTACATCCCCCACAGTTCCCTGCAAACTGTGCTTACTGCAGTGACCCACCACAGCCATTGAAAAATTCATGGACATATCTGGGTCTATGAACAGCCTTTGCTAATGGCAGAAGGAAATTCATCGTGCTTGGGGAACTAAAGATTTGAGTTCTTTAGCGTCACACATTGGATATTAAATAATTCACTTAAACTTTGATTTAGAGTATTTCAGCGTATGTAGCAGCACATAATCCGCTCTGTCCTCCTTAATGCAAAGGGATCTTTCTGGCCATGTTCCACTATGGCAACCAAGATATCTAAAATCAAACCTTTGCGTACTCTAATTGTGCCACTTTGCAAAGAAAACAGTACACTGGTTTAATAATTTAAAGGAGATGTTATAACAGCTGATAATTTTCCGCTGAAGCAGAACACTCGGAAAATGCTGATGCTAAAAAATGAAAAGTTCTCCAGTTTGCTATCAAGTAGGTGAACAGCTCCAGGCTGCTCATCTGGCTGGTGTTGTGCTCTCAGCCTGGCTTTTTCTGGCAGCACTTCATGCTCGTTTCTGCCATAGTAAATTTTTCTGATGTTTACTATACAGATATTTGAATTATACATATAAATTTGAATTCTATAAATATTTAATCATTCACTTCAATAATGAAAAATGTATTATAAGTATTTCTAAATACATGATTTTGACCAAAAATATTGCACATGTAGTATCCTGTCAAACAAATCTCAGAATTCTCTGCCACATGTGTAGTTATTGAAAAACAATAATAAACCAATTATCTTTCTTATTGGTTCTTGATGAACATAAAATAGAATTCACACCCCTTAAATGGCAAATACACACATGAGATCGTCATAAAATATTCAATAGTAGAATGCAAATAGTTTTTTTCCACATAAATGGCCCCACTTATGAGAATTAAAATTGAATTAAAATTAAATTGTTATTATTTTTGCTTATATTTTTATATATTTTTATTTCATGTAATAAAAGTATAGTTTACATTTATATACAGCTTTCGTATGTTTATTTTTATTTTATATAATGAAAATATATTTTATATTTATGCATAACTTTATATTTTTCCATTTATCTTTGCCATTTATATGGTTAAGTAATAGGGATTATGTAATAACAACAGGCAATATTAGGAGTGCACATTATTGCTTACCAGATCCACTATTCCTGATAAGCTTAGTTAAATATTAAAAAATATTTATTTTAGATTCTCCCTGCTAGGTTAGTTTCTTCTGACCTGAGATAAAAGAAAGGCACAGATAGCATGTTCTCTATGCCTCTGTAAAATTTAATAATACCTACTTTTTCTTTATGTAGCAATGTTTAGTGTCATCCCACTCAAAAAGGTGGGGGAGCACTGGTCGCACAGCAAAGGGAGGGAGTTTGGAGATTTGCTGTCAGCTCTGGCACCAGAAGTTTGGGCTCTGGACTAGGAAGTCCCGGTTGAAGCTGAGACACCCTGGTGAGGCTGAACTGCGATTAACCAACCACCCAGCTCCCAGCCCATTGCAAGATGCAGAATTTAATGTGACTGTTCTAGGGCACAGTGCAATAATTTGGCCTTCACTAAAACATATTTGATTTTCATTAAAATGTGTCTTCAAATGTGGGCCTCTGGATTAGCACAGAAGTGAAAGTCTCGTGGCATTTGGAGAGGACATGGTCTTGGCTAGATGCCAGTTTTGAAGCAATCCAGTGCAAGGCCACTGGTGAAGGATTATCACTTTTTGGCAGAGGGTTTGCTCTAAGATAGGACAAATTCACAGCAGAGGGCTGAGGTGATACATGAAACAGAAAGGAATGAATGGTGATGACATTATGAAAACACATGGAGGCAAATTTAGCCAGCAACTATGTGCCTGTCGTGAACTGAAAAAAATGTGCGGTCACAGCTCACTACCCACAAAGTGGTGAACATGCTGTGAGACACGGGAACTTTTCTCAAAACCCTAAGAGAAAGGAAGAGAGTTAGAAACAGGAAATCTGTTTCTCTGACTGGTTTTCATGGCTCCCCTGCACCCATTGTCATAGCACAAGCAGTAGAACAGTTGACAGCCTTGGTACGCTGGGTGCTCACTAGCAAGAGCTTCTGTTGAGGCAACACCAAACTGAAAGCTTTTAGTCTGTCTATATGATCTATGACCCTTCTAACACAATTCTGACAGAATTAGATGCTCCTAAAGTGAGAGCCCCATAAGCTTCAAAGTCTGAACTGAATTATGGGCAAACGGAATTAAAATTAGTGCGGAAATCCTGATCATATACGCATGTTCCCCTAGGAGGTTTTTAGTGGGAGGGGAAGTTAGTTTGTGCAAACAACCCAAGAAATCTTTAGATTCTGTTGGTGAAAATGTTCTAGTATAAATGTTAGAGAATCCAGACAAATCTATGCTAGGAAAATCTCATTCCCTAACTATAGAACTAACAATTAGTTTTATACTATGAAATTGTATGAACTTTCTCAATAGTATGAAATTGCATTAGCTTTGACCACAAAAAACTACTGGTAAATATGTTTGTAGAGACTAAGGGGCAATGTTACGGCAGCCTAAAACTACTTGAGAGGAAATTGTAAAGTGAAAACCAAAATCTTCTCAATAGTGGCAGATCTATGAGAAGAGAAGAGAGCCAGAGGCTGAAGAGTTTTGAACAACAGAAAAAGCTTCTTTATTTAGTGGGTGCAGGATAATGCAGAATTGGAAGACTATGGAGAAGCTGTGCTTTGAGATTTTCAAAGCATAGCTAATGAGAGCTGTAGCTGATGAAAACCTTGGTTTAAGGAGGAGGTTGGATCTGAGACCTCTGGACATACCCTTTTCAGGTAACAATTCTGCGGATAGTTTCTCTTGTTGATCTTCATTCAGCTCAAGTGAATGTCTATTTACTTGGTTTATCTAAAGATTTTACACTAAAGAAAAGGAGTGGGAATTCACTTCAGATATTAGGAAATTGTCCTATGACTTCTATCTGACTTCAACTTGCCACTGTCTTACACACTTTGCCATGTGACCCAAGAGCACACTTTGTACATACAAATGTAAGGCTCCAACAGCAGTGAGAAGGTACTACAAATTCGTAGTGGCAACCTCTCCCTGTTTAAACCTAAGATAGTTTCACATGCTTAATGCTTGTGTGGAAAAAGCAAAGTGCAGGATGCACTAGATGCAGTGTGACCTGCTTATGAATTCCTCTGCTTGTTGCCAGTAAACAGATATTGAGCCATACCCTTCGTGATTGAGCAGTGCAGTTGTGTGTGATTACATAGTAGTAGTCACCCACATCTCTTCTGCATCTGCATAATCCTGTGCATTCCTTCAAAGCCATGGATGAGAACAAAATATTTCTCATCTGGAATCATGCAACTGTTGTTATGGAGGTGGGGAGTATTACCAGTAATAATTAGGCTTAAATGACACTGTAATACAGACCATTAGCAACTCAGTCCTATCCTCCCTTTCAGTCTTTTTTTTTTTTAGCATTCTTATAAATTGCTTTGCTTTACATTCTTACTTATTTCACTTTAATATTTTTTTCCTTTTTTTTTCTATTAACGCTCTTACTTTCAGATAAGAGTTTTAAGAGTTTTGGGGACTCTCATTTTTACTAAATTAAACTTTGCCTCCATTATGTAGCTGTACTTCACCTGAAAAATTAGTGCTGACTCAGTTGAATCCTGAACTCCAGCATTCTTGGACCGAACAATTTGAGCTGGGAGATAACCGTGGCACCATGAGCAGGAGTTTGGCCTCATGAAAATGATCCTTCAGACAATCATCTACAACTACACAGGTATGGCTTTTTTTTTTTTTATATTGTAGTTTGGGGTTTTATTGGGGTTTTTTGTTGTTTTGTTTTGGGTTTTTTTGTTTGCTTTTTTTTTTGTTGTTGTTGTTTGGTTTGGTTTGGTTTTTGGTTTTGGTTTTTGGTTTTGTTTGTTGGTTGTTTTTTTTTTTGCACCCTGGGTGAGATACTTTGGATTCAAATCTCCTTCTAGATCTGATCCATAGCTCATCAATAAAGTGCTGCCCATTATATGAGCTGTGATAAAAACTACATTTTAATCAATAGTAAGTGATGAAGCCATTAAACATAAATTTTTAGAAAATGGGTTTCCTTCCAGGAAATCTCTAGGAACTCCTTATTGATTCTGTTTGATGCTAAAGAAGCACTAGTGTCTGGATTATGTTTCAAACTTAACTGTGAGGATGGGGTTAACTTGCCCATCTAGCTGCCACATGCCACATTTAGACATTTGGCATAAATATGCATTTAAAATAATTAGGCAACTCCTACACTTTTACCATCCTATGTAATCCCTTTGTTTGTACTGCTTCAGGTTTGCTGTATTAGGGAACATATCCAGCTGGAAACTAATCAAGGAATAAAAAGGGGCTTGGTAGTAATGATCAAGGAGAAGGATCAAGGGCTGAGGTCAACAACCTGGTGTTTGATGAGGAATGCTTAAAATAACACAGCAAAAGAAGAAATGAATGCTCAAGTCTTTTTGTATGTACAGGCTGAACTGCTCTTCTAGGAGATCTTCTTTTACAAAAGAGGCAGTTCAAGGTTCTCCTCCCTGTGCAGAAACCCTTTCCTTCCTAGGAGCTCATTTCTCAGTTCTGACTTGCAGCAGCCAGTAAGCTGTACACCTGCTGAAGGGGCACTCTCATCACGCAGGAATGGTGTCCAGGCTGGCCATCTGACGTAAATTGTCTCACCACTCAATTAAAAAATGTGCGGCCATCACCATCTAAATTCTTGTAACGCACAATAATGTGATGCGTATTACCACTTGCTGCTTAGACCAATCCTTTGTGCTGTGGCCTCTTTACATCTATCATCCCTCAGACTTCATAAATAGAAGTCAACATTCTTATTTTATTCCCTTCAAAGAAACAGGTTGTTTTTAAAAGCACAAATTCTCCACTGAGCCTTCAGTACAATGTATGATGATGATAGTAATTAATTAAGCATGCCCTTTCTAAAGATCTCACAGAAGGTTACAGGAGCTTTTAAGAAATCAATCCTTAGAACATCACTGTGACAGAGGGAAGATGTATAATTTTTTTTTTCTGATTAAAAATATCAAGCTTTTAGAATAAATCCCTTGTCTAAGATCCAGGAACAAATTCTGGCTGACTACAGATTTGGAGTTCAATCAGAATAAGTGAACTTAACCATGTGGTGTTCATATCAATCGAAATTAATTTAGTTGGGCGAGTTCAATAAACATAGTGGGACTGACTTCATAACTTGACCATAAATTTTCAGAAAACTGAAGTCTTGGAAAGATGCATTCAAGTCTTCCTCTGGGGACCACAGTATTGCTCTTTGAGTGCATATAGCTGTAGAACTGTGCAATGCACAAAGCTGTAGGATTATGCAAAGTCAAAAAAGATAATCCTATTAAGGGTGGTTCTTCCATCAGCTGAGTTTTGAGTGAGTCTGTAACAAAATACGGAGAACAAGTTCCTCATGAGAAGATACTGACTTCAAGGTGATCTACAAATGTGTATTTAGGGGTTTAGAAAAGTTTGACCTTCTCTGCTGTCAGGAATGTCCTGTAGAACAACATTTCTGGTCCTGCTAACACTCAAAGGACTCCTGAAGTGAGAAGACTTTTCTCTGGTTTAATAGCTGTCATGCACAAGTATCATAGGGGGTTTGTTCTTCTCTGGTTCTAGGAATGTGATACACAGCTATTAACCACCACTGTGGCCATCTGGGTACTTTCTGCCTGAAAGTATCTTTCAGCCCACCTGACTGAAAGCCAACACTAGGTATGCCTTGACCCCTAAAAGCAATTTTTTCTTGGTTTAAGATTATATTCTTTCTGTGGTTAAGCCCGGACATCTAAATTATCAACTCTGAGTGAAGGATTTCCTTGACCGTGTATGTAAGTAGATTTTTCATGTGACTTTTCACTTCTGGCTTTTCCTGTCATGAGTCTTACTCATAATGCACAAGCTATTTTTGTGTCTTTTCTGATACTTCCTCTTGCAAATAGTTCTTTGTTCATTTACACTAGAGACTGTTTAATTGGAGCAGTTTTCCTTATATGTGCTTCTAAAGATTAACCTCCAATCTGTCTCCTGAGGGTCCCCACGATGTGGTTGGTACAGCTTCTCTCCTGTGCCCTCAAGTCTTTGTGATATTGCAAATCAAATTTGGAAAGTCACAGGCTATTGTGGTGACTTAGGAGAAAGTCCATGTGTCCTGAAAACATGACTTGAAGGCAGCTTAAGCCATGCTGTATGCTTGCTGTACTCTCAATATTGGAATTATTATTTTTTAGCTTTGGAGCTTAAGCCCCATATTTGCTAATAGCACAGGTGAAACGATCATGTCAGCAGTGCACAGGATTGAACTGTTTTATCTGTTTAATCTAGCAGAAACTCTGGGATGACCCACAAGCGCTCAAAATATATTTTAAAACAGGCAGAGAAAAACAATTTCCATTGGTTATGATTTGAAGTATTTTGGGGGATCACAAATATTATAGTTTATGTATATGGGTAATAACAGATAAATAGTTATGAAACAGAAAAATTTACACAGTGGCTATGTCAAGCCAGTGAAGTTTTCTGACCCTCCTCAAAATATGATGGTTTTGTTTATAAATATCAGTCAATTTTATGCAAAAGTACTTTTGACTGTCAGAAGTCAAGACAAAGTAGAATCAGTGGCACTGTTGCTGGAGGTAGAAGATTTTCAGTCTCAGTGGTTAAATAGTGGTCCTCGATTTATGCAACTTCCTCTTTAAAAAAAACTTTCTCGTTCTGTGGCAGAATGACAAAATTCATGAAAATTTATGAAAAAGTCATTCCATACAAGAGGTCTTAGGGATGCCGCCTCCTTGGAAATTGTGACACGGATGATTACTGGGTTCTTCCAAGACTTCCAAGGCTTAAGCACTGCCCTAAAAAGTGCCAGGTTGCAAGTTGCCATTTGTGTCTTTAGCTGTAGGTGTTGCAGTTTACGAAACACGCAACAGAAAAATCTCCGAAATTAAAACAAAACCAAAACCCCTCAACAAAACAGTGGGGATTTTCACCACTGTTCTCTAAAGAGCTGAATCAGGATTGCGGATTCTGCACCATTTGCCAAGATGATGCTTTGAAGGTGGTGAAGGTCCAGAATATGCAGCCTGGGCAGTGTGGAGTACTTGGCCCACACCCTGCAATTGTGGATCAGGGAGCATTGTACTAATTGAAGAATATTTTGTGCAAACATGGTGCAACCAACATTTGTGCAAACCAGGAACATTTAAGGGTTTTTTCTTAAGGAATAAATATTGTAAGTAGTTATTCTTAATTAGTGGGATTACACTGCTTTTTCTTTTGTTTTTGACTATTATTATTACTATGTGTTGTAAGAACTGTTTAGGTCATGCATGCTCTAAGAAATAAAAGAGGATATTGTGTTACAGCTCTGTGAAGAAAAAGAGTTGGATTCAGCATTGAAGTAAATGAAATGGAAGCCTCTAAAAAGGAATATTATGATGAGGCCCTCACACAGACAAGGAGATCCCAGTGGATTTTCCCCTTGGTGAAGACACAGAGTAAGAGCCCTGGCCACACCCCCAGGAGTTACAATATCTCATCCTTACCTACTTACACAGTACTCATTCTCTGCTCTAGTCCCAGTCACTCTGCTTTTATATACATATTTATCCCCAGTGCTAGCGTGAGGTAGAAAATTACACCTAAGAGGATTTGGGACACAAATTTAGTGGATTCAGTGAGATTAGGAGGGTAGTCAGTTCAGTTTCCCCCTGGAATATATAGAAAGCAGAAGAGGACCAAATTTCCAAAGACCTGAATTGTTTCTCCAGTGTCCTGACTTTCTTCAAAGAGCAAAGAGGCAGATAAATTTAGCTAAGCTAGAGATACTTTGGGTACCTTTAACCACTATTTAGACATTATAAGCATCCTAAAAAATGTCATTCGCCTAATTCTAGGACTCTGTTGATACTGCAAAACAAAAAGGTATCATAACCAAGTGAGGAATACTGAGGCTGAGCGGCCCTGATTCTCCTATATCCAGAGTGCTGGAGTTGGTTGGAGTGGTTCAGAACAGGCAAGGAACTGTGAAGTGCTACACATGGACAATCAGTGCTCACACTCACCACTAGTCAGGCTACCCCTGCTTCTCTAAACAGACACATTTAATTCAAAGCACTGCAACTCTTAGGGGCGTTATGAAGGTATGGAGTTAAGTAACTTGAAAGTGACAATTAGGAATTCAGTGAAAAATCTGGAACGTAATCAGATTTTCTACGGCATAGGCAAGCCTCTCCTAAAACTGAGCCAATTTTGTACTTTCTTATGCACCTCACACTGGCACTCTCTTCTTTAGTGCTTCTTTCACTCTTTGATCCCTCAGATGCTTATTCAACATTTCTGGGGTCAGATTACGAATCAGAGTATTGGGCAACAGGGAGCTCAGAGGCAAGAGGATGACAAGTGGGAGAAGATATTCCAGTGGGAAAAGTCCAGAGGATTTTTGCGTAACCAGGGTCTGAAAGAGCTTCTGGCGATCCTGTCACCACATTGCATTTTTAATGTCCGTGCTGTATTACCTGCACCCTTCATTTCAAGGGTTGATATCGCAGTCAGTTATCTTGGTCAGAAATCCTGCAATATTTATTTTTGGAATTAAAACTAAGGGAAGCATGACTGTGGGAACTCAGTGATTTGCTGAGGTCAGTGTAAAAAAGTAACAAAATATCATACCAGCTAGGAGACAAAGAGGACAAGGGGACTGGTACTACAGTACAGAGGAGGACATGGAAAATATTAGAAAAACATGCTATTGAGCAGAAAATAAGAATTACTTTGGGGAAACACAGATTTCTTTGTAGAAAGAAATCTAAAAGCTGAGGGCTGATAGGAAAGGCAATATGAATGGCTACTAGCAAGAGAGAAAACTAACATTTGGGTACAGAAAGAGAAATAGTAGTTGCATAGAAGAGGTATCTATTTTAAATTAAAGATCTTTTTACTCCTAAAGGGCAAAATAATAGTAGAAAATAGAACAAAAGATTGGAAAATAAATTGATGGGAGTTGTTTGTAAATATTAATGGTCATTGGAATGCTGCCAGAATATTTTCTGAATATTTCACTCATTTTTGTAGGATTTTTCTCTTCCCTTTCTAAGAAAGTCTAAGTAGGAAATCAAATGTAAAATTGGTCACAAATACCACATTCTTAGAGCTTTAAGATTCTTGAATAATTATAATTGTGTGTCCCTTTGAAAAAAACAACCTGTAAAAGTGAAAAAATTTACTCCACTATTAAGATACTCGTGTGGCTTGTTTTGTAATTCAAATTCAAATAGATATTCAAACAAGGAGCATACTCAACTTTCATTTACCTGTGTTCATGAAGAAGCTCCTTGTGACTCCTTTAATTAATCCACTCAGTTTGAATATATCTGTCACAGTCTCTGGGGGTAGAGATTCCTTATTCACTGCATACATGAAAAGAAGTACACCTACACAACAAATCAGCATCAGAGTGCCAAACAGCTAGCAGCCATAAGAACATCTGCATACAAGACCTAGTCTGCCAAATATTTGTATCTCATAATTTTGGCTAGTCAAACTACTCTTCAGACTGCCCCAAAGTGTAATGAAATAACAACAAAAAGATACCTGCAGAAGAAACAAGTTGTCTGCAGTGGAACAAGTGAGCAAAAGTGACAAAAAAAGCATTTCTAAAGGTCATCTTGCTATCAGCTTTCTCTTCTCTACCCCTAGAACTGCTGCTCTCTTCCGCAGAACCGTGCCATTTTAACTCAAACTAGCCATGAGAGGAACATAACTGAGGAAAAGAAAGCTCATCTTGTTCAGTTTAATTTCAGGGGCCAGAATCAGTCAGATTCTCCAGTATTACAGGAAATGACTCATTTTCATAAGGATGTAAAAATTAAAGAATGACATCAAACCAAAAAACCTGATTACTTCTACTTGAGGTCTGTTGCCCATCTTTTGTACAGTTCTTTGTTCATTTAAGGATTTTCCTTCTCATGCTTTGCCACTTTAGTTTCTTCAGCAATATTTGGTGGGTGGCTGATTTAAACAACTTTTTCAAACCAAAGTAACTGATATGCAGGTTTCTCATGTCCACTCTTGCTGTCTTCTTCAAAGAGAATGCTGAGGCATGACTTTCCTTGATAAAAGGGAGGCATTTATTACTTCTTCCCTGGTACTTACCTATTTCCTTGAGTTATGTCAGAACAGATTTCGTATCACCTCCCAGCTTCAAATTAACAAAGACATTTTCTGTATACTAAGACTGATTTCAGACTATGAGGTTAATGCTTGCATGAGGACCTGGAAGACTGGATATTCAAAAATATGGTCGTCCTTCTAAAAAATTCAAACTATTTAACAATTGAAATAAAATTCTTCTCAACTTCAGGTACGTAAATTTTAGGTGAGAAATCAAGAAGAAAAATAAGTAGTCTGAGAAGCAGTTCTTCATATTCTGACATAGGACCAGATTATAAATGAAATTTTGATGTTTTCAGGCTCCAGAACAGACTGTAGGAGTGGGATCCATTATGCTGAAAGATACACTTTTAGTGAATAGGATGAACCTAAGCACAGGTGATGGGTATTGCAGTCTTGGCAAAAGTACTTTTATTTTGTGCAGGAGTCTGGTGGTTCAGAATGTAGAGTTAGGGGCTGGCGATCAGGGTTCAGATTCTCTCTCAGCCTGTCTCATTTCACTCCTTTGCTGTCCAAAACACCACATAGTGGAACAGCAGAGAGGAAGACAGGACTTAACCATCACACATCCAACTCAAAATATTTTTTTGAAGACAGGAATCCAAGGTTTCACAACAGCTGTGAAGGACTTCACCTTGGAAGAAGATGTGCTTACTAACAGAAGATGACTGACTATTTTTACCGCCTTATCAAACCTTTTCCACTTTCACATTGCTGTGAGTTTCCTTCCCTCCTAATTTTTTTTGTGCAGCTCTTCCCTCCCATATCTCTGCTCATAGCAGCCGTCTTCTTCCACTGCAAAACCACTGGGCTTATGTTAAAGGTTGAGGATTTTTTTATTTTTTGTTTAATTAAGGTTTTTTAAAGATTTTTTGTGTGTGTCTCTACTACTCGAATAGTGTTGACGTACAGTCATTTCCCACTGAATTTGTTATATCTTGCTTTGTAGCAGGGCCTCCCCTCTGCATCTTTTTCTCCTTTTTTCCTCCCTTCCACCTGCCTGTCTGGACCGGTGGCCAGCAGCACTGAACTGTGGTTGAAACAGGCACTGGATTGTCAGTGCTGCTCATGCAATTTCCTTGGTTATTACTCATCTCCACCAGGTGATGACTAATAATAATAATGAGTAACCTGGCAGACAGCACCAGCTAGAAGAGATGTGCTCAGTGGTTCTAACTGCAGCTGCAATGTTATGACTTGCTCTCAGTTCTTCATAAAATTACTCTAATAATTTCATCTCACTTTTTAAAGTAAGACAACATTATCTTAATTCTTTACTTAAATAATTTGGACTGAATTCTAAACAATGGATTAATTCTCTACTGTTTTGATTTATTTCTAAGCCTAGAGCTATAATAAAAAATGTTCCAGGGCTTTTCTGCACTGCCTTTTTAACACTCCATGTAAAGACTAAGCTAAAAGCTCTTTACAATGACATGGGATACTGTAGGATGACATCTATGTGTCCTGCCTCAGATAATGAATTTTTCATTTAATCATTTGTGGTTATGTTTTTCCGGGTTATGTTTCAATTCGGACAGACTTTGACCACTTTTTACTGTATCCTCTCTCAGATAAATTCCTGGTGCCAGAGAGGATTTCAGGACTTTGCCTTACAATTGATTTTTTATGCAAATAAAATGAGGATGTGTGCAAGTGTATCAATTTGGTATGCTGACTGAATTGGAAAAATCCCAACCAGCCATTCACTGCACTCAGCGTTGGACTTACTATTGTAGATTGAAGCTTCTATCCCAGCTAAAAAATAAGATAATTTCCTGCACAGAAGGACACATGCTTCTCAAAAGGTGATGGCATTTATTGTACTAGTTTTGATCTATATAAACAGGACTTCTGGGATTACTTGGATTCTGTTTTGTATAATTTAGCATAGAAATTGCAACTTAAACACCCCAGATAAAAATTTTAATTTCAGCAATTGCCCAGAGGTCTTGCTGAAGTAAAAAAGCACCCCACTTCCCTTTACCAATCACACCTGAACACAGAGCAGACTCTTCAACCATAGGTCACGTAACTGAGCTTTCAGCTTTCTCCCAACATTAATAAAGTACACAGAACAGCAAAACAATCTTATTAAGTCAGTTTTCATTCCCATCTGCTCAGCTTCACTTACTCCAGTGGTTTCTTCACAGCAGCTATCAGGAAATCCATCACTGAAAGGAGGTGTGCTGAAGTGGGAAGGAAGGAATGAAGGTCGGGATCTGCAGTCACCAGTCAGAGCTGTCAGTTCAGCCCAACTTTTCTGTTTAAATGAAGGCACGACTTGGGATAAGGGGAGAAATGATTTATGCAATGTGGAAACCTTGGAGTATAGTAAGATATTTAATACCATTGAGCAGTTCAGATAAGCCTTATTTTAGATGAACAAACACAATGGGAAGCCTGAAAAAGGTGATGATGACCGGGGCATGTCAGATACTCCTGGAAGCTCTCATGATATGGCAAAATTAATATCTCAAAATCCTGTTCATTGCCTTGTCCCTTAGCAAAAAAGCAGTATTTACAATGAAAACATACATGAGTCTATCACATATGAATGCAACCTCACCTTTACAAGAAGCTGCAATTCATTGTATTGTAATAAAAAATATTATGAACTGCCTTGTAGTAACACATCTATGAATACTCTTGCTTAAGTAAAGAATAATTAAACACTTCTTGAAAGCAGTTTTATTGCTATTAGAAGGGCTAATATACTACTACACTGAAGGTGTTCGACTGGAACTACTGGATTTATCGGTTTGTTTTTCCATCAAGCCTTCAGTTGCTGTTGAATTCTTTTTTAATAGGCAAATGTTAAAGCACCTATATGGTATGAAGTAATTACTGATTTAGGCAGCACTGTAAGTGACAGCATTTGTAATTGCTAGATGGATAATGAGACACCAGAAATAGCAATGCACAAAACAAAGCATTGAGAAATCCTCTCTTGGACCTGATCTCGTCTTAACGACGCAGGCAAGGTCAGGCCTGTCAGATTCATGATTAAGGGTTGTCTTCCTTGTTTTGTTCACATACTTTTCTGTGCAGAGAAACCCAGTGACACTGGGGAATCACTACAGAATATTATCCTTGTAAGCGATGGGGTTTTTTTTGCACTTAATTCACTTACTTTTATCCAGATTCTTTTAAAAGAATAACCGGTTCCTCAGATGCTACTGATGAAGCTGCATATTCCAGAACGTTTCCTTACTTTTTCACTTAGATTATTGCCTGAAAATCAGTGCATGGTTAGAAGAATCAGAAATGTTAATCCATCAAAACGGTGCTGTTTATAGAACATTTATTATAACAATTTCCTGCATTTGTGTGTTTAGAAACTGTAGGAAAAGGAGTTCACTTTTGAGGACGTTCAGAGGTGGTGTCCAAATGTACCCTGAGTTAAAAAAAAAGTTGAAACACAGAATCCCCCACTGAAATGTAACAGATCATTAACAAAACCAAAGGAGGAAATCTGCCTCTCTAGGCACTTTTTGGAAGTCTGTAATAATGTATTTTAAGTAAAAATATATGCCTTATTTGAAAACTGCTAAGACAGCACTGACTCTTGTAATTTCCTTTTCATTTCTTTCCAAAAAAGCTGTAAAGAGTGGATGCCTTTCTGAGCATAGTTCTTAAATTATTACCCATGTTCTAGAGTTAAAGAAAGAGAAAATCTCTTTTAAAAATATCATTTGCTCTCAAGAATTTTGTAATAACAATGTATTCCAATATTTAAAATGCAGCCACTAGAATTCCCCCAAAATGACAATAAATTTTTGCAAAAATCAGAAATTTTCAACACACACAAGCCCACCACAGCCCTCGGGAATAATACATTAACCTCTCTAGAATTAGGAGACTGGATTCACTGCAATTTTTTGCTCCAGTTTTTTGCTATAGTGATAAAATTTTCCTCAGAAATGAAAGCCGAGGTGTTCATACTGAAGCTTGACTATTCAATTAACAACTACAATAACATTGTAAGCTCCACAGGGAAACGATAAGCCTTTTGGGTAATGCTGATTTCATAAGAGTCAAAGCTACCTGAAGTATTCCTGATGTTTTATTATTTCATGTGTCCACAATGTGGTTTTTTTTTTTTTTTTAAATTTTCCTTTCTATATTTGGATTACATGGCAAGGTTTTGGTAGCCAGAGGAGTGAAGACTGCAAGTGTAGCTTCTCTGATAAACTGCCAGAAGTTGTTCCCATGTCTGACACAGCTGCAGCTGACTGCAAGAGGGACCTGTCACTGGCCAAAGCCAAGCCCATCAGTGACGGTGGTATCATATTTAAGAAAGGGTAAAAAAGATCTGTGCAAGAGCTGGGAGGGACGGCAGTGAGAACATGTGAGAGAGTAACTCTGCAGACACCGAGGTCAGTGCAGAAGAAGGGTGAGGAGGTGCTCCAAATGCCAGAGAAGAGATTTGCCTGCAGCCCGTGACGAAGACCATGGTGAGGCAGGCTGTCCTTCTTCATGCTGGAGAAGTTCATTCACGGAGGACTGTCTCCCATGGGAGGGATCCCATGCTGGAGCAGGGGAAGAGTGTGAGGAGTCCTCTCCTGGTGGAGGAAGGAGTTGGACAGACAGCACGTGATGAACTGACCACAACCCCCATTCCATCCCCTGTGCCACTGAGGCGGGGGAGGTAGAAGAGTTTGGAGTGAAGTAGAGCCCAGAAGGAAGGTGTGCTTAGGAAGACAGTTTTAGACTTGGGTTTTTTTTCTCATTATCCTACTCTGCCTAATTTGCAATAAATTAATTTCCCTAAGATGAGTCTATTTTGCCTGTGACAGTAACTGGTGAATGATCTTTCCCTGACCTTATCTCAAACCATGAGCCTTTCAATGTATTTTTTTCCCCTATCCAGTTAAGGAGGGGAGTGATAGAGCAACTTGGTGGACACCCAAAGTCCAGCCAGAGCCAACCTACCCCACTTGTCTAGGTTTTTTCATTAGTTATTTTTAGCATCTCTTTTGAATCTTTACTTTTCTCCTACTTTCTCTCCACAGCATACTCACGTGTGAGAGTTTTTAGTCAATTTGCTGTCAAGTCCCTTGAGGCTGTTCAGATAGCTCTTCTTAAGTCTTGTTCTCCATTCTAAGCATCAGAGTTTCCTCTGCCCTTTTACATACTCCTTGGATTTAAAAATTGCCTCCCAGCTTTCCTACAATTAAGTATTGTTTATACGTGTCTGGAACAGAATGATTAAAAGCGAAAAGAGAAGCCAAGTATCTTTGGGCTACTGGCCTCTGAGTAGTCACTCTTGGCACTCATTTAAGTACGACTTGTGCAATGTCAAGATCTGTCTCAGTCCCAATATGTTTCTTGCTCTTGTGTTCTTACTTTCTGGCATAGCTGCTATTCTTCCCACAATTACTGCCAGAGCCATTAGAGACCCAAAGTGCATGTGTGATTCCAAGTCCTCACAAAGTGCAAGAAGCATTCTTGTGACATTTTGTTCAGTATCTTCCTAACTTAACAGCGAACTGTTTTTGTCAAAACTGCTCAGTAAGGCAGGAGGTCCTTGTGCACAAGATACATTTTCAGTCTTCACATCAGATTCTGCATTCTGATCTTGATAATAATAAAAGTATCAATTGATTTTGAACACAAGTTTTTACTTAGGATCATTCCACTTATCGCATTAATTAGAAAGACTGTATATTGCATAAAAGAAAAGTTCAAATATCAGTTTAAGTTTGAAAATTTTGAAATAAAAGAATGTTTATTCAAGATATAAATAGATCAAATTCATACCACTGCTCCATTCACAGGGGAACACTGCCTCAAGGAAGCCCAGGTATTTGTGCACCTTGTTAAAGGATCCTTTATTTAAGAAATGTAATAACCAGATCAGAGAAGCTGACAGCTTTTATATAAAATCTTAAGAGTTTTAAATAGTATATTCATGTACTAAGGTATTAATGTTAATAGTGCCCTCTGATGATAGACCTGTGGCCTGATTTTTAAGAACTCCCAGACAGATGTTCCAAGGAAGCTGTGCTGAAGAACACTTGGGCTAAACTGGAAGCCAACACTTGTTCAAAAGACGTAAGGAATGTTCAGTCTTATATTTTATCAGAAGGTGTTTTACAGACACAGCACTTTTGTTTGGAAAATGCAAGTGAGAGGCCAAAGAAATGAAAGCCAATTAAAGTTTCCTGAGATGAAAAACAAATCTTATAAGAATCTTTGCAGTAGGAGAGGAGCTAAGCACTGTGAGTGTTCTGCTGGGAACAATCCAGTTGACTCTGGTGGACAAAATTCCGAGTTATTTGGCTAAAAACCAGACAGAAAGTCTTCTTATGTTTTAAGAGATAGCAGAGAACTACCCACCTGAGCAATCTAGATCTGAGGGGTTTGGGGTTTTNTTTTTTGTTTTTTTTTTTTTTTTTTTTTTTTTTTTAATGACTAAAGCAATTGCTACTTGGCAAGATTGAAATAATCTAAAACAACTTTATTTTTCACTGTGTAAACACTATGTAAACAACACTCTCATTATTTAAGTAACCAGCAACTTTTTATTTTAAATGTTTTTTTGGCAAAGCTAGTTTCTCTGTTTTGAGGAACATAGAAATTTCAACTTAAAGGTATTTGGCTTTTCAAAGGACAAAGAGCTATCTTCTTAAATCAGCAATATAAATTTCAGGGCATCCAGTACTATTTGTGACTTCTGAGAATAAAGATTTCAGGATTTAGGTATATTAGCATATTGTAGTGTTTGGTTTTCAGAAATAAAGCAGAAACATTGTTTTCAGACATGCTGAGACTAAAAAAATGCATGGAAATAAACAGGCTTTATCTCTGAAAATTTAAATAAAACCACAGAGGTTCTGCTTTTCCACCGCCTTAGATTTATGTAACTTCATTACTTCATTAATGTAAATACTTTTGGATTCCTGTGACCTATCACTTGGTCTGGCTTCTACATCTGAATGGCTCTGAATACATCCAGACTCAGTCTGAGAAAGGGGCAACTGCTGTCACTAATTCCAGGCATGTAGGCAGCAGGCATAGGACACAGGATGAGTTAAAAATCCTCCCCTGACATTTGGTTTGCGCCACAGGAGTTTCCAGTCTCACCACCTCGGCTTGGCATCAGCTTCCCCCAGGCTCTGTGGGGACTCTGTGAACACTCAGTCACCCGAAGAAATCTGGCTGGGACGGGCTGGCTTTAAACAAGGAAGTGCACCACTTTGTAGTTTCCAAACTCAGACTAACTTTTAACTTTTGAATGTGTATAGAAAGCAGCAACAGTGTATAAATTTCTTTTTACATTTTTATTAATGACTTTGTTAAGCTCTCTGTTGACTAAAAGCAGGCAGAACACTACTTCCATCCAAGGGCTCTAATCTTGATAAACTCTATACAAGTCTATTTGTCATGTCAGAGACTGACCCACTGAACTTTTCATGAACTATTTTGATTTTTCCCTTAGAAAAATAGTCTTGCTATCCCACTGTTTTACCTGAAGTATCAATTACTCATTTAATGTACTGCATAATGCTATTGTAGTTTCTGAAAAGGAATGTGACATACCCCAATATATCCCATTTTTTCATTTTATTAGAGATTATGTTATGACAGACTTAAATGTCAAATATTTGTTATTGTAATATTTCTTCATGAATATCACTCAGCATTGCATGGTCTGTCTAGGTTAGCATGCTCCTTGCTAAACCTTAACAGTCAACTAATTTATATCTTAGTCACTAATTGATTTTGAGTCATAAATGTTTAATCCATGTGATGGCTCCATTATGTGCCTCTAAAACCCCTTGACACAAACAATTGATTGGAATTCCATCTGCACTCCACAAAGCTTAGGTTTCATGAATTGGAAGCACAGAATATTTGAAAAGTTTTAACTGTTAATCAATTGTGTATTAAATTAATTTTTACTAATTGCAACATGGTGGAATAAAGAACATAAAAATAAATGAGAATAAAAACTTAATGAATTAGGTAGAATATGACAATTTATGCTGTGATTATTTAATAAAGGGTCATATGAGCTCTTTGAACTGTGATGAAATTCACCCTGAGTAAAACCCGGGGACAATGCTCATAGGCTGCTTAAGTTCTTGTCATTGTATTAAGTCTCACTTGCTACAGTCACTTTTTCAGGACTAAACTCTTTCCACAGCAAGTAAATCCCAAAAACAAATAAGTCTGAATTACAAAATGACTATGGGAACAAGTCAGATAAAGCTCATATTTTAATTTTGTTTCTTCTCCCTTCTAAGGCCTCGTGAATTTGAATAGGAGATATTTCTGAAATCACAAAATTCCTTCTAAAGCTTTGGAATCACTGGACACATGCCCGGTGTATAATGTGAATTAAACATGAAGTATTGAAGTGGTATTTAGAGGAGGGATAGCTGTAAAACTGGGAATCTGTTCATGGATTAATTTGATCATAAGAAAGGGAAGGTTACATAGAAATGCAGTAGGCACATCAAAATATCTGTAGCACCCCAGAGAGCAGCTCACTTCAAGCAGTACACCAAACGTGGCAACATGTCAAAGAAATAGGTCTGTATTCCTGCCGTGTTCTTCAGGTGAGGAACCTGGATGGCATGAAAAGTATGGCTCTGCAAGGAATCACAACACAACTTCAAAGCTAGGCACAAGTCCTCCCAGCCACATGCATTTCAGTGAGGCATACATGGAATTTTCCAAGGAAAAGGTAGTATTTTGCAGGGTGCTTGCATGGTGGAAAATGGCAATAGGCAAGGTTGCAAGAGGCGAAAAAAGCTCGGCTTGCCACAAAGTTTCAGGACAGATTCTTTGAAACTGAAACAAGGCACCAGCATGTATGTTCATGTGTACATGCAAGCATGTATAAAGTATTTAGCTCAAAAATGGATTATTATTGACCTGAGACAGGGGGGCATTCACCTTTTACTTGGTCAAAGGAAAGTAAAATATCCACAGGAAAATATGTCCTCACGTTTACTATCCAAGAAAATACCTTCTCACAAGCCTCACCAGTTCATGAGTCAACATATGCCTGTCATGCCAAGACGAAAATTCTTCTCATTACATGCAGGTGAAGAATCAAAATACCATAATATGCTGGGTCTAAATGTCTTTTAGTAGGTTTTTCATAAGCCAAATGGATGGAAGCTGTCTGCCCTGAAAGCTGTTGGGAAGCTGTGAAAAACCATCTCCACTGCAGTGGTTTCTGTCTCTTTTAAGGAGATCCATGCATGTTATTTGAATGTGCACACATTATTTAGGCACACGTGCATTAGAACCCCAGGCACATTAAACTATAGTCAGAGGTATCATAGGCATCCTGACAGATACCAGCCGATAGGGTCCATGGTGCTTGTTTGACCAAGATATCAGAATTCTCCCTTGGGCACACAGACTTCGGAAAATACAGTGTTCAGTAGGACCTAGAATGTGTAACTGCTGTTAAACAGTCTCACACGCAGAAGTACAGCAGAAAAAAAGCTTCCGCATTGCATGAATGTGCAGTGCTGAAACGAGTACACAAGACTTTCAGAGGTACAGTTCTGATATGGTCAAGATTTATCCTCTGAGAAGAGGTGAGCAGACAGCCTGGCAGTGAGATTTGGGAAAAGGAGAAGTCTGAGTTAGAACTGCAGGGCAAGAGGAGGAATTGTGAGAGATAGACTGGTGAAAAACTAACTAGAAAACCACTAACAGAGCAGAGTGCAACATGGAAGAAATGGTCGCCAGAATCTGGAGGGACTGAGCATTTATGTGTCTGCAATCCTATGGCTGCTACTACCCAGAAAGTCTTGGGAGTGTCCTGCTGAATCCTCTCCAATACCACTTTGAGAATCTGATAAGTGGCTATTGTTACTTTTTGCCTAAAACAGAGAAGCCTGACTATAATTATACAGAGGGTGTGTGCTTTGCCACAAACATGCCCGGGGTGTTTCATATTGTGACGACATGTTTACAATTCTGTAATCTTTACCCTATATAATTTTAAGGAATTTTTTTAAAATGCTAAACAGTAATGACTGTCCTGACTTCTCAAATCATAAGAAAGAAATGAAGGATACATCCCATTTCCTTTCTAGCTGTTGGGGATTGGAAGGAAGGGCACAGCACTGGTTTTGGTAGCCCAGTATGCCTGCTTTGCCACTGAACCTTCCTGACACTGCATTCAGAGGACTCTGAGCTGTTCCCAGCCTCATCTCAGATCCTCTCCCAGTTCTGGTACAGGTAAGAGGGGGATGCAATTTTCTTTTCTTTTCTTTTCTTTTCTTTTCTTTTTTCTTTTTCTTTTCTTTTCTTTTCTTTTCTTTTCTTTTCTTTTCTTTTCTTTTCTTTTCTTTTCTTTTCTTTTCTTGCATGTCCTCTTCTTTGTGTATGGCTGAAGCTGCTCAGTATTAATTTTCTTAGAAGTGGGAGGACTTCAAAAAGACTGCTGAATAACAGCTGGGCAGAAAATAGATAATGGGTAGAAATACCATGGGCTTTACTGTTCTGAGGCTTTAGGAAGGAACACAAACAAGAATACAGTATCAAGTTACCAAACTTAAATTATTATTTATAATTAGCCTTTTCAGATAAGACTTGTCTGTGTACTAAAGAACACTGATAAATATGGCTTTCATTTGCAACCAGGTTTTTTGATTAACTGCTGATGTGAGAAGATATACCAGAACTTCATGCAGAGGGAGAAGAAGAGAAATAGAAGAAAGAAAAAGGTATCAAGGGAGATTGGGACAAAATAAATGTCAATGCCAAGGAACAAGGACAGAACTGATGGAAACCAGTAAATTCTGGAAGAGCGGGAGAAAAAAAAAAAACCTAGGGGATAATCCAAGGGGGGAGGAGACAGACTAGGGGAGATTCATGGTGGAGGAGGGACTGCTAAAATGATAGGGTGGAAGGTGAGAGACATACGCAGAGTTGGAGGAGGGAGGAGATTCTCGGAGAAGGAATCAGGAGTAAAAGGAAGCACATGTAGAAAGGAAGGCAGAAGTCTGGCATCAAGCTGGAGGCTGCAGCTGCAAAAGCCACACAGGAAGCAACCAACAGGACTCAAGAAGACCAAAGGTAGAACAACATCATTTACATAAGAGGATAGGTCAGAAAATGTCCAGATTAATGCAAGTTTCAGAAATATTTTTTATGCCTACCTTTTTCTTGTCACTTGATTTTCTGACTAACTTTAGAGAAGCAGAAATTTCATAGGAAGCCAGGTTAAGAGGTTTATGCCATGGAGCGCCCCTTGAGTTAGTACGTTTTGGAGTTTTATAGCTCCTGTCATAATGACTCACCTCCAAGGTCTTGATAATCCTCTGGGACAGCTTTTATCTTAATTATGAAAGCACTTGGCAGACAGGCTGATAACTGTTGCTATTTGCTGTAACTTTCTGGAAGGAGGTCCTCTGTAGGCTGTTCAAATAAAAAAAAATAATACAGTGTTTAAAACTAAATAATTTAATAATTTTAGAAAAGTATCATCCTTGCTCTGATAAAAGGATTTAGCAAAGATCCAAAAAGATAGGCAGAGGAGGCAATAACACTGCCACTTGGCTCAGATGTTCATTTAGACAACCAAGTTCTGAACCAAAGCCTGTGGAAATTTTTAGGAAGAGTCCCATGAATTTGAACAGCTCAACTCACAGCTGGGATCCTTTATCCTGACCTGTCTCTGTGCTTTGCGTAAATAAATATAATAAGCCCAAATTTGAAGAGCTATCTCTAAAATGACACGTATTACCTGGCTTCCAGTACTTTGTGGGGATTAACTGGGATTAGACTGTGTTTGCAAAGAGTTACTGCAAAGAGCTAAATCAATTAAACTTGTTCTGGATTGGCAACAGGGACCCGATACATTCCCTCCAAGTGCTGGGCTGTTGCAGAGGCTAAAGGGATCAGAGGCAAAGGCTGGTCCTGAAAGGATTTCGCAGAGCTGGTCTTTCTTGTAAAGCCTAAGTGTGAGAGGGTATTATCTTGGGCTCAGAGGTTTCATTATTCCTTATCACTTGAGACAGTTTAGCTGCAAGAGAATTTAAAAGGTCTGTGCCACTTTCAGTTTCTCTTTGTGGCTGATAAAAGATCAGCTCTCTGGTGGGGCCCTGGGCAGCAGGGTTGCTACAGCAATTCTAATTTTGTGTAAAACAGGAGGTAAGTTTGCACGCTCTTCTGCACCTCTGCAGTTGCTCGTGGCGAGAGCTGTGAGAGCAGCTCTCCCTCCATGCACGTATGTGACCCTGCTCCTGGGCTCGGGGCAGATTCTGAGCCCACACCTGCATATTGTATACGCTTCGTGTAAGTGTATTATTGCATCCTGTAACTTGCAAAATGCTCCTAACTGCTAGTTATTGAAGGCAAAGAGAGATGTTATTCGGCCTCTATTTCTTGACTATTTATAAATCCCAAAAAAGCCCATTCACTAAAATTTATAAAGACCAAGTATACTGGTAAACAAATTATTTCACTTGCATATCTTGATAATGTCTATATTGCCAATATTTCACTGTAATTGCATTTAAAAATAAATATATTGAAACTTTAACTGCAACTCATGTTTAATAATTTGCCTGTTCTCATCATCTTGTGTATAAAAGCCTATTATATAAGCAACTACGTACATATGTTATAAAAATATGAGCACAGATATCAAGTTTATGGCTGTATACATTTAATAACTGATATAAAAGAAAATATGAAAGATACTGTATTAATTATGGGAATTGTATAATTATTAATTACAGGAAAAAACATATATGTGCATTTCTGTGTAGTTTTAAAAATATAATTTATGTGCAATAAATATGCTGATGTAACATAAATTAATTTTTATATGGAAGTCCTAAGATCAACCCAATAAACATAGCATAATCATATGCTATTTTAGTGATTTATTTTCTTGACCATTGACACAATAGCTATATTTATTCAGTGATTTTTTTTAACTTGGCAAAAATATCCTACTCATAAAAAATGTGTAGTCTGTAGTTGCTTAGTTTTGGGGGGTTTTTTTCTGTCCTCAAGTGAGACTTCAAAAGCATTTATATAATTGGTATAACTAGGAAAATGATCAAAAATGTAAGGGGTTTGTGTTAAATTACTGTATTTTGGAACTACTGGGGTTTTTTTTTTTCTGTAACTGATAGTTATATGCATATTTCTGTAACATGTTTTCATCTGAAAGAATAATGCCGTATCTTAGGATGAAAAATTACATGATCTGAGAAGTTCGGGGTATCTATTAGTTCCCTCATTCATTTACTGCTAGTGCACAGAAATCACTGCTAGTACTTTTTCTACTGCTCTGTTCTTCATAGGTGTTAATATTTCTCAATGCACAGTGATATTACACATTTTTTCATAATCTTTTTACATCTTCACCTGCTGCCTATGCATCTCCTGTGGCAAGGGTAATTTTATTTTTCGGTGTTGGGGTTTTGGATTTTTGTCTATGTGTGAATTATGTTTGATTCTTTTATTGTGGTAATTAAGTATCTTCTCAAGAAAAATATGAGAAAAAGGAAAAAAAAAATCCTTTTTTTTTATCACAAAATGTTTTTCTCTATTGTAGCCACTGATTCTCATTCTCAAAGTGGGGTTGGCAACTGCCCAAGGACATGGGGTAGCTTCAGGAAAGCTTTCTTCTCGTGCTGGCCTGATGAGGAGCAGGGCTTTTCCTAGCAGTAGGCTGGTGGTTTGGCTTTGGTGTTTGAGGCTGGCCTGAAGTCCCAGGGAAGATCTTCTGTTCGTTCTTCAGACCTAGGACATATCTCCAGGTCTGGAACACATAAACTGAAAGACATGGGTGTCGGTCATTTGACAGGTCTTCGATACTTGAGAAGTCACCAAGAAGTTGACCTTAAACTTAGGTCTTCACAACTGGAAAAATCCCCTGTGCATGTGTTCCTAATTATTACAGAGACAAAATTACAGTTTAGCTGGTAGGCAAAACCTAACATAAGGACTACCCAGTCATTCTTCAAAACCACTGACATTGGCTAGGATGATTCATTATGGTGACTATTTCTCAACCAGGTATTGCACTAGTGAAAGATTTTAGAATTACTCCATTTATTCTGTGACTTCTGATTTAAGGAGAAGCATTTTGCAAGAAGTGGAATATATCCAAGTAGGGACAAGATTTATTAAATTTCTCCTGACTTTCAGAAGATGTTTGCTTTAAAATTTTCATCTCCTATCATTGGAGCCTCCTCTCTGTGCCCTCCTTGTGATGTCTAAGACAAATTTTTTGTCAACAGTATTGCCTTATCAAATTTCAGGGCCTGACCAACTTCAAATGTCATAGACCCAGAGGAGTAACAAAGGTTGGGAAGAAGAATCTGCTACTGCAGGACACCTGAGATAAGAAGAAATTAAGAAAGGCAGCCAGACAATAACAGAATTGTAAACACTGATGACCACCAGGCCATCCAAGATAAGAACCCAGCTCAGCACAACTCAGAAATAGTCAAATACTAGACACTGAGTATATTAGATAAGCAGAACATAAAAAAAGAGTCCTTATCTTTTCTACTTGGTGTGATAGCTCTGTGGATTCACCACCCAACACCCATCTTTGTGCAAATATGAAACAACAAGGCTGTTGGCTCTGTGTGTGATTGGCTCACTGCACACTGGGTGATGAATCTCAGTTTTTGGGTCAACACTTAGGTTTCAGTGAGAAATGTCTCCAGCATTAATAGAGCAAGCCAGCCCTTTCAGTAAGAGATTTTCACAGCTCTTCACTGTTCCAGACTCCCACGAAGCCTATGTTACCATATAACAGTTTCTGTATTGGATTCTGTTGTACCAAGTTCCTTCCTATCTATGTCCTGAGTCACTCTCACATGAACCCACAGGAGTGGAGGAATCAGTCTCCTCCATCCCTGCTGCTGTTGGGCTTTCTTCACCTAATCCCCCTGCTAAAATCACTTAGAAACAAATTTTAAAAGTGATTTTGAGGACTGAGAAAGGCAGCAGTTCATGCATGCCACAATCAGTGAAGAAGAGCTGAGAAGCAGTATTTCCAGGGGAAAAACCCTGAAGCAACTGCTGAGTTTTCTATCACCCGTTTTCCCCTTAAAGAACCTCGTTACAGTTTGACAGAGGAACTCATCAGTGACAGGAGCCAAATATATCACACTGTTTCCACTGTGCTGCTGCCAAGTTGGCTTGAGCCACTGGTATTTTAGGATGTTTTTCCATATCATCAGGACACATTGAGAACCACAAGGGACAGCGCCTTAGGTCCTAACGCTTAACAGAGCTGGGAAAGCTACAGCTGGCAGTCTCTAGTGGGTAATGAAGGAGCTACACAGCAGTTTGGAAAGAGTCTTCCAAGCTCATGTGAAGAGAAATAAGGTATTAATGCATGTTGGGGAAGGGTTTTTTTTTTCAGGAGGTTGAAAAATGCTTGATATGAGTGGTTGCAGTATGATTCAGGGAGTGCACTGGCAAGCCTTGAAGGCCAACACACCTGCAGTGAAATCTGTGATGTGAGCTGGGCAAAAAAATGCTATACCATGTCTGCAATCTTTGTCCAAACTTTCCATTAATGCCAAGTGATAAATATTTTGAAGTTTTCTTGAATTTTCTATTTGTTTCACAACTTGTTTGCGTTTACCCTCTATAGCTGTTCAGGTTACCGTCAGGATGGTGCACTGATGTGGAGAGGAAACAAAAGAAGTTTTTGGGGAGTTCGAGTGGAATTGTTCTAATGTTAACCTTCTAATTATTAGATGTCTAACTTAAGTCCATTGTTTAGATGCTTTGCAGTTAAAGGGGAGACATCAGTACCTCTAAAAGACATCCACTCCCTGGAATTGTTTGAAAATAAGTAGCTGTAGCACTTTTTGATATGGTTTAGTAAATGTGGTGGTACTTGATCAAAGGTTGGACTTGATGATCTTGGAGGTCTTTTTCAACCCTAATAATTGTATGATTCTATATAGTCTTGCCTAAGATAAGCTTTAAAGTACTTGGGATGAGTTGTGTTCATTCATCTCTAGGGAGAGGAAAGGAAACCAATTTGTGTCCCTTAGGCCAGATGCCTGCATTTAGCTGGACAGGTTTACTGGTAACAAATATTTGTAATTAACTTAAACAAGAAAAAAAAATGAACCTATACCTTTCTTTTATTTTAGAGCCTTATAGATAAGATAGTAAATAAGATAGTAAAAGGAAAACTGAAACAACTAAAATGTCTTTGTGTTTCCATCTTTTTATGTGAGGTGACCTCACCTATAGAACTCTGTTCTATCCTGTGACTTTTGGAAAATAAGGTGGTACAAAAAAGCAGTCACTGTGAGAATAGACGAGACAGGAAAAGTGAACATGAAATTCAGGAACAATATTTGTTCTGTATTATTATTTTATAATTTTTGTGTTATATATTCATGTTCTTTGTGTGCAATATCTGAAGACAGGCCATGTTCACTCTAGGAGAGCCTCTTGTGCAGTGGAAGTGAAGTAAATTGTTGAAGCTGGTCTGAGTGGATGGCTCATGTGCTGCTTCTCATGTATTATGTGATGATGTGATATACAGAAGGTTTTAATTTCCTTAGGAAATCAAATTAGCTTTCATGAATACAAAATTTCTCTCCCAATAATGTAATACCTCGTAGTATCTCCAGTACACACAGAGGCAGAAGTCTCACCCAGCTGGTGGCATATTGCACATTTTCTTTTTCTTCTCTAGATGACTCATTTTCATCATTCTCCTCCTCAGTAGAACTAAGTGCACATGGGTGAACATGAGTGTATTGAATCAGAAGGAGCTTACTGTGGACAGAAGCCACGGGTTCTTTTTTTTTCTCGTGCGTATGGTTTGTTTTTTTTTTGACGGGGGGCAGGTTTAATGATTTAATCTTTCACTACTGAGCAAGGTACAACCCTTCCTGTGGGACTTTTCCACTTCCTGTGAAGAAGCCAGAGGGCCACTAAGCGGTGACAACAGGATTTTCAGTAGAGACAATAGAAGCCACATAAGATGATGCTAATAGAATAACCTGGATAAACAATAATTTTGTGCTTTTATTTACCATGGAAAGGAGGTAAATAAAAGTCCTCCCACTTTTTTCTCAAAACCAGGGAGAGTACCCAAAAGCTTCTAGAAAGTCATGTTTTGGATGCTGAGAATATTAACCTCATCCTTTGCCCCAGGGACTGGCACTTTACCTAACAACTAGAAAGTAGATTTTGTTGGGGTTTTTTTTAACCAATGTCCTTAAAAGTCAGCGTCCTTAAAAAATTCAGAGGGTGCAAAAGCACAGACAGGACTTCCCTGGAGCTTTCTAATTTGCTTCCTGATGTCATCTAACATATGCTAACACCTCCACATCTGAAAAAGAATTGATCTTAACTCTAGTTTTTATAAGCTTCATGATAGGCAGTTGAAGAAAAATTTTGAGTGTAATAACTGTGGAAACACAGGAATATAAACTCATGCTGTGCTATACTGTACAGCAAAGAATTCCCACAGGAATGTGGGAATGTTTATGTAATCATCTTGAAAATTCAAATTATATGTACCATAAAGGTATGTCATACGCTGATGGAATGGATCTTAATATTAAAAAAAAAAAAAAAGGAAAGGGAGACATAACCTATTTAGGAATCTCAGGACATATAGGGAAGCACCCCAAAGAAAATGTTTTCCAAAAGGCCCTGCTATGAGATATCTATAAAAGCCACGGATAACACTCATTTCTTCAGCATTTCTTGTCAGTAGTATATTTATTCCAGGAAACGGATGTGGGCTTCATTTGGAACTAACAACAGCATTTCTCTTTTTCTGCTTCCTGCAGTTTTCTGTGTCTTCACGAAGCACGTGAGTGTCATTTACCCCATTTCTCCTTTTTGACAACTTTTCCTTGTGGGGCAGTTTGTCTGTTGCTGCACTGCTGGGGACTCCAATGAAGCACACAGTTGTTTGTTTTGTGTGTCCTTCCTCTGTTGCTGTGTGCCTCTGCTTTCTCCTCTACAACCTCTGAACTCTGATATGAAGCCAGAGAACACGGGACCATTAAATACTTACAGTTTGTTTTAGTTTAAGAATCAGAAATGACTGACATCCAGAGGTTCACAGCTTCTCTCAGCTTCCCGTCCTTTTAGCTGCTTTCTGTAGTTGACCCAGGCAGTCCTCATTTCACTGCCAAGCACTGCTGTTAGAAGAGATTTTGCTTATGCTGGATGATAGTAGGATGTTGTAAGTCATACAATTAGGTGATACAACTCAGCATGTGTATGTCGAAAACTGAACACCATTAATTGACATTAGCAGATCCCAACAAAAAACCCCAGCAGAAATTTTCCTCATGAAGGGTGCACACTGACTCCCACACACTGCAGACAGAGAAAATGGGCATGGTAGGGAACATCTCCACAGGCAGCAGTGAAGGAGAATCCTAAACAAGAGCATCCTTAGGAGACATCCTAGGAGGACACATCCAATAGAAAGAATTAATGACCATATTCATACAAGTAGTTCACGGCAAGCACAGTGTGGAGGATTGCTTAACTTTCAGCAGTTTAACATCCCTCTTTAATGAGAAAATAGAGGAAAACAAATTTTCTGCACTTTTCAAGGATGAGAAGCCGGAGTTATTCAGGGTCACAGACTTGCATTGTCAGCAAGTCTTGTACTGAAAACTGCCCAAAAGGTTTTTTTCAAAAGGCCAGGCTCACTTTCAGTCTTGCCTTCACTACTAGGAGATGAAAACTCAAATTCAATAATTTTCATCCACCTTAGATTTACTTAGCAGAAATAGATTAGAAAAAGGCAGGACTCTTCCACAAAAGCTAAACTTCCAAATAGAGTAACATAAAAGAACAGCAAACAGTCAGTCAAAACACATAGAAAATACTAAACCTGTCAATTTAAAACTATTCGGTGCTATACCATGAAAGTCTGGACCTAAGAATCTATTTTTAGGAATATTTTCTCTCTCATAATTAAGCCAAATAAAAGTCACTTCCTCTTGCTGCTGCCAGAAGAATCTTTTAAAACAATCCATTCATTGAATTCACCTGAGATAAAGAGATATTTATAAAATATTTCTGCAAAAGCTTGCCAAACTGTTTATTGTTTAGTAGTAGGCACTGGGATGGAGTAACACGGTTGACAGAGATGTCAGTGTAAAAATAAATGATTTTTAGATACATTGAAAAAAAGAAGCTCCTGGGATAATGTTCATTGAACTTCCAGTAAAATAGGAAGAGCCCTAGCACTTTGCAAGGAAATGTTGTAATCTGACACCTGAAAATATCCCTTTGAAAAATATTCTGAAATTTCCTATTTTTTATTACTTGAAAATACACTATCATGATGTGCGAAATGCAAATATGCAGATGTGAAAGAAGAAACGACCAGTAACCAAATAAGTAAGTTACCCTTTTGTCTCCTTGACCTTTGACTCACTTGGATCAAAATTTGGTAAAGACTGCAGTTGCTAAGTATATTACCATGAGATGTAGGTAGTGGCTTTTAGTCAGGCTGCAAAAATAACCCCCTCCCCCAGCAGCAGTACAACTTAACTTTTTCTTCTGGCAAAAAGATAAAGAGGGAACTGACGTCCCCTGGAATATATAAACACTCCCTGGTAGTTCACAGCCTATGTTCTTGGTGGGGAGATTGAGCTGCTTGTCTGCTGGTAACTTGATGCAAGTCATGTGCTGAGGACTTGTACGTTCAGCTGAAAAATCAGTTGCCCTTATTCAAGGTGAGTCATATGATACAACATTTAAAATCAGAGGGTTTGCCTCAGGAATACTTTTAAGGTCAGTTGATTGGAAGCTCTTGAAAATATTTATTTTTAATGCAAAATAAAATGGAAGGATTTTGCAAAGCTGCTTGCGAGAAAAAGTGACATTTTACATGGATTAGTGAAATGCTTTGTTACTATGCTAACAGTGGTGTTTTATGTTCAGTATTGCTGGCTTTCCCAATTACATTCTGTCTTTTGATATTTAATATTCTTGAAAATACAGTTCTGGAGTCATGTGAATTTATAAGAAATGCATATTTAAAAGTCATTTTTCTAGGATTTACTATTGCAGTTGAAAAGCTTGAACCTATAATTTAAAAGAACATCAAATATATAATGAGATTATTTTTATTTTATAAGGACTTTAGGCTGAGATGGACAGAAGTCTAATTAAGTAGGGAAGAAAGAATTTAATAACATTTTGCATCTCTCCTCCTATACAGTTGCTTATAAATTGCCTTTCAGAGATTTGAATGAACCCTTTTCATTGTTATTAATTAATATTCTGTTAAGGATCTTTGAAACAATATTAAAAAGTACATGGTGAATAATCTTATTAATCCTATAGCCAAATCTAAGTTTAAATTATACTATAGCCTCATAGACCATATCTAATGTTGTTGTGGTACTTTCTATTCTGCTTAAGGTATATAATTTTCACTTGAATATAAATTCTCAGGAAGTTCATTCTTACTGGAAATTTCTACCCTAATCTTCATATTTTAAATACAGTTCTGATAGATGAGAATAGCATGTTGACTTCTATGTGAAATTGAGTGTTATGGTGTGAGTGCTCTTCATTGCAGTTGTGTAATGGATAATTTGAATTGCATAAATTGGGATGTCTAGACTGCTATTACATTATGTTTGGTGGGAGAAGGGTGAATATTTTTCAATTTGCAGAATTTTGGAACAGACACAAGTTGTTAGCAGTCACTTGCTTTCTAGGTGCTTATTGCTAGTGCTCATGAGAGATGACTAGTCTGCCTAAAACAAAATAAAATCATTAGAAAGGCTTGTAGAAACTTAGATTTAAATGTATTTTGGTGGAAAGTGTATTACTGTTGAATCTGAAAAGCTTCAGTATGTAAGTCAAGAAAAAAAGTCTGATGATATCTAAAAGGCCCCCTTAAACGCTTCTGAAAGAACTAATTTCCATTTTAAATTTTAAATTTTAAAATATGTGTTTCCACACTGGAAAAAAAAATCTGCTGGTATTGGGGGAAAAATCAAGTGGAGATACAGGTAGTTTTCCGAATTTGATTTATTTGACAATGTCTGCTTTCCCTTAGATTTGCTACAATGTGTAACAGCAATCAGATTTCCAAATCCCCACACCACCTACCCAATTAGTTGCCTTTTACTGATCTGTCTTTGCCAAACTAAAGGTCCTGACCTCAGCATAGCTACAACGATATGAGATTTGGTCCTAGTGATTTTCACTTAAAAGTTCTTCAAGTCTAATAAATTTCTAACTTAAATTTGCTTTGAAATTTAATGTGGTTAAACACGTTATTCATCCATCCAGTACATCAAAAAGCCTTTAATGGCCTTGGAGTGGGAACCACATGGAATGACCTGGTGGCAGGTGGATGGACAGGCTGACTTGTATAGTAAGGATATTTTTCTGCAGGTGCAAACAGTCTTTTGGTCATTCAGTTTGAAAATATCCAAGGAGAAATTCTCAACATACCAGACAATCTCAAATGTACAGAAATAGACATTGTTAAAGGCAAGGGAGCCATAACCTGCTGCTAGTGCAAGAGCAGGTAGAAGGTGGGTTTCCCATGCAGTTAAAGGAAGGTGTCTGGTGCCAGGTAAAGATGTGACATAATTGTGAGTCTGGCATGACAAGGGAGGACACTCCACTGGCCTGCTGACCATGGTACCTAATCTGTGAGGGCATGCTGTATGTCCTTTTTGTGGTAAAAGGATCACATAACTGATTATGAAAATAGAACACACGTTATTCCTGTACCTGCTTTACAATTTAGAAATTCATGAAGTCCTCTTAGTTCTTTAGTCCTCATGAGCAAACTGGTTGAGCTGTTCTTCCACTTCATCTTTCTGTTTTCCTTCTCTCTGTGTTTGGCCTTGAATGTGTAATTAACTCTTAACTAATACCTGCTTTAAAATTGATTTAGAAATGTTCACAACATGTTAACAAACAGAAATTGGAAGAATAAAAAGGACATGGACAGTGACATCTAAAATCGGAAAGAGCAGATTTTCTGTTAACTGGAGAAAGCCAATAACCAACTTGCAAATTCTGTGGGTGTGATTAATTAATGACCAAGAATAAATTTCAAATTGGGCAACTCTTTGTCTCAATTATTCATAAACAATAAAAAATCAGAAAAAATATCACTGGGAGCTTATATTTTACCACTTCAGCACTGGTGTCATTCAGATTTTCTTTACAACCCCTTTCACTAGGGGCCAGTTTGTAAGACACATTAACAGATATTACTAGCAACTCTTATTTCCCAGTGAGTAATCACAGACATTTTTTTTCTGAGACTGAATAATCTTGAAGTTTTAGGTATTACATCTTTCAAAGATCAAGCTCTAGTCTTGCTTTAAAAACTCTGATATTCTATAAGGCAATTGGGATTGATTAAATGAGCTAGTGGCAAGAATGCAGCTCTAGAAGAAAAATCTGGTCATGCCTTTGTCATGAAGTTGCTGAAACAAAGTTTTATCTCTTCAGTAGAGGACCATGGACTGATAGAGCTCTGGAAAGAGGCTTCTTGTGGGTGCCTCCCTTCAGAGGCTGCCTTTCCCACGGAGGTGCTGGTGGGCCTTGAGGACTTTTTAACTGGCTTAAGGCAGAAAAGCCAGGGCAGCTCGTGCCAGGGGTGTGCAACTCCTGCTTTTGCCTGAAGTGGGAGCCATGGGCATGGCAGGCTGAGGTAAAAGCAGAGCTATCTGTATAGCCTCCTTCTTTGGCAGAGGGAGATTTAAAGATGCCTACATCCGGAAGAATGTCATTTGAATAATAACAATGACAGCCTGCCCTAATGCAACAGAGCCAAGAAAAAAAAAAAAACAGGACTGAAAAAAACTTATCAGTCTGTTTAGGTGACTGGAATGAAGAAAGATAATCATACATAATAAGCAATTAGCTTGCCAAGAGTACCTGCATTTTTTTTTTTTTTTTTCTGCCAGTGGCTGGCCGCTGGCGGGCTGTTTTTGACTTGTTATCTTCCTACCTGCTTCATGTCATGTACTTTGCACTTTGCGCTTTGGAATTTGATTTTTGTTCCCTTTCTGCTTATATTAGCAGCTTCTCTGAGGAGGATCGGTGAGTCTGTTGGGACCAAGAAGTGAGGAAAAACCACCAAGCCTTACAGCAAGGATATTTGTACACTGTTTACCTCTACCCTAACAAAAAAGGGGAATGGGCTGTGACTCAAACTGTGGGCTCCTCACTGGGGCTGTCATCGGTGCTGTACTGGCTGTCTTCGGAGGAGTTCTAATACCAGTTGGAGATAATCTTATAGGCAAAGCAGTAAAAAAGGTACTTTTATTTTTTTTCCCTCCAGGGCATATGGTTTGTGGTTATTGAATAGTCATTATTTCTAATTCTTAAGTTCTGATTCTGTTTCTTTCCTTTTTTCTTTTTTTTAAAATTAAATATAGTTTTTATAATAGATGTGATCCAAACTTCCCTGGGAATATGTGGAACCGCAAAAATGTTTAAAATATATTAATTATATTGCCACTTTCACTTTTTTGCTCTCTTTTGTGCTTCGCATTAGAAGCTAAAATACTGTCTTTTCAGTATGTAATTCAGAAGTAAGTGGGTTTTATTTTTATTACATTTATGATTGCTTCTGGTTTCTTTTTCCTTTTTGTTTTTGTTTTGATTTTTTTCATACTTGGGTCCTCACTCCATGCACTTATATTTATGTACTGCAAATAATCTAACAGTCTTCTGCCACAGAATCTAATCCTACACTTCATGTATTCAGCTCACATTCTGTGATTGTATCATCCAAGTCAGTGTTCTCCACATGATTGGAGGATCTGATAAAACACATCTTCCCATTTTGAGTGTGAAGATTAATTGAAGTAGAACATTTTAGACCTGGCAGGCACGGGTTTTTTTCTGCTTTTTAGATTATTTTCTGTCCCTAGAATCTAGATTTTTCTGTAAAGGAAACAGAAAAAAATTAACTTTTTAGATCTTTGGTGAAAAGGGTACAAAGCCCTGGCGTGTCAGCTATGATGACACGAAGTCTCCTTGGGGTCACTGAAACCGAGGTTGGTTCTCTGACAGTTACAAATCTGGAAATCTTAACATCTTTGGCTATGGCTTAGTCCTGCTATTGATCTGCCATGGTGTTGAAGACTGTGGAAATCTTGGAGACACTTATCCAAAGGTGCTTCTGGAAGAGTAGCCTTAGCTCAATAGCTGTTGATATCAGTTGAGGAGATGGAGACATGAACTGTCAGGAGTTGAGGCCCTGCCTAGATTATAGTATCACTTTTTTAAAAAAATTGAAAAAAATGGCTTCTATAGAACATCTTAGTTTTTTCAGGTAACCCAGTGAAAACCAACCTGTAGAGGAATTGTCCAACTGTCATTGTATTTTTCAAGAATTTTAAAGGTTTATAGAGAATAATAAAAAAACCCCAACCAATCTCAGTACCTTGACTAAAAAAAAAAAAGGTCTCAACTACCTTGCAATATTTTACAAAAAAGTCACACTCGCTGTATTTGCAAACAATTGCAATTGTTTGCCATATTGAGGAAATGACAGTCTTTCTAGAAAGCACATAAATTTAAAAATTTATATCTCCGTATGTCGAATACGTACTTTAAGTTAATCCAGAGTGTTGTCTCATACCATTAAGTATTTTGAAAGCAAATTACAAATGCTGGCAGTGTTATGTGTTCATCCATTTACTAGCAATAACGAACCAGTTATACAGCATGGTTTGCAAATGTATACATATTCAATTATGCCTGCATGAGTCTGTAGTAGTAAAGCATTAGAGGAAGTAATTTTCCCCTCAACCACTTTTTAATTTTCTGCATTGTGATCATGTTTCAGATGCTTGTACCTGTTTCAAGGCAGCTTGTTTGATGTATATATATAAAAAAAATTGTACCAGTAATCACATAAAACATAAAAGAATAAATTTGTAGAGGCTTTATTTACTTAAGTAAATGGGTTTGTTCTTTCCTCAGTGCAAGTCATACCAGAATATTGTCTTTGTATTTAGTGTGCTGACTTTTCAGTGACACCACACGTCTCTTGAGACAATTCCTTTTCAGACAAGATATGCCCAGGTACAAGAGCTGAAATATGTAATCAGTTACGCAGATGCTCCAGAGGGACTTGTATTTAACTAATTCTGATTTTGCTGTGTTGATGAAAGGTCTGTTGAGAAAAACAAATTTGTTATTCATTGCAGTTATATTTAAGATAAATATAGAGCTGACTGCAGAGGAAGCAGGTCTTCTGAGCAGAGAGTGCTCAAAATACATTTTTTTTCTGAAATATTTCATTTTTGGAAATGTAATTTTTACAGAAAATCTTTGGTAGAAACAGATCAGTTTCAATGACATATTTCTTTGGAATTTCTCAAGAACAGTGACCCTAGGACAGGAAAAATCCAGAGTGCGATGTTCTTTCAGATATGGCCTGTAAGCATTTATATGGAACAGCCTGCCTAGGGGTGTGGTGTAGTCACCAGCTTTGGAAGTGTTCAAAAAATTAGTAGATATGGCACGTTAAGGTATGGTTTAATGAGCATTGCAGTTAAAGTTTGGACTCGATGGTCTTGGAGGTCTTTTCCAAACTTATTGAATCTATGTTATTTCCATTTGTACTCATATGAGGCAAAATCTTAGCTTAGGTCCTCACCCCCTGGGTGAAAACAAAACTCAAAATTCCATTATTTCTAATGAAAGGTAAAAACTGTTTCAGATACAACCAGTAAAGGCAAAGTCTTGTTTTAAATTCTGCACAGTCAGAGCTTGAAAGAAGATCCTTAGTTTTTCCTCTGGCTATCCTATCTCACAGTAAACCCCAGTTCTTTGCACAAGTTGACAGCATGGTAGGAAGACCAATTCTGTATTTTTGGAGGAAATGAAAGTTGCTATCAAATGTTGTTGCTGGATTAGACAAACAAATCTCAACTAGTTTTAGGACACTCCATACTGTAACAGATTAACTTGTTACCAAGGTTTAGTCCAATAACACTACTGTCAATTTACTCTTAAGCAAGTCCAGCTGAACTTCTTAGCATCTCCCAATGAACTGGAGGAACTTTAATTTCAAAAATCGACGCAATCAATAGTTCTTTTTGTCCTTTTCTGCTAGCAGCAGAAGCCTAAGCGTGCTTCTCTTAAGCTTCCCTTAAGCACATATCTTTACCAGCCTCATTTCTCCTTTATTGCAGTCATTGAGAGATTAGCTGGAGTACATACTGCAGGATACATTTTGCTGGGAGGCTGCAAATGGTTTTTTGAAGCAAAGAGAAAGCATCTGCAAGTGTACAGAAAATCTCAGGTGCCCTTAGAAATTGGACAGAGACTCTATCAACTGTTATCTCCTGGTGGGCAGGTGCTGTGCTCCTCCCAAGGGCAGTCTGTGAGTGGACAACCCAAACAAAGTCCATGTAAGATAAAACACCCAGGTGTCATATCTTCATGTGTTCCAATTTATTATCAGCCATCTGTGCTTCAAATCAGAACACATGGCTATGTTTTCTAGCCCCAGAATGCTTTACCTGTGTCTCCAAACATTTTTGGGTAAGTTGTTTCAACTCCAACCTCCAGCAGGGGAAGGAGTTTTTAAAAAAATTGTTATTTTATAAATATATATGTTCTGAATAGTTTTCATAGCTCTTTATAGAAACTGTCACTTGACGAGCACTCTCAAAATGACACCACCAGCAGAAGCACCTTGGCAGGGATCCACTGAAGGAGATTAGTGCTAAACTATTTCAGCTCTGATACTATTCATGGAGAGGTGCCTTTTCAGCACCAAAGGGCAAAAGTCCAGTCCTAATTTCTCCAAATACTGAATCTGTCCAGAGGGGAGAGAACTTTCCATGAAGATCTTAGGGGTTTAGAAAACTGACCTTAGTAGAGTTATGAGTGAAACGTGGAAGTTCCAGAGTTCTCTAAAAAAACCTGCTTTGCTTGAGGTTATGAAAATATGCCCTTTTAACTGACTCTACACATTTCAGTTGAACATTATCGTGTCCGTTGTCATTAATACTAGATATAATCATGTCTAAAATTAAAAAAAAAAAAGGCAAAAGGAAAGGAGCATTCAAAACAACAAATCAGAAAGATTTTATCTGATATTGTTGGAAAAAAGATGTTTTGACAGGGCTCAATTTCTACTTTTTGTCTTTCCCTCCTTAAAACAATATTATGTTTTTAGGCAAAAGTCCTATCGCTTCAGTTATGGGTTTTTTCTCCCAGCTAGGTTGAACCACTCCAAGCTATTGGTAGTGGATTCATTTGCTAGAAAAATCTTTATCACCACTTCTCTAAGTTCTTCTGCTTTCTGCCTGAGTGCGTGAGCTCGGGATTTTAACAGAATCCACATAATAATGCTTAATATATTGAACACCTGATGAATTGACAATACAGAATGGTGAATGATTTGTCACAGTGCCTCAGTGCTGTACTGGGTTAGTCTCAGTTATTTTTATAAAAAAGGCTTTCGATTGTAGCTCTTATTATCTTTATTCATTTGTTTCTACATATGAATCTACGATTGGCCTCAGCTGCTGGAGGCATCGGAAACACTTCTAATTTAAAACGGTATTTGTGACATTCATATACCACTTCTTTATGCAAACTAATGAAGCTAAAGCAACTGCTGGCTCTCAGCAGAACACGAGTGATCTAACCACATGTATTCCCACGTTATCAATTTTAAGCTTTATTGACGTCCTTAATTTTTTATTATCAAGGACTGAAAAGGAATAAAAGTTATGATCCAACAAAGCCTGAATAGAAAGGCTAATAATAAGCTAATCATCACTTAAGAAGTAATAAAAGTCATTTTTCCAGCTGCAAAATGGGAGAAGATTATTTGATTTTCTTTAGCTTCTTCAGTTTTACAGAATTGTATTTGTTTCCTCCAGTTTATGTAGGCAGCCCAACAGACAAAATTTTGTTACAGCCCAAAGTATTCATGTCACTTCTCTGTTCCCAGAAAATGGCATCTTTTTTCCATCTGGCCAGATTCTTTGTCAAGACAGAAACTTTGTCTTAAATTTTGTGTTTCTTCATCAGAAATCACGATGGCTTTATTTACTTTGAATCAAAGAAGCAAGCTTCTATTGCTGACTGCTCAGCATTTCTTGGATTTATGTACTGCTAGTTGACCCACCTCTAGTGAGGGGAAAATTGTCAGAAACAAAAAGGGTCAGAGTTCCCACTGGTTTCTCTCAGTCTTGCGCAGTTAGGTCATGGGATGAACTTGGCTGTGTAGCAATTGTGTTTGTTTAGCTACTTTTGCTGACAGTAGTTAACTATTGTGTAAGATATTAAAGCTGATGCAGATGGACTGGGGAGTTGAGAAGTTTTTTGTACTATCAGTTGCATATTAGTTTCCAAAATCACTCCTCCTTTCATAACATCCCAAAGCACAGCAGTGTTAATAGGGAAATATGTAACTACCCAGCCAGAGAGGGGTAATATTTAGAGATGGATCACCAGTGATCAAACAGTGAAAACAAAGGGCTTGCTGGTGTGAGGGTATTAGTTTATTAAATGAAGACACGAATAAGATGGATCTCTGGATTTTATTCCACTTTAACCCGCCATTTGTACTCTCAAAGTCTGTGACAGAGAATCATACACACCTCCTTTGTGGGAGAAATGTTATTAACAATAATGGCTAAATGCCACTGAAAATAATGATCTTGTTATCTTCCTTCCCCCTCCTTCTTTTGTCCTGCTGCTTCCCATGTTCTGATGCTGGTTCCCTCTACACAGACCCCTGAGCCGAATAGTTAACTGGTAGAAAGGTAACACAGAAAGAAAAAAAAAAAAAAAAATGGAAATTATATTCCTCCTCTCTGGTAGGCAGAAACAGCTCCCTGAGGAGTAAGAGCTGGTGCAAAGGAAGAGAGTGTCACATAGATCAGGAACTGTGGCCTGTGAGAGCCAGTTGCCCCTTTGGCTGCAGCACTGCCAGGCTGGATCAGCTGTACCCTTGCAGCATTCCCCAAGTGTGACCACAGTGACGTTAGCTCACAGTGAATGGTGGGTTGCAAATCCACACTTTGTGACCTGGCAGAGTGCAGTGGCAGAGTTGGCATATCATTCTGCACTGCTCCAACCCCTGGCAAAGAGCTGTAAGGGGAAGGGGAATGGATGGAGGGGAAGAATTTTAAAATGTAAGTAATACCACTTTAAGATCTGCTAAATAGATCTGTTGTCAAAAGGTTGAAGCTTCTCTGTTCCTGACTATTGTCTTCTAGAGAGATTAGTTTGTTCTTCTTGACCATATATCTGCTAGAAATTTAACCATTTTCCTACTCCAGTTACATGGTGGGAGGTCAAATCCTGGTGTCTGTCCCCATCTCAGGACCCTGCTGAGTACAGATCACAGGCAGACTCTGGGCAGACTTGAGTTGCACCTTTTATGTTATCCTGTTTCTCCCAGATTCTTGGAGCAGTTCTCTCTGAAAACTGGGAAGGCGATTTCTGAATCATGTAAGCTTTTCCCCTCTTCATTCAGGAGAGGATCTGCCTCGTGCTGGGCCACAGCTGGGATAGTCTTTGACCTTGTGAGGTTTGAGTGCAAGGCCTCAAGATGATAACACGCTGCAGCAAGGTTTCCTTCCTCTCTCACATAAATGCACATAAATTATGGCAGATATTCAGGCAGCAAGCCCAGCGAGGTGTTTGCAACTCCACCATGCAAACAGGCTTTTCACAGACAGAACCTTGACTATGTTACAAGTTCTCCAAGATGTGGTATTTGTTTCTAACTGCAAAAGTCATTAACTGGCAGTATCTATTTTGTTTAGGTGGTGTTTGCTGAGTGAACTTCAGAGTCACAAACTTAAACTAGATAAAAAATCTAGCAACTTTTGATTTAAAGTGTCTTTCCTTGCTATCTAGAGAAATTAGAGCATTTTAATTTCTGGACTTCATGAGTTGTGAAAATTAGCTAATTCATCTTCAATCACTCTAATAAAGAGAAGCATCTTTTATGTTGGAGACAGGCAGCCTAGATTTTTCTTCTTATTCAAAAACACTTTTATGAATTTTTACCACCAAGGTGAAAACTTACATTATCACAAGGCTTTGGGAAAATCCTACAGAAGAGGCCTGATATAGACCAGGTAAAGCAGGCATTCCCCTGAATACACAGGTGACATACTTTAAAACTCACCTTCTCAGTGTACAGTCCTGGGGACTGAATTGCCATTTACCATATGTCTGAGTGGCACAGACTTAAAGCTGTTGATTCCTCTAGAGTGGTTCCTGAGACACTGTTTTATCCCTTCTTCCCTAAATCTGGGAAAGTTTCCTAATAAAATGTTACCAGAATTAGAGATATTTCTTAGAAGGTCTCAGTTTTGGTGACAAAAATTTTCTGTCAAAGTAACAGTCCTTCAGGAGTACCATGTGCCTTCTCTGGGTGCAAAATTATCTAGAGCCTGAAAAATCCTCAGACATAACTCTCATTTCCTCCCTTGAGCTATTTGCAATGTATGAAAAGTAGTTTATGGATTCTATAACCTGATGGGTATCATTCAGTCATCGAAGATTTTCTCTTTATAAATAATTAGTGGTTTTGGCAGGTGTTTGAGGACTAAGGCAATGCCCCACCACAGAAATAGGAAAACTTTGCTGCCAGCGACATCAGCAATTGTATCAGTTTTGTGGTCATTGGTTTTAGGGGGACTCACTTTTGCTCACACGGAGCAGGAATGTCAAGCTGCCTCCAGATGTTGGCCAGCTGGGCTGTACATCTCATACTGGTGCTAAAACGGTGTTTTTTTCTGTTTGCTGTGGGATCTTCAACAATCATGTAAAAAGTAAATGCAACTTTTCACTTGTTTCTTTTGTGGTTAATTTTAGCTTTGATTGTTGTACTTTCAGGAAGCTGTCATTGTCAATGGTACCACTGCTTTTCAAAATTGGCTTGTGCCAGGAAGCTCAGTTTACAGGGAATTTTGGATTTTCCATGTGTTAAATCCTTCAGAGGTTATAGATGAAGGGGCTCAACCAAAATTTGAACAAAGAGGACCTTACACATACAGGTAAGAAAATCCCCTTTAATATGTGACATCATATCAGAAGTTTTGCTAAAGTCAGAGAAAGTTCTGCTGAGATAAAATTTATTTTTGAAGTTCCATCATCATACTGTAGTTAGACATGACAAAAATGCCAAAATTGCAGCTAAACACAGCAATCCCAAACATTTTCTGGATTGTGTCTAACATAAGGAAAAGACAAATAGAAATAGGAAGTTGGATGTGAAGCTGCTTGCTCTTGCGAAAAAACAATAATTCATTGGCCACAATATCACAGAGGCATTCCTTCCTGTGCAGTTTTCACCAGCTTTATAACAGGAAAAAATATGCCAGATGCCCTAAAACCAAGAGATTATCTTATCATCCATGCATCACTAATACTTTAATAACATGGTGTGTTTTTGCTTTTTCTCCATTATGACATTTTTAATCAATAGCTTTTCTTTTTTCAAATTTTCCTTGGGAAAGCATTCCTTTTTCTGAGTGCACTAGTTAGGATGTAGATGCAGCAGTCCTCCCACATTCAAGGGAGGTTTTATTATGTGTTTAATGTTAAATGTGATGTTGACATAGGACTAGTTGATGCTTCCTGAGTTATTAAGCCAAACATTTCCTATCACTGGCACCCTTGTTAGGAAATTGCTTTCCTATGATGATAGGAAATTTCTTTCCCCATAACTTTGAGGATGTATATTATATTCACAAGATAGTTTTCCATTTCAGCATCTACAGCTGAAGTGCCTTGATGCCTAAAAGCTTATTTATTTCTCAATGGAAAGAAAGAACTCTTGGTTCACAGAGTACCTGGGAAGACAGAGGAAAGGGTTACAGAGGAATCAGGAAAAAGACACTTAAGAAATACTGCAGAAGGTGAATTCCCACCAAACAGAAACGTTTTACTCTGGTGCTGATGATGATGCCTGTTTTCTCAGGGACAAATCTGAGCCGTAAGACTAAATAAGACTTAGTAAGAAATGATGGCTATGAAATGAAGGCTCCTGTCACTGCTGCACTCATGCTTTCCTGGGATATTGGGTCTACATGAGTAGCTGTGACATTGAGTCTCTCTCTCTCTCATTCTCCCTTTAAATATTTAATAATGTATTATAGTGTAGAACAACTTGAAAACACCTTAATTAGAAAGAAAAATTTCCCAACTTTCAGGTAGCTGCTCGACACATTAGGCTAATAATTAAAATTACATGTATACAAACCAATTCTGAGAAGCTGAGATCCAGCTGCTCTTCAAATAAGACCCACCTGCATTGGCTACATCTGTACCATGGGAAAATGTTCTCTGTACCTTTTGTACCCCGCTCATCCCCCCACTCATGCTGGAAGATCTGATGGAGTATCCTGAAGATCCTTTCTGGGGTGGAGCTGGGATAAGGTACAGCATAGACTGTCATTTGATCCCTGCTGGCTGCTGTCCCCACAGAGGGGGTCAGCAAGAGAATGGGACTGGAAGAGTGGAGCTAAAGCTAGAACTGCAGCAGAGATTTGTACCTTAGAGATCTGCTGACAGGGCATGACTGGCAGAACCTCAGTGGGACTGAAAGATTGGTTATAAATCTCTACATGCATATTAAATACTGTCAAAGTAACATGGGTTTAACCTGTTTTGCTGCAACACGTCTGTCAGATTAAAATGTGTGTGTTTATGTCTGTGTCACCCCATTCTAATTACATGCAACCATGAGACCGCTTATGAAAAAACATGACAAAGCGGAATTCATTTAAAACAAAATATAAAAATATACAAGGTCCATTAATGACATAAAAATAAAAACAAAAAAGAAGTGTTTGTTTTCATTTTAGTATCAAAAAAAGCTAGTCCTTTTGGCAATAAGGAAATATTTCCAAAAGAACGATATTTTGCAAAAAATAGGATTTTACACTGTGTTCACATGAAAATTTTATAAACCTTTAGTGGTTATAAAGTGTTCAACATTCATTTTACTAAAACGTTCATCAACTTTTCAAAAACCTTCAGTCAGGCATGGTTATGTGTTTTCTCAAAAGACAAAGATTAAAAATACTCTCTGTTTGTATTTTGTATTTCAAGGGTGCGATATTTACCCAAAGAAAATGTCATGGAAAATGAGAATGGCACAATATCCTACATGTTGCCCAACGTTGCTAATTTTGAACCTGATATGTCTGTTGGGACAGAGAATGACACCATGACCGTCCTCAACCTCGCTGTTGTAGTAAGTAAAGAAACAAAGCCATAGTGTCCAGATACAAATGTTGAGTTACTGGAGGAAAGAGGGGAGAAGTTCACAGAATCATAGAATGGTTTGGGTTGGAAGGGACCTTAAAGATCTTCTATTTCCAGCCCTCCTGTCATGGGCAGGGACACCTTTCACTACAGTGTGTTCAGAGCTCCAAAAACATCCTCCCAGTCAATTTTAGCATGGGAATAAATCAAGCGTTTGCGGATGGGTTCCCTTGGAGTGTGATGTGCAGTACAGGGCGGATTTGCCATGCTGTTTCCATTATACCCTCAGGCCTGCTGGGCAGGGGAGGCTGTGTTTATTCCCACACCCCGTGTCTGCATGGCCTCACCACCACAGAGCCTGGAGCTCTCCTGTCCTGCTGAGACATTAGTTATTCAAAGAAGAGCACAGGGATCTTCACCTAGAGTAGTGCTAGAGCCTTTTTAGTCTGGGTGGTTTTGTCTTATCACAGGCTGAGAATGTTTGCCTTTAGAGTTTTCATATTTATATTCAGCCCTGGTTGTATTGTACCAGCTTTCTGGTGTCTGCATGTGAGTGCCTGGGATTTCTGTGGGAAGGTGTCTGCAAGGGGCAGAGTGTGAAGATGCTTGGTGCAAATACAAAGTAGAACCATACCAGCAGTCACAGAATCACAGAAGAGCCCATGTTAGAAGGCGCCTCAGAAGATCCTCTGACCTAAGCTTTTGTGAAATCATTACTTGCAGATATTCAGAAGCCATCTGGCCATGGTCCTGGGCAACTGGGTCTCAATGGTCCTGCTTGAGCAGGGACCAGATGGTCTCCAGGGGTCCCTGTGAACTTCAGCTGTTCTGTCATTCTGTGATCAGGGCTGATCTAGTGAACTTGTGTAATCAGTCAGGAAAAATTGTCTGCTTTTGTGTAACTTATGGCCCGTAATCGTTTTGTTAAGAAGTGTAAGTTTTATGTAGAGGCTTCAAGGGAGCTGCAAATCTGGGAACTGGCTTTGCCAGACATTTCTTGGAGTCAGTCTCTGTATTTTTAATTCAAAGCCCATGTGGAATTTTATGCTAAATGTTGGTTTTATTGTTGTTGTAGGCTGTACCTGCCGTGTTCCCAAGTAGTTTTATGCAATCAATAATAAACACTTGGATTAAATCTTCTAAGTCAGCAGTGCTGCAGAACAGAACAGTGAAAGAAATATTGTGGGGCTACACAGATCCCTTCTTAAACAGTGTCCCCTTCCCTGGTGTGAACCCATTTGTGGGAGTCTTCTACCCGGTAAGCGAAACCAAGGAGGAGGAAATGCTTTTAGTTATCATTCTGTGAATAAAACTTAAGACAGCTGCTCTGAGGAAGAAAAATCTGACAGTGCTATGAATTTGTTCAATATTTCTAACTGTTATTCCTTCTTGTTGCATCTGTTACAGTATAATGGGACAAGTGATGGACCTTACAGTGTCTATACCGGGACAGAAGATATTACAAAAACAGCAATAATTGAAAGCTATAAAAATAAAAGGTATCGTAGCATTGTAGAGTAAAAAAACATATATATTTTCAAGGTATGGCTTTTTAGACTTGATTCACTAGGAGCTGTAGATAAATGGAAAAAATCTTCAGTGATTCAAAGGAAACAGGATCAAGCCCTGGGCTTGGCAAAACCATCTCTTTCTTTCAGCTGGTAATAGTTCTGTTAGGAACTTAGATTTAAGACAGCTATTGATTCTTTGATACAAGTAGTTACTTCTGTTTTGCATGCTTAAGTAGCTAGATTCCTTTTATCCTGTTCTAATGGATCCTATAATTTATCTGAGTAAATGGACATCTCTATCCTTTGCCTTTGCTAATGGGTCAGGCTTATACTGGAACAATTATATTTGGCAATACAGGTAATTAAATTGCTTACATGGCATAATTTACTACATGCAGCATGACTTTTATTTTATCTTACAGGACCCTTTCATACTGGGAAGGTCACTGTGATATGGTTAATGGCACAGGTGAGCCTATTAAAGCTTTTTACAACTTCAACACTTTTCTTGATATTGCAAGGGAATAATGAGATACAATATTTAAATTAACTCCTCGGGGCTTTGCCAGTTCTGTATTTTGTATATTAAGTATCTATATATATGCACACATACTACTGCTATGATATATGCATATGTGTGTGTCTATTGAAATATATGAATTATTTATTACTGTACATTATTTTATATACACGTGCACACAGCTTCTACATTTAGAGTAGAAGTGGAAGAGTAACAAAATTACCCAGTTCTCTTGTTTCTGCTGACTATTTTCGTAGTACAATACAATTAAGATTCTTTTTCTTTGCTTAAGCAGTTAAAAATTATCCTTGCATTTTAACAATACATATTCATTTACACTGTTGAAAATTTAATTAAATGCACCAGAATGGACATCCTGATGCATGAAAAGAAATTGAGGCAACAAAGGAGGATGCTGTCAGATGAATGGCTTGTAGACTACTAGAAACTAAAAAGGAATGAAGAAGAAAACTAGTTTAGACTGGGATGGATAGACTATAGAGGAATATTTTTGAATTTGCTTTTGGAATGCATATGTAAACAGCTGAGTTGTTTAAGATACATTTGTTCAAGGTGATATTTTTCTTTTTGATAAGTGAAAGCATTGCTGTGAGGACACCACAATCTGTGGAGCTGCAGCTAGCAAGTGTCTTGGTGGAGGCTTTTGCAGAGAGCTCTAGGCCTTTAGTAAATGATTATCAAAACAAGCAGGCTTTTGTGTTGGGTTGTTTTGTGTGGGTCTTTCCCTCCATTTTCCATTCTGCTTTACCTGGCATAGATAATTTTCCTTATAACCCAGATCATGCAACAAGTATTTGAAGTATTTAAAATACATCACAAGAATCTGATTTTCCAAAAATCTGTGAGCCGTGAAGGATTAGTTCCTTACTGACCATATAATTAATTTTATAAGAAACAATATTTTCTTACATTCTAGGACCTGCCTTCTTTCTTATGGGGCCTGGCATCTATTTTTTTAGCCAGAGTCATCTTTTTGTTTATTCTTTTTCTTTAGCTGATGGAATAAACATACGCCGCCAACTAATTAAGTGCTCCAGTACAGTGAAAATGAGCTTTTACTTGTTAGCAAATATTGCTGAAGAGTTTACAAGGGCATTCAGTGTGTTTGGAGATGCAGCAGGTTTAAAAAGTCTTGTAAGTGTGAGAATTCTACCTTACCTTGTAAGCTTTCACATGAAAGCACAACACGTATTGTGTGAGGAAATACATAGATAAAAATATGAAACAGTATACTTGTGTGGGGCTTGACATGAATCCATGTTTGCCAAACTTACAAGAATGCCAAGATTTAGAAACAGAGTGTGTTTAGGATGATCTTGGATCTTTGAAAAAAAGTGCTTCTGTCAGCAGTGGGCAAGTGGCAGTATGTAATTCAGCTTTCTTGCTTTTGCCAACTAGATTCAAAGATATCACAGATGTTTGTAATTGTTTGTTTATGGCTGCTGCCTAAGAAACCAAACAGAAATTGTCGCAAAAACTAACAAATGTACTGGTTAAAGGTTTGTTACAACACCTTAATGGGGAAAATGGCAAAGGCTCCTTTTACATAACTCTGAGTGCTTGTGGTGCAGAAATACAAATTTGAGTGTCTGCAGTCTTTTTATGACAAGTGGAGAGAAAGACAACACCAAAACGCTACTCCTCTGACTTATTTTGAATATCTACCATGGAGTGAGGTGGACAGTGCTCTAGAAGTGGCTTCCTGCTCTCCATTAGTTCTAGAAGGACCTCAACTTAGAGGCCCACTTGAGCAATCTTCAGTGAAAAAGGTTTAGTTTTGATTTTTAAATAAACAGTGTTGACGTCTAAAGCTGTGTTTCTTGTGAGTGCTGAGCGTCATAACTGCAGAGGTGACCCAAGCATCTCTAGGAAGGTTTAGGTCTATAGACTGCATTAACCTTGAAGCAATGGCAACAGGTATTTGGTTTCATATTAAGCAGAATTTTTTTTTAAATCCTCTGTTTTAAATGGGCTTAATCATATAGCTTCACATCTGGGGGTGGGGAGAAAAGGCTGCTATATCTTGGCTCACTTTCAAAAACAATTACATCTTATCTGTGAAGCACCTGTCAATGTGCAATAACTTACATAAACATTTTCCCCACATATGACTCATATTGTTTACTTTTTTCACAGCTTTATAGGAAAGTAACAATCGAGTATTGAGCTAGAAATTAAATCATGTCTTCTAAGGAGAATTGCTTTCAAGCTCTTTTTTTATTGTATTCACAGATGGAGCATCCTTCCCACCATTTGTTAAGAAGGATCAGGTACTGCGCTTCTTCTCCTCCGATATTTGCAGGTAGGCTGGTCCCTTCCTGGAGTGTGTGCTCACCTGCGTGTCCCACTCAATGCTCTTTGTTTTCAGAGGGCAGCTGCAGTGGCTGTGCTTGGGCTCAGGTCAGCCAGGCAGTGCCACATAAACTTTTCATCTAAAACACGAGTAAAGTCGTGAGTTGTGCTCATGATTCAGACTCTACCACTTTTATATATGTCAAGGAGCAAGCTATTTACAATGTGCTTTATTTCAGCCAGTTACAGGTGTATATTCAGGAAAATGTGACACTGTGAGCTATTAGAGATCTGTAAAAGGCACTGAGGGCCGCAGGGTTCAAAGTCGAGCTTCTTCTAAGATCAGGACCCAGCCTTGTTTGGTCTGAGAAGGCAACAGGTGCAGCAGGGTCCATTTAGGTCCATCTTTGGCATTTCTGGAGACAATCATCTGTGCAGAACAGTGTTTACTGCCATTAAATAGATACTCAAAATTGTTTTCTCACAGGATATTTTTACGTATTTTATTTTTATGTATTTACAAACAAACAAGCCTGCTTAATACATCATGTGCTGATGGCTTTTAAACCTGCTGGTTCTGCTGGGCTATCCGGTGTCCCCAAGTTTTCCAGTGGGATCTCTGAAAAAAATGTTAAAGATTTAAAGTGCATCGCAGTGTATTTACTTTGGGAGGTTGAAACCCTTTATTTATTTTCCAGCCTGGAAACAGATGCTTCCTTTTTGCTAGGTTTAAAGTGAACCATTTGCTATGCAGAACGTTTGTTTTCAATGATCAGTATTCTTATATGGAGTTAAAGGGATTTTTTGGTGAAGCAATTTTATCCCCAAAGTGGAAAACATTTCCCAAGTCATGGAAAAGGGAATTCTGTGCAGGGGAGAAATGCTACAATTCTTTTGATTGATTGCACACAGTTTGAGAGATCCCTCCACGCATTTAATTCTCACAATTCATGAACATTAAAGGACAGTAACAATAGCCCAAAGGTCCTGCAGAAGCAGGGTCAGGAAAAATTGTTCTGTCCAGGTTGCAAAACCCTTCTTCTGTTTGTCTGCAATGCAAAGTGTTGGTGTCCTGGTTACATTATTGTGTAGCAACCATATCTCTGTATCATCTGATAATGAATTAGCAAAAAGAAGCTTAAGTAGTATTCACATGCAATTATTAAGTAGTATTCACATGCAATGGAATAAAGTTATATGCAGGATGTTGCCAGCATCATAAAGCTTAGATTGTCATGAGTTCAACAAAAAACTGTATCAGAGATGGTTTATATGGACAAGCATGTCTACTGTAGTCCAGAAACTTTCAAAAACCTCGTAATGCCGGTGTGTGTAGAAATGTGTAGGGAAAAGAGATCTCAATTAATTTGTTAGTTTTGCCTATATTGTTTGTTATTAGTATTTGAACTTTTGTCTGTCTTTCTGTGTATTGTCATGCTCACCTCTGAGCTTGTACATCCTTTTGTGAAAGTGTGGGATATTCTCCCGTACAGAGGAACAACCCTAAAATTCTCTGAGCTGTGTGGCAGGAGCCTGGACATTGGCTCCCAGGAGGGGTTGTTTCTTTTAAGAGAGAGGCAGCTGGGGGATCCTTCAGGAGCATTGGCACAAAATCAGACTTTTAATCCAAATGGCTGAAACACATTTCTCCTCTTTTGTGTTCAGATCGATCTATGGAGTTTTCCACAGCAAGCAGGTTGTGAAGGGAATCACACTCTATCGTTTTGTGGTTCCTCGTGAAGCATTTGCATCACCAACTGAAGTCGGAGACAATTATTGCTTCTGTACGGACCCAATCATCTCAGAGAACTGCACGTTAGCCGGAGTCCTGGACATCAGTGCCTGCAAAGCAAGTAGGGTGGTGACACAGTACTGCCCCACAAGCCATTTAACTGGGGACAGGGCACTTGTCCTGTAGCTGAGGTGTTACTCTGAGATCCAGGATGTTTGTGTGTGTCTGTGAATTCTTCCACAGATTGCTGGTGAGACCACTCACATTTCCGCAGCCTCATTGCCCAAAATGAGGACTGTAATATTTCTGTATTTTGCATCGTGCTATGCAAAATTGGAAATCCGTAGATTGTGTACTGAAACTGCAAGAATGTGTGTAGAGATAGGAAAGGAGGGGCACTGTGTAAAAGTGAGATAGTCACAGTCCTTCTGTTTGTGGCAATTCACACACAGGGTGGGGGTGGGTATGTATGCAGTTACATACACATTCAGAGACTGAGAGACAGAGGCTTCGTTTGGTGTTGGTAAAATAAATATATAATGAGTCTGCATTTGGTGCAGAGTGAACTGTGAGGGGTCCCTTCAGGCTAAGACGAGATCATGAAGATGGGGGGAAACAGTGGCAGTCACCTCACCTCAGCATGAAACTGGGAGCACTGCCAGCTCCACAGTGTAGACTCAGACAAGCAGGGTTTGGAGCTGCAGTTTATTTCACCATGCAAATTTTCCTCATGACAAAACAAAAATCACTGAAGTGCTTGAATTTTGGGTTTTTGTTTGGTTTGGGTTGGGTTTTTTAGGGGTGTTTTTTGGGTGGTGGGGATAGACTATTAACATTTTATCAGGATTGTGCATCTATATAGAAAAACTGTATTTGGAAAATGACCTGTGAAAATGAGTGCCAAAGCAAGGCTTAATGATTCAAGAGAGTTTGTTTTTTTTCAATAGAAAGACCGGTATATATCTCTCTTCCTCATTTTCTTCATGCAAGTGAATCTATATTGCATAATGTGGAAGGCCTGAGCCCAGATGAAAAGGAGCATGAGACGTATCTGGACATAGAGCCTGTAAGTCCAAGTATTTAATACTTGTACCTTGGGAAACTGGCAATGTTTAAGTTTAATAGTAGTAGAATTGGCCTTTTACCAGAGGGACAAGCAGAAGATGCATTATTTTCATGCTTGCTTCCCTCATGTCTGCTCTCAAAGTGGTATGGTTTCAGCAGGGGAAATTTAGAACAGAACTTGATCTCATTCTGACCTTCAAAGTTTGGAAAATCTGTTTTGATTTTTACTTATTGGGACTTGGGATTTAGTAGATTCTGCAAACGGTGAAGTATGTTGTAGCTTTTCTATAACCTTCAAGTACTTTGAGAAAATTATATTCTATGAAACTGCTGTTTCCTCTACACTTAATTTTTTTAAAAATTTGTATAACTAGCCATTTTTGGATAATTACTATCTCAATTGAAACTAAATAAACATAGATGAGTTTGTTTCCAATTGGTAGAACTCTGAACAGACTGATCTAAATAGAACCAATTCAAGTCTTGGTGACTTGGATTGTCCAACAGATCTCCCAAACAGAATGAATTTATTTTGATTTCTTACAAATTTACCTCTATTTCTGTTTCAGTGATTCAGATCATTAACTTTAAGTGCATTTACCAAAGTTTTCTGAATTGTATGATGAATTCTAAGGTTCCAAAATTCTATTTTGCTCTTACTTTGAATGAAAAGGTAAAATTGAGAATTTCTCACTAAAATTTCGCAGTTAAGCTGTGTAACTTCAATAAGGAGATATGAAGTTAAATCTTTGTTTCACCTTATTTGGAATAGAGACATCAACCAGATTTTCCTAAATATTACACAAAATTTTCAATAATTACAGCCTATCTTTTTTTTTGGTGAAAGACAAAGAGTGGAAGAAAGATACGAAGAAAAGATTTGACCTTTGTATAGATATGTTTTCACTGATATGAAAAGTTTGTTTTCTGCCCTATGTGAGTTAAATATCCTTCATTTTGAAAAAGAAAATTTAGCTGATTTTTGGTGGGAAAAAACCCTGAAGTATATTTTTATATGAAATATGCCATGACTGATTTAGTAGTTTTAACCTTTGCCTTCAGGTTTAAATGTAAATTACAAAAGTAACTATGGTAAAGCCACAAAATTAGAACTTCTGTGAGAAATGAGAAACCCTTAGAAACATTACCATTTCATAAAAAATTAATCCATTTAAAACATAAGGATAAAGTAATCCCAAAGTTCTTTTTGACACAGTCCATATTATAGGCTTTTGCATCTAATTAAAAAATTTAAATTAATGTTTTGTGGGGTTTTTTTCGCTGGTTTTAGGTGACTGGTTTTACACTACGATTTGCAAAAAGGCTGCAAGTAAACCTCCTTGTGAAGCCTTCCACAAAAATTGAGTAAGTGCTCCTTCATTATTTTCTTTTTAATGAATTTTTATGAGGGCTGATTGGTCTATGAGAGCATCAGTAGAAATGTCTTGGAGAAGAAGGAATAAAAATACTTTCCCAAAGCTTGTTCAGAGCAAATCTTCCTAAGCAGGATGCTGCCCAAGTACTGTAACACACATTTGATTTCCCTACAGAAGCTTACAAGGGAACATGTTCTTAAAAACAGCATTCTTATAAAACCCAAGTGGGGGCCATGAGGATGAATGCAAAAGACAAAATGTATTTTCTGTACTAAATCCAATGAGAAAGAGAATTTGTCTATTCCCTGTCACTAGATGTTTTTATCACAAGGGTCAATGGGTCTCTAGCTGATGTTTTTCCTCTTCATTGGCTCAAATGTACATGGAAAGACACACCTTTTTCATCCTGTGCATATGAACACCACACAGATGTTCAACCTTCTCTGTGTCTCACTGCCCAAATACAGAAGATTAGGCAGAAAATTATGGTTGCCCAATGTGTAAAATGGCTGTTTTTACTTGTAGTTTTGGTTTGGTTTGTTTTTTTTCACTCCAAAGGTATATTTAAAAGGTACATCTGGAAGTCAGAAATATAGTTAGAGGAGAAGAAAAATGTTTAAGTAGAGACTGGACTTATGTAGCAAAATAAAAGTAACATGCTGAACTTATTTTCTCATTTCAGTCCTTTAAAAAAAATTAAAAACCCCTATGTGTTCCCTCTTCTTTGGCTAAATGAGGTTAGTATATTTTTTGTCTATTAATTTTCTCTGTTTTAAAACAAACAAAAAACTACCTAGCTTTGTCAATCTTGGTGCCCTGAAACTGGGTAATTAAACTCATGCTGTGATTTGCACCACACCAAGAAAATATTCAGCAAGTGAGCTCTTACATATCTACCTTTCACTGATGATTTTCTTGCACTGTTTCAGTCTGCTGTTATTGGGGATGAGAAAGCAGAAATGTTCAGAGCTAAAATCTCCGATCGGCTCCACCTGCTGAGCATGCTGCAGATGGCATTAATAATCGGTGGCATTGCGGTGTTCCTGGCATTCTTGGGGTCCTACTTCATTTGCAGGGCGAAGAAATTAAAATAAGTAGGTAAGCACCAACAGCTCAGTCCTCAGCAGTGACTTCTCTGGGTTTCAAGAGTTCAGAATCATTACCTATTTCACTGTTCTTTTTTTTTTTTTTTTTTTTTATGTGCTAGAAAATTCAGTAGTTGTTCTGCAGGAAATCATCCAGATAATTGGCCTAATGTTTTCAAGTTCTCTTCCCATCCTAAATCTTTCAGGATGCTCTTAGCTCATGGGAGGGCATTGGGAGCTACGTCAGAAGAACAACATTTTCATTTGTTTGTTATGATTTCTTTAAAACCAACATTTTGTCCAAGACTGTTAAACTGTTCCAAAGTGTCCTCTAGCACGTCTCTGAGACAGAGGCCACGCAACTGCTGGTTCCTGTGCTCTCCCAGGACATCCCCCTGTCTGAGGTTCAGAGAACCCACTGTAAATGACACTTTATATTGAGTGCTGGTTTCTCACTTCTTCCCCTCAGTGGTGCACCACTGTCGTGTTAGTCTGAACACCTCCTGGTCCACAAAGGCAAAATATACTCCCATCAGGGGTAGACTAACCAAGTAGTGGATTAATGTGCTGATATCTGGAGGAAACAAACACATTTTTGGAGTTACTTAAAAGAAGTGCAGAGACATGAATGTTATGGTGAAAAGTATGCTATACTAAAGAGATATTCTTAAGATGAAGACTTACCTCACTGTATGCTGAATTCTGATTTTATTTCACTACAGGTAACAAAAGACTTCAGAGGTAGTCAATGTTTAATTGAAATTTCAGCCAAGCAGCTTGTTAAAATTCAGAGACAAAAGGTATGATTCAAGGCACAGTCAATCCATGTGCTGTGGAATTCAACATGTTTTTCCATTTCGAGAAGACCAGCTTACTAACCCAAAAAAGCTGATGTTTTCGAAGGTCCACATTTCTGACATCATTAAAGAGGCCCCTGTGGAAACTACACTTTCAGAAAACTTTATTTGAAACTTTTTATACATTTTAAATTGCATTCAAACAGACTGAAGTTGAGGTGCAGTTGGATTTTAGTCCACCTTCTGCCATTTATGCAACTCTCTACTCATTTTCTTCTGGATTTGCAAGAAAAATGAAAGCCGCTTGCTGATGTTCCGTCTCTGAGCACAGGCTGGGAATGACAACAATTTGGAGCTCATGCTGTGCTCTAGATGCTCTCATCGCAATATTTCTATCTGTTCCTTCAAGGAATGGAAGCTGCTGCAATAGAACTGCTCTGTGTCCTCTATTCAGGGATGTGAATTGCATTGAATGTGAAGTTTATTATGTAAAGTTACTAATACATGAAGTTTATAAAAGACTTACTAAGATACCTGGTTTATACATTTTGTATGGAGATGGCTCATAGATACACCACAGTCCTCCATATGTTGATGGAGCTCATCGACATTTGGCTCCGTAGCTGTTTATTAATCTGAACCACTCCCTAACTCCCAACCTGCTCCACTGCTCTTCCTGTTGCCTCCTGTGAGCTTTTATTTCTGGCTCTTGTTTGAACACCAGCCTCTGCGCTGCCCTAAGCCCACTTGGCCCAAAGCCTCCCTTGGAGAATGATCTGATATGCCACCTGACAGGCCAAGAGAAAATATTCCAAAATGCTTCAGAGACAGGAAAGACTGAGATAATGATTTTGATCAAACGTCAGAGGGTTCCACTTGCCATAGAAGCACATAAATGAAAACAGGTAGCCCCAATTACTTACTGATAAACTGTCTGCCACAAGGAAATTTGTGCGACCATTTGTTTAATGAGGTGCATAAGCCTGTAGACAGGTAGCAAACACTGCCATCTGCATAAATAGTTGACTTTTTCATTTGATCTGAATGCTGTATTTTATTCTGAGAGTCAATGGGGCAAATATGGAGTGTTGTGGCATCTCTTCTTTTTCTATGGACTCATTAAATTCAGAACGAGAGCCTAAGTTCAGCATTTTCTGTGATTTCTTTTTGGATCTCTTGTCCCCTTATTTAAGAGCTGCAAGGAAAAAGGGAAATCAAACATGGCCAGCCTCTCATATCCTGCTGTTTGGAAACATGCTACAATGGACTTTAAACCGGAAAGGTTCATCTTGCTATTAAAGGACAATGTCTTTGGCTGGGTATCTTTAGTAAGATGTTCTTACCTTTGGAAATAAAGGGAAAATCCAACTGATAATGCTGGTGTTTTATTCCAGTGTTCCTCGTGGACAAAGTTTTGTAGCTATCAGTAGAGCTGATGAGTCACAGAAATCCCAAGACGTTCTTCTTGAAGGTGAGGTCTGTGAGGCACACGGCTGCCCTCTCTTTACAGCTGCGAGCTGGAGGTGCCAGCTACCAGGGCAGCTGGTGTGACACTGGAGGGAAGGGCTGCTCTCAGCCCGTGTGTTTGGTTACTCGTGGTGCTGGCTAGTCAATGAAAAACACCTTCCTCTCACATCCACTTTATTGCTGGTGTCATATGTGGTGCTCTGTTCCCGTATTAACTGGGGACAATTTGCCACTACTGAAGGCATCCCTAGAGTCCTATGGACTGGTCAAAAATGTATGAGGACAGCTAAAGTTGTTAAGCCACATCTCCTCTGAGATAAACACAGCTCTGCTGTGGTTCAAGATCTGACACCAACTTTTTATAATAAAATGTCTTTTGTGCCGGGATCTAACATGGAAGGAACAACAGCAGTGCTCCTGTGGTTTTTGATACGCTAACATTTCAGCTTAATTTTATTTGACTTCAAGTATGTTGTCAGTAAGTTTGTATTTGCTTTACTAGTGTTGTTTAGTGCTATGTGGTGCTCCAGCAGCAGTGATTGAGCAAGTCAGGCCATGATTTTAAATGTCTCAGGGCCAAATTTTATATGGACAGAACTATATGTTTGTCCATATGTAAAATCTCATTGATCTCAATGCAAGTTTGGGCTTTTAAACTATATCCAGCACCTAGACTGCACTTGAATTATGATTTGTAGTTATTTTATCCAAAGCATCAGTTACAGTTATTGTTAGTTCATGATACTAAGGCTAATGTTAAGTATTTACATTTGTTCATACAGTGCAGGGTAAACTTTCATTAGAAATGTTAATGAAAATACAAATAAAATAAAGGTCAAATCATTTTTCTGATATCCTTATGTTTAATTGTAAATAAAGCCTTCTGTGTTGAATAATGAAGTTCTTGTGTCTCTTTTCTTGGTATTTTGGGGTATGTTTTCTTTTTCTAGAAACTGATTTTATAAATTGATGAATAACTGACCCTACAGCTAACTTTGTTAAATCACTGTACTCTGGCACACCACAGCTTTTTAGAAGGGTATGTTGCTACATGAAACATTAGAAATACCAGTGATGTACAACATTTATTGTGTCTTTTGGTCAGAACACAGTGCTAATAACACCATCATTGTGCATTCGATCCCCGTGTGGGCAATTCACTTTAGAGTTGGATTCGATGATCCTTGTGGGTCCCTTCCACCTCAGAATACTCTGGTTCTGTGATTTATGTTCTGGATCACAAAAAGGAGAAGACTTTGTGGAAAAAGGTGAGCACCAGCGTGTCTAAACTGAAGCAATTCTAAAACAGACCCGGGAAGCCAAGCTCAGAGAGAGGCCTGTTTTCAAATCGCTTGAGCTGGATGTGTTGGCAGGATGGTGTTAGCACATCCAGCTGCACATTACAACATCCTTTCTTGGCACTGCTGGCCCAGCAGGTCGGGTAGGAGGCAAGACTGGCTATGCTCACGCCTCATCCTCCCCACCCACCCCCGGTCCTATGTGTGAAAATTGCTGGTGAAAGTCAGATCTGACCCAAGATCTGACAGCCCACACACTTACACCACAGAGCAGGTGTGCCAGCTCTTGATCTCTAACTGTAATTATGCCTTCAAAGCCTGTCTTAAAACCTGTTCTTCCCACCTAGCCTACTACTGTCTGTTAAGGTAATATACACGTGTTACTATACCCTGAAAAAGAAAGAAAAATAATGCCTTCTATGTTCTTTTAACTGTGAGAGTAAGCAAGGGCTTGTTTTATTGACAGGTGTGCACATCAGCATATTAAAAGAAAATAAATTTAATAACAAAATATGCTTACATCTTTTTTTTTCTCTCTAGCTATATAAAAACAGAAGCCAGAAAGAGAAATTACTTGCACATACCAAATGCAATCTGCATTTATAAATAAAGGCCATTCATTTTCTATTCTCTGTTCCCTCTTTGCCTATCAGTTGGCCCTGGTGCTCTGTGGTTTCACCCTCTCCCAGCAGCATGCAAGGGAGGCAGGGATTTACAGCCCACCCAGACAACACCAGGCTGAGCCCTTTCTCAGTTCTATTTTGTAAGAAAAGAAACCAAATGCTTTGCAGCAGGCGCCACCCAAAGGGCATCCAGGTTTTCACAAGTTCTCCTGCTTCCCTTCAGAATAAGCAGTCAAATATTAGGCTGGCTATAATTAACTTTTGCTACCTTTGCCTGTTTACATCACCAGATACAATTACAACACTTGTAAAGCAGTACGGCAAAAATTTCATCATAAGTGTCTGCTAGATGACAGATTGTTGAATGCAGCTCTAAGACAAATTTTAATGGCCATTAATATTCTGGAGTGTTTTGCTAAGACCAGGGTTTCCTTTAAGTTCTATGAATTGGTATTTTTATAAAATACATGGTTGATATAAGTAGGCCCACCCAAAGTTTCCGATACTCTATTTCTTGCCCAGCATCCCTAGTCTAACATCAAGGATGTGTGGACAAATCAGGAATTTCACAGAGCTTTGCGTGTGCTCTTTCATGTGACTTAGATTTTGGAGGTACCCTTGAACACATTTGCAATCTGAACTCTACTAAAATGTTTGTGTGTAGGACTGGGATAGTCACATTTTTGCCCTTACTTTGCCCTCGTAATTTTTCCAACCGGAAAGCCCCCATGTGCATGCTTGTGAAGTTAAATTTCTTGACTGATTTAGCACCTTCATGATAGGAGCTAAAAGCAGCAGCAGAAGGTAAAAGCCTGCTGGAGGTGCAGGTACTCTTGAGTACAGATATTTCCTGTGTGTTTACCTCAAATGTGGAAGCATATCCTTTTCCATGCATTCACTCCGCAGGTGTGACTATCTTTATGCTGGTCAAACACCAGGTCTGTTTTGGTAGGCACCTGATGTCCAGCCACAATGGTCCACATGCATCTATGCAGCAAATCTTGGGAATGCCAAGCACCCGGCAGAAGCGGCAGAGATCAATGCTTTACAACTCTCTGAGTCACTCCTACTCACAGTGTAGGAGTAATGTGCAAACTGTGGAGCGCTCCCAAAGGCAAACGGTGAAAAATTTTGAATGAGAAATGAGAGTTCCATGTTTGCATTCTGTTTTCAAACAAATACTGAGCTGAAAGAGGAAACACTGTGCAAGGGAAAACTGCAGCTTGTTTTTTCTGTATTTACAGGAAGGGAGTACCGAGGACTCTTCCCTGAGTTCTTCTACATCCAGGAGAGGAAAATGAAAGAGCTGAGACTTTCAAATTTCTCCTGCTGTGCCCTCACAAAGTTGATTCTTGCTCCTTTAGAAAAAGAAGGAAGGAGACTGGGGAGTTCTAATAAGATTTTCTTTCTTCCATTGCTTAATAATTGTCCAACCGAGCATTTCTGTTCTGAACCCTCTGCTTCCATTCCCATTTGTTTAATGCTGGGAATCTCAACTCCCCAGTTTTGTCATGCAGTCTCAGTGTTGTTCACTAGATGGCAATACAATATCTAGACAGCTCCAAATTCTCCAAATATCCTGAAATATCCTGTCCAGAACGGCTCACCCTGCACTGGGTTTTGGGTGGATATACTTGGACGTGCTGAGCCTTCAGCTGAGGACCCTTTTATTTCACATTAATCCAGAGCATAAAAAATACACCTCACATCACCGCCTCACACAGCGTGGATCGTTGCAACATTTCCACAAGAGACAAATATTATAGAGCCCTTACCACACCATCAGAGCATCAGCTCTCACTTTTCCTCCTTTTCTCTATCCAAAAAACTCACCTGCTGTGATTCTCCCTGCTTCCTGTGGCTGTAAGGACACCTGACCATGACCACAAGCATTTCATCTCAGTTTTGCTTGAAGTGCTATCATGTCTGGAAATGGCTCTGTATGTATTTATGTAATTTTGTGTTTAAGATATTTGCTTAATTATGGATACAATATCCCTCTCAGATATTCTGTTGTAAATCAAGGCTCTAACCATTAAATGGTATATTGCCTTTACTGCAGGACATGTTTGGTTGCAGAGAAAGGAGGTTATGTTTCTATTTTTTGTATATGGGAAGAACAAACTATTTACAAAAAAAAAAAGCTAGATATTTATAGGTTGAGAAAACATATAATAACAATATCCAATTAATAAGATGCCCATGATAGCAGTCATGAATGACTGGAATTAAAAAAAACCCAACATGTAAATTGCAAACTTGACTTTTAGCCTGCGTTCAAAAATGTGTCTACGGAATGTTGTGTAGGGTTTTCAGAGTAAGCAGGATATGAGCCATTTCTGACCCTTATTGTCCCCTTGATTTCCAGGATTGATTATTTGTGGATGTGTGGAAGGATGATATGTATATTTGTGTGTGATTTTATGTATAATTACTGACACAAAAAGAAAAGTTGGACTCTGCCTGAGAAATCATGGGCTAGGATGTGTCATACCAGTGAGATGACATCCTAATACATAGGTGAAACCACTTGTAACACTCAAAAGACCCTTTGAAATGATGGAATATCAGCCTGTTTTTCAAAATCAAACAGCTTGAATTATATGGACAGAGAGTCAGAACTAGAGTCTAAGTCATTTTGCAGAGAAATGAGGACCAAGATGTTACATCAGAAGTTCTCTGTGCTGCTAAACAGACAAGGTTTATGAGCTCATTCTGGTTTCCCTCTCTGTTTGTATTTCCAACATGCATGTGTGGATGTCCTAAAGTTATGGTTTCAGTTGGCTGGCCTACAGCTGGTATGAGGAGCGTACTGACTGTGTGTAACACTCTGTGTTATGGAAGTTTCTGGTGACAATTTTAGAATGAGAATTCAATACTAATTGTACTGTAATCTAGTATAAAATTTCTCTCATGGCCTTTTCATATAAAGAATTACCATATTGGTCTTTTCATAAATTTTAAACAAGAAACCTTTACCTTTGACTACTAACTGAAATTAGTTTTTGGCACACCTGCCTTTCACTGAAGAAAATTGAGTTTTAAATAGCTTTACGCTTACAAACTGAACTTGGCACAGTGATGATCCTGTGGGGACCTGGTACCAACCCTAGTGAAGGCTTTTGTGTTGTGTTGTGCTTCAGAAACTTGTATCCATTACCCAAATTAGCTCCAGAAATGAGCTTTGCAGCAAGTCTTCCCTGACTGAAGCTCAGCACATGGTAGTTTATCTCCCTGATGAAGACTAAGCCTACATGCTGGGTGCCTGGAGAGCAGGGAGACCATTTCCAGGTCTGAGTAGGTGGTGGAGGCATTTTAAAATGATAGATTTACAATGTGCATTAAACTTCCTCCGTTATTAGTTTTGCCAAAGGAGATTTCATAGGCAGCTGCCATGGTGTGAATTCATCTCCAGCTGCTGGCTTCCCAGGGAGCACACACAGCTGCTGACGTACAAAATACTGTCTTTCTCTGCTTCTGTCCCACCACTCTGCTTCCTCCAGCCCTCAGCAGTGGCTGCCTTGGGATCCTCCAGCCAGGCATTGACAACCAGCAAAACCAGCCATATTGTGACGCAGAAGTCATGCACACATGACATCATTACTGCCTACCCACATAAACAAGAACAAAAAATAAAATTGCTTCATCCTCTACAAGGCTGTAACTCTCCATTACACAATCTGCAAACACACCCATGACATCCTGTGCTACATCACGCCCTCCTCACCCATTTCTTCCACCTTGATAACCACCCATTGCTTTGATAAGGATTCCAGATCCCTGCACAACCTTTCCTGGAATCCCCAAATAATCAGGTTTGGGAGTTTAAAGCCAGGTGGCAGTGAGGCAACAGAAACACATTTGGGAAGATAAGAGGTATTGTGGCCCTTCAGCTGCGTGCAGCCCCACACTCTTGAGCAGCTTTACTGTCATAGATAAACAAAATGAAAGTGAACACAATAGGGGAAAATATGCACAAACGGGTTTTTGGACATGGTCTATATTTTTCCTGCATAATTCAGCCCCATACACAAGACTGATAACGTCTTTAAGTTCCCATCAGACCCTCTGCTTGAAGAAACCTTGGTTTCAGTGAAAATATGTGTGTCCGGGGCTTTTCCACATGGAATATTAGGTATTTGTTCAGTGTGTGCCAGCAGTTTAGTCAGAGCATAGGGTGACATTTCAGTGTAGAGAGCTGTAGAGCCTGAGATGGGCAGCCTCATCTCCTGGCAGTCTGACTGGAAAAGGCACAGGCATTTCCTGGTATCATAAATTTCTGAACATTACAGGATTAGGGAAAGGATTGGAAGAGTCACAGGTTTCTTGGCAGGACTGAGGCATTTTGTAACTGTGCTACCAAAAGATAAAAAGCCTTTACACCTTTTCCAGGCCATGGTCCCTGCTCTTGTGGTCTCAGGTGGGACTCAGTGAGGGACTTCCCTCAGGCAGCAGTACTGTCTTCTGCAGCTTAAACCTCCATGGGCAGGGCATTCACACCCAAACGTCCACAGGGATCCAGCCGCTGCAGCACTGCTTACACCTGTGACTCCTCATGATTTTAGGGGTTCTTAAACAACAGTTAGTCAGCTACCCCTGGACCCTGCGCACAAGGCTCAGGTTGCTTTGGTTGTAATGAGCCGTGAAAATGTGAGCCCAGGGCAATGGATCATAATGCCTACAGACACCCACCTAATCCAAAGAGCAGCTGAGGAGTATAACCCAAACCTACCTACAATGGATGCCATTTAAACAGCACAGGCTTGGATGGCAATCACACGCGAGCTACTGCACGTGGTGACCTGCTCTGCCTTCGAGTAGATGGCCCACCCCAGCTCCCACAAATCCAATGGAAATTTTTCTATTTCTGCAGTCAGTGTCAGTTCAAGACATTTGGCCTTAATGATATGTTTCTTGCAAATGAAAATTCATCTGCTTTGTCTTGTTTCTGAGTTCAGAGACTGTGCTGCAAACAAGAAGGTATGAAAGCAGCACGAATTAAGCAAAGCTCTTAGAAATGCCTCCCAGTAAAAGATTTTGCTCTTTCTTTTATGCATTTTTCTATTGAAAATCAGTGGTTTGTAGTCAAAAGTTAATAAATATACCAGCTTTAAGCATCTGGAGAAATCATAGTCCAAAATAAATTGTATGCTTTATGTATTGTTTAGCTCTGGTGTGGTCACTTGATTCCTGAGGAATGAACACATTCTGTGTGTGTAGGACAAACTCTTCACCCTAAGAATGCAGTCTAGCAAACACCAGCTGCCTAGGGTTTTAGCCAACAGAATGGGGGAAAAAAAAAAAAGCTAGAAAGCTGTATTTACAGCTGCATTAACACTTTTCAGACTCAAGAACAGAACTGACCTTTAAGAGTAGCAAACTTGGAACATAAATGCAAAACACGGCCTGATTCTGGAAGCTCTGATAGAAAGCAGGTTTTATTCTTGCAGTGCTTGTCAAGCCTTGGACTTGGAACCACAAAGCTCTTTTCTTGCAGAGCATTTCCAGGCAGACGATAAATCTGCCTGCTTTGTGCAGTTTGATATGACAGCGCGGTTCGTGCAATTCTTTTAAGCAATGAAAGCACGCCCTAGACTGCAAGATTGTGTCACAGATAAAGGAGATCCCTCTTGCACTGTTTTTCTTTTTCACAAGGATGTTAAGGGTATTGAAATGCTCCAGGCTCATGCACATATGGTCACTTATTGATTGACTCTGTAGATCCAGTTACAGCAAGTGACATTATATGCTCTCCTCCCTAATTACTTAATGAAATCCCCTTGGGCTGCAACAATTTCCATATCAAAGTGGGTGGTTCATGCATAAATATAATGACTGGAGCTGAAGCAATTCTTTTAAAAGCAGTGGCATAAGGCCAAAGGCCATTTCCTCCAATTAAATTAGGTAATTTAAAATCAAGTTTGATCAGGTGCTGTGGTCACAGTGGTGTGCTGGGTAGTCTGAGTTACTTGTCAGAAGGAATGTTAAGTTTGTGTATCTCTTCTGTTGCAGTGGTCTGGAAGCTCGAAAAGGTGGAGGAAGCAGTTCCTGGGAGCAGATCCCCAGCAACATAGAGAGGTCAATGATCATTCAGGTGTATCTCCCAGAGTCAGGCAACTTAGTTATCACTGCAGCCTTCTAGCTGTCCTGCCCGTGACTCCTGCCTCTTCCCTGCCTTGCTGACCTAGAAGGAGGCCATCATTTGTGTATCTGACCAGGGCCAAGAGCAGAGGGCTGGCCTGGGACCTCTAAGTGCTGTCAGGGTGCAGTATGAAAGAAGCAGCTCCACTCACAATATTTGCTGTGTTTAGGGCTGCCCAGCACTAAATAGAAAGTTTTGGTTTTTATCTTGGAATTAATCTTTCATGTTGCTATGTGTATCATGGGATCTGCCTTCAGGAGAGCTGTCTCTTCAGTATGTTGCATCTTTCTCTGGATGCCTAAACCAAAACTCCCACTTGACCTACTTCCTGGCCGCCATCAGCTAAGTGTCATCTGCCCACAGGTGAGCACAGCAGTCACCTAAGCTCTTAGGAGTTTTGAGAATTTCCACAGCAGGTATTATTTCGATTAAAAAGTGTGAATCTGTAGTTGATCTCAGATTATGTACAAGCCCAGTTAAACACACCCAGAGGAAGAATCCTCTCTTCCTCCCTTTTCAGTCACAGCTCATGGCTTAACTCAAATGCCAATTGCTCCCCATTCAGAAGAGATTTTATTTGCTTCTCTCAACCAGGTTGAGATTAGCTCTCTTGTTGCATCTTGAGCAGGGGTGTCTAAGTATCTTGTGCTGACGTTTGGCTTTGCATGGAAAAAAAAGAAAGGAAAAAAGAAACCTCACAAGCCTCAGTTACACAGTGTTCAGGACTGTCACCTGACACACAAACCAACACTCTGCTCTCTTTGAGCATTTAAACCTCCTTCTTGTACTGATTGCCCTGAAAATCCAGCCCAGAGCTTCCTTCTAGTTCATACTACATAGAACAGCCCAATGTTGTGGCTGAGACTTGCTCAACACCTCTTGCTCAAGAGGGAGGACTGACAGCAGCAAATCCTGAATGAATGAATCAATGAGATCTGCATTTATGTGACACGTCTGTCTGCAATAATTTGAAACTCACTCCTGCAGAAAGGGTGTTAATGTTTATTTGAAAACCATTTGACCTCATGGAGGTATTATTTTCCTCAGTGTATTGGGCAATAAACAGCTGTATCAATATTACCTTAACAGAAAAGTGTTTTCTCTGTATCAGTTCTCTTCTTTTTTGTGTGTGTGTTTTCTCCAGCACATGGGCTGCAAGAAAAAATCTCTTTGTAAATTCAGATTTAAAACTGGATGCGAAAGGGAACCTGCTGCTATTTTACAAACATGCAGCTACATCCATGGCACTGGCTGAACTGTGGTCAGCTTGCTCCTGTCACTGGAAATCACTGTGCAGTGGTAGGATGCTCCTGCAGGCTTTACAGCAGTCAGCTAGCACACACCAGCAAAGTCCAGATCATCTTCCCAAGCCTAGTTATAAACTACCAGCAATTGTTTGCTTACAAGCAGAAAATGAGAACTGTATAGATATACATTGTGCTTATTTGCTGTAACTCATTTTTCAGCAGCTTGAACCCTTTTTTAATCTTTGTGGAAAGGCCAATATGAAATGTGGGGTCAGTGGTGATAAGAGAAGCTGAAAAATATTTGAGGCTAAATGTCCTTTGAGACCTGCATTTTCATTTCAGCTGTTGCTGTGTGTGTGTAGCTGTCCACAGACTGGAGTGTGAGATCTGGAATGACATATTCATTTTGAATTGCAACCAATTTTCTGACCAGCCAAATGAAAATATAAATTCAGGCTGTGCTCAACTGTGTCTGCAGCTCTGCTGTATTAATTAAATGACATGTTTCTTTGAGTCAGTGGACCCAAGTGAGTTGCAGGCAAACAAGCAAAGAAAAACACAGAACCACCCTGCAAAGACAGTTAGAGAGATCAAGGGTCAAGATTTACGGCAGCAAGAAAAATTAAACTGCACAACTGGTAGAAATTCCTTAATTAAGGAAGACAAAATAACCTTCAGAGGTACAAAGCCAAGTAGCTGTAACCTACGGCAATGGGAGGGATTTTTAAAATTTACATTTTAAAAAATTTCTATCCTTAAAATTGACTCACTATTTAGTTAGTGGTGCACTGTCTCTTGTCCAGGACTGAACTGTAGAACTGGCTCATTTTACAGTTTTTAAGTGTGGAGGCACACTGTAAACCCAAATTTTGAGTAGTCTCTGATCACCAGTAAGAAGAATGGGAGCCATATGCTCATTAATGTAATGCAGCATGTTCTAGCACCATCTAGCCAACTTTAAAGGCAACTTCAAGGCAGCAAACAGGTCTCAACTGCCACAATTCATCAGATTGGCAATAATGGTGTTGCTGTAGCTGATGGACTAAACAGCATGGTCACAGGACAGCCAGGGTTACAAATTCATCCATGTCTCTCCGTTTTGTTTAGGGCTGCACCCATTCCTGAAAAAAATGTGGTTCTTCCTACAAGGGGGAACATCCAGTGAAGAAACTGTTTAGCAATTGTACTAATCACCCAGAGTAGAGGAAATAATCCAGGTCTTTGGGACATGGAGATGATGGAGAGGAATAAAATTATCGCAGTTGTGATGGAGATTTGTCGAATAAAATCAACATCAGAGTGCATTTTAATTTTTAAATAATGTCAGAATGTGTAGCAGATAATTTAATTCTAATTTTGGGTTTTGATTTTTTTCTTAATGTTACTGAGACCATTTTTCTCCTTTTTTTTTTTTTTTAAATATATATTCTGGATATTTTCTCATTACTGTGTGTTTGCAATAATCTTAGTTTGTATATGGTAACTATGGCCATAGTAACCTAAAATAAATAACAGAGAAAATAAATTTTCTTCTCAGTGATTTGGAATGAATTTATGAAGAGAGTTTATAGATCACCCTTGACCAGCTGGTGAGAAAGATTTCCAATTCAGAAGACCCTGGACACAGGAAAAGGAGACTGAGCATGATTCTCAGAAAGCTAAATCCCACAGGCCCTATTCAGCCCTCACTCATCCAAGCTGAGTAATGTCAGTAGGAATTTTCACTAGGAACCTGGCTTAAGGAACTGAGAAAGGGACTACGTTGGACTGGGCTGCAATTTAATAAGTCTTCAAGGAAATACTTGCTGGATCTTTCCTAGGATGTGTGGATAGGAATTGCTAGATTATGAGTGCATTACCCAAGGAGTTTATGGCATTGCATGAGACTTAGGGTATTTCAGCATGAACTGTCTTGACTTGAATTCTGGTTCTTTCATAAATTATATATTTTCTTCTTTTTTTTTTTTTTCCAGTAGCTAAATTTCAAGTTGAAAGTATATTGCACCTTGTTTACTGAAATAAAGGTGTGCAGCATGCTGTAAACATTCTAGAAACTATTCTCCCATCTTACAGCTGAAAAAGGTCACTGCCAAGCATTATTTGCAAATCAGAGCTCCTGTTTGATGCACCAGCCTTCCAGGTGCTGTGTCCTTCTTTGGGATGATGGCATGACCCAGCTCTGTGCAGCTTAGTGCTCTGTCCTCGCAGCGGGACTTGAAATAATGGCCTAGACCCAATGGCTGCTTTGCAAAATTCTGGTGATGGAAAGCAGCTGTGAATTGACTTAATCAACCAGTTAAGTAGTGTTTATCACTGTCTTAGCTTTCTGGGTAGTTTGAGTAAACCGAAGGAGGGGCCCGGAGCTGCCAGTCTGAGGCAAAGGAAGGGGCACTGCACCGTTGCCTTCTCCTCCCGTGCTGACAAGCGAGGCAGAGTCTGGTGCAAACAGGGCCGGGGGGATGCAGCATCTGGCATGGCACGACACTGTCTGCCACACTCAGCTCTGCCTTCACAGCCAGGAACAGCTCAGTCAACAGCAGTTACTTCAGAGGTTTCCCTCAGAGTGAGATTTATTCTTGGCACCCCAACCTGAGTGCTCTCAACCAGGAAGGCTTGCACCATTTCCAAGATTTCTGCTGGCTGAATTTACAGTTGGCTGGAGGATACAGGGGAAGTTTCTGTTCAGCTTATATGGTTTTCGCCATCGTGTCGTTAGCTCCTTTCAAAATAACAGCTTGCCTTCTTGACAGGAACGAATAAACTGGCAAGGCAATTCTTTCTTTGTTAATCTCTGGTCTCCAGCAACACTAGAAAATGAACTGTCTCCAACTCCATTTAGGGCTCCTTGGCCAGTGTGTACTGCTCCACCACAGCCCTCTGCAGGGAGATGGCTAGCATTCTCCAAAGGGCCAGGTGGTTACCAAATGGCACCAAACATCATTCCTTACTTCTGGAGCCCTGGGTAGCTCACCAGGCATGGTATTCTCTGCTGTAACCATTTCCTGTTAGCTCAGACATCACTAGGTGGAAGGCACAGCACAGGACAGATCCATGCACAGGAAAAACCAATATATAGGTAAATATTATTAATCTTTCTAATCCTTAGAAAACTTGCAAAGGGAAAAAAAAAATTGTAAGCTCCGTTTTGCCCCATATATGTGAAGGAGCCTCCTGGATTTGTTGCTATAATAATAAAAGTCATCTTCTCTTCTGTGGCAAAGGCTTTTAATCTTTCCCTCCAAAGAAAGCAGCCTTAGGAACAATTTTTGTGCTCACTGTTTTGGATAACATGGAATAATTATTTTTGTTATTGACCTGAGTTACAAAATAATTTCTCCTACAGATAATTTAACTGAAGGTGTTCAAGACTGGCAATCTGAAAAATAGATCTGTATGATATAATCTATTGATATTTTTTATCTATATCCTTTGCTTTATCTCAAGTTCCCCAAAACAAAGTCCTATAGCTAGGGTATTTGTAGTGTCAGGCATGGAATAAAGAACACTCTGCAACATGAATGTAGTGCTGAAAAAAATAGAACAAAATATTATTTTAATGTTCCTTCAGTGTGAACACATATATACATGTCACTAGTAGTCTAGTTACAATCCTAGTTCTTAAGCTCAAAGGCTACAAACACCTTGGAGGTGTTTTGTTCTTTTTGTATTTTGTTTGCTTACTGACACTACAAAGTAAAGGAACTTGATGAGGCAAACAAAGTGCAGCATCTTTTGAAGATTATAATCGGTAACATATTTCAGAGTATTGGTGTGAAAAGGGGTTGTAATGAAAACAGTTAAATTGAAGTGGGACTGTTAGCCTGAGTTCAGCTGAGGAAAGGAAAAGGAAAAAAGAAGAGTCCATACTGAGGAGTAGAACCCTAGAGGAAGAGCTTTTGAAGGAGGAAATGGTTTAATTTTTAACCAAAATTAAGGGGGGCATAAAAGCTCTTGAAAGGGCTCAACTGGAATCTCACTGTGAGCAGTGAAAGGACCTTAGTCTTGGTGAGCTTTGACCTATGGCAAAATTGGGCTTTCAAGGCTAATTTAAGAACAATATTTTTCTATCATATAACAACATGCAGTAGTGAGGAAATGTTCACAGTGTTCATGTAAGGACCATGGCATGTTTCATTGCTGTTTATTCCTGGGGTCCTGTTCTTCTATCTGTGTCATTTTGAGCAAAGCCTTACACATATTACAAGTTTTTTTCCAAATATTGAATCAACTAATGAAATTTCTTAGGCAGATATCATAGGCAAAACTGTGTGTAATACAGCTTTTACTGAGGTCTTATTATAGAAAAATCCTGAAAGGATGCCCTGGACATCATGTCCTAAGTTGTCAGCTTGAAAAAAAAAAACAACTGCACGGCTCTTAGGGGCCTTTGAAATGCAGACAGGGAGAGCAGATACTGGAAAAAGGACTGCTGCAAAGAGCCAAGGAACAGCAACTATCCAAAGGGTTGTGAACCTAAGGTTAAGCAAATGCATTTTTCTTATTCCTTCCCCACGCTGCATGTTTCTGTACAAGCTAGAAAACAATCTCTTTTATCAACTCTCATTTACCATAGACAACAATAATGGCCATTTTTTAATTTAGCTTTTTTTTTCCTAAAATTCTTTGGAAAAAATATATGGCTCTATAAAATACTGGATATGTTGAAATCCCTTGGCCTAAACTGTCTTGAACATGGAGCTCAGCAAACATTCAGGTTCATTTATAAGGCTGGCATATGAGGCTGTTCGTTTATAAGGCATTCCAATCAGAAATAATGAAGCTGATAGAGTGCTAAGAATACACAAATGCTGTTTGCTTTGTAAAGCTGTATACAGAATCCAATAATGAGTGCTGGGACACAGGACAGTCTATTACTGTAGAGTAATTATTTGTTGACTGCTGAGCCAGCTGTGTTGAATTTGCTTCTTGGAGTGTTCAGAATGCCAAAGCATCTTTAAATCTCAGTCTTTAGTTTAGATTAGACACATTAAATGACAGCACATTTTTTATTACTTACGCTGTGCTAGTCCTCCTGGTGCTAAAAGGAAATTCTCGTTGAGATAGTACAGAACAAGGTAAGTTAGAAAGAAGAGTGGATAGAAGAGCTTTTGTTGACTGATTACTTGTTTTTAAAATACTCTCAGAGATGGTAACTGCAATACCTACAAGCTGTTGATGTCTTGGGACTGTGAGCACTGGAAAAAGAAAAGGACATACATTAATGTTGAAGAAAGGTAAGTACTGCATCGAAAGAAAAGCTCCTCTGTTTGCAGGTAGCTGTATGGATGCACATATATCTGGGACCTGCTGGTGAGTTATCTGTGTGTAGTTTCACTTGGCCTCATAGCACATGAAGTCACTTCTCCCCAGAGCACTTTGGGGTGCATGAGATGGGCTTAGCAAACCACTTGCAGTGCAAAGGATAAAGAAGCACTGGTCTCCTGAGACACAATCCATTGCTTTAGGCAAAAACCACAATGCCACAACCTGTTTTTTTATGGCCTGCACCACAGAATTACATCAGCTGACTTAATTCTGGAGGCAAAAATTAATTCCAGAGGCAACTATAATCTGGTAGCATTGGGAACCACACCAGTGTTGGCAGTCCCTCCTGTCCAGGCAACATTTTTCACTGGTCACCTCCGGGCTTCTGTGGCTGCCTGGAGGAGGCTGTGCTTGACACTGCTCAGTCCCATGAGGAAGTGCCTGAGTTCTGCATCCTGCATTTACTCAAAGGGAAACCTTAGAAATGTCTTGCCACCAGAAGGGAGACCTTAGAAGAAGCAGTAGCTCCCAATGGAGGAAAAAAGAAAGTGATCTAACAGACATTTGAAAGACAAGGGAGAAGCCTCAGACCCCCAGAGTTCTCACATCTGATGTCCAGAGAAGTCCCATGCCTTTTGCCACTGCTCGGAGCCAAGGAATCAAAACCTTGAGTGCTGAACCCTGCAGGAGAGGGCAAGAAAGTCAGGGAGGAAGATCAGCAAAAGACAACTGAGCAGGATGGACAGAGGATCAGACATGGGAAAGCTTTCTCAGAGTCTAAAACTCTGTAAATGTCCATCTGTTTTGGAGCCTTATCCAAACATTTCCTACAGCATGTGGGAGTGCTTGAAAACTCAGCTTCTGACCCAGACTGGTCTGAGTGCTGAGCAGGTAACTATCCAATATCAGCATATCTAGGAACCAGCCAGCATGGAAATTCTGGAGTGAGGTCATCTTATCCACTCACACCTCATAAAGCCTTACAGCAACCTATCTATCTGGGAAATCAAAATCTGTGTTTAATGATTCAGAACCTTGTTGTGAAGGTCAGTATTTATGGCATTTAATTTTCAATTATTATCCCAAAGAACTGAGGAGGACCTATGCTGTCTTGTTAAAACCCATCTGGAAAAACAGCCAGTAAGAAGAGCAGCAATAACACTGCTCGGATGATAGCTGCAGGAAAAAGGAGCATACTGTAGGTGTCAGGCAGGTTATTTCACTCCAAGTACAAGCCAGGAAACTGGGAGAGAGCTGTGACTCCCTGTGGTGCAACCCCACCAGCCTGTCCTCCCTGCAGAGATGCCTGGAGAAGGCCGGGAGTCTCAGCTGAAAGAATCAGGATTTCACAGGATATGCTTTTTTCTTTCTTTTTTTTTTTTTCTTGTTTTTTTTTTTTTTTTTTGTGTTTGTGTGGCTTTTTTTTTTTTTTCTCAGTGTAATAAAAGCAAAAAGCATTTACACTTCAGTCCTCTTTTTTAGTCAGACATTTCTGATTTACTTTTTACTCCTAGGAGAAAACAAATTTTTCCTTCTCTTTTTTTTTTTTTTTACAATGAATAAAAGTTAACCTGCTTTTACACAAGGTGTTTATATGAGATAATTTCTGAAAGAATTAATCTCTGACTCCTCATGAGTTCCTTGATATCTCTGTTACTGGGGGTTCAGTCCAGAGCAGGGCTTGGAACTAACCAGCTACAATAGCTGATACTCCAAATATTTTCTTGAACTTATTTAGAAAATCTACGGAATTGCTTTTCAGGTTCTTTTTTAAAACAAAAAAAAAGAAGATCCTTTTTTTAATGCACATCCATAAGGGGAAAGCCAAAAAAGTTTTAAGATGTTGCAACACACTTTATTTTGTCGGGCATTTTAGATATTCAATTAAATAGCACTATGTTAAACTACATTTTGTTCTTTCTTACACACTATATGATGCATATTCACTGTCATGACAGTTTCATCATGCTAGGAACTTATACACATACCTACACTTTTAAAACCAAGATTTTCTTAATGAAACACACATATCTACAGTAACAACAATTGCAAAGAACACATTGTTAGGTCAAGATTTCAGCAAACTTTACAAACTACACAAAATAAAAAAGAAAAAAAAATACCAGTACACAGTGAAGTTCTTGGCAGAGAACATATCTTTACATTTGGTGAAGTTATGCCTAGAAGTCATTTTGCTTTTGCAGTTTTTTAAGGAATAAAATTATATACATTATTTAGTAATCCTCAAAATAGGAAGTATTAAATAACACAAATAATATTACAGTCTTAAGTTTTGGTGTTACCTACAGTAGAGGGGCTACTTTAAACAAAAATTGCAGTTTGTCTATTCTGTACATTTAAGGCCAAACACTCAGCTGGTATCAACCCCAGTAGCTACATGGACAGCAAGGAAGTTACATCAGTTTATACCAGCTGAGCATCTGGCTCCTGACTTCTCTACACATGCGGGAAGGCTCCTAAAGCATGGAAGCTTGGACCAGTTATGCACTGACAGGAGCTTATTATATTTATATACTGGAGTTCTCATGCAGCAGGAAAAATGTTAGTTTAAGTATAATCCCTTAAACAGTCATACCATAATAATGGTATATGAAGCAGCTTTAAAAATATTATTTTATAATCATATGAAACTCTGAGCTATGCTGATTGTTTTAACGGAATCCCTTATTGCCAATATTCTATTAGAAAACAGTGTAACTGTAATTTCTGAAGCCTAATGGGGGCCTATTAAAATTTCACTGCCCACTTAAAGGGCAAATTGTGCCCTGAAATACCTATTAATCACTGTATTCCATCTGGAAGCAATTATGATCCTCACAATAGGCATTAGTATCACACTAACTGTGCAGTGAATCTGCTGGGGAGATAGGAAGAGCATGGCAGCATACAGAGAATATCCACTAGTGTCATTCCAGGAGGTAGTTCTATTTCATGGCACTCAATTTTTGGTTTGTCACTTACACACTTCAGAAGCCAGTCATGCTCAGGGAGAAAAAAATTTAAGAAAAAAAAGCAGCCAGATTCCTCCAGAATCTGCTTTGCCAGCTCTTGGGGCCAAATTCAATCTCACAGAAGTCAGAGAAAGTTTCCTGATGATTTCCATAAGAAGGACCTTAGTTATCAATGGCTAAATACTGCAGAAATATGAATTTAGGCCTTGAGTTAGGAGAGCACTTATCTAGATGGCAATATATGAGTAGGCTGGCCCTGCCATGCAAGCAGTAAGCACACAAATTAAATTCAAAGAGCTCCCACCAGCATCAAAGGGATTTAGAGACTTTTTAAATGGTGTGATCAGGGCTCTTTTCCCAGCTATCCTTCATGAGGTGGTGATAAAGTGACAATCCAACTAATGGCAGGTAAATACCAGTGCTACCTCCACTGCACTAGATTGAATTCACTTACCTCCATTGCACTAGATTTAATTCACACAGGCACAAACCCAGAAGTGTTCCCCCATGCCCTGTAGAGTTACTCTCAGAGTATTCTAATACAAGCAGAATTTTAACTTCACATAGCTCAGTTTTGAGCAGAACATCAATTTATATTTTTGTATACTGTCATAAATAATTGTGATTTTTCTAAGGTACTCATACATTTTTAATCCCTGTTACTGTTTCAAACAGACTCATTGGCTTCCAGAACACTCTTACACAGTAAAAGGATTGATTATCTGTCCCTCTTTTTGGCATTAGTGTTGCTTGAAAAAAAAAGTGATTGCTTTTCCTAAAATGGCTTGGTGCACACTCACCCAGCTTTCAGCAAAACTTGCTTCATTAGACCTGACAGCTGCTTCTTAAACACAAGATTTCTGTTTGAACATGCCTCTCAAGTCATATTTTTTGGTTTTTGACCCAAACCCATTTTTCAGCTTTAGTTTTCCCTCATTCCTTTCTTTTTCTTTTCTTTTGCTGATCTGCTTTTCAGCAGAGAACTGGAAATAGGAGCAAATTGGGAAAATAACATTAAAAAGAAAAAGGGTAGAAAGACTGGAAAAATGGGAATGGTTTAATAAGAAAATTCTAGTTAAAATACTTGCAACTTTGAGAAAACAGTTGAAAAAATAATGTTTTAAAATTTTCAAAGACACTTATGACTTGTTTCCACATTGCAGACCAGCTCCAATATAATCATGGAACAGAATAAAGATAATCTATATTTTTCATTTCTGAATAAGTATTATACAGTATATCTACATTCTGTCCTTTGAAAAGAAACTGGAGTGCAATCCTTTGAAAAGTAGCTAAAATACCTAAGTCACTTAGGTGTTTTTCAAAATTGTATGTATAATGAACATTCTCATGTTACCTTTGTGCTGCTTATAAAGCTATGTAGTGTTATAGGACACCCTATTTTAATAAAAGTCAATATGAGAAGAGATATTTTAAGTTACATTCCAGAACTCATTAATTTATTACAACTCATACTATGCACAATAATCAGTGCTTACTCTGATAAAGTATAAATTCTTTGTTTTTCTTCTGTTTGTTCCTTCATTTGACCTCTGAGCGAATGAACCATTTCCACTACACTTTACTTGCTTCCTATTCGCATGCATTCACATGATTTGATCGATGAGTGAAAGCTGTAAACCCAATACTGAGCAGTAAACAAGAAGAAACTCATGTTCTTAAACACAGTGCAAGGAAATCTTAGTACCATCCTACTTTGAGCATGCATCTTAACCCAGATTCTTTCACTACCAGTCTAGTTGGTACAGTTCCAGAGTTGCAAGACAATGCACTGATTTTGTAAAAATTTCTATTCATCTGTAATTAAATAGTGAGATGTTAAAGGTGAATCTGGTTTAAGATGAATAACCAGTGCTGCTTCTAGGACAGAGCCCAGCCTAGAGTCATTAAGCATCTAGGAAAGAAAGTGTTCTGAGTTATTTTCTTTAGTTAGGTTACACTGCATTTAATTGGGAAACAGACTTTTTACGAGGCTTGCTGGATTTTCATATAATTTTTTATCAGATTTGCACAGATTTGTTCTCAATAGACAAATATAAGCCCCCTACACTGAGGACAAAAATATCTATTACTATAAAATAAAATTAAGATCCAGGTAATTGATTCCTTCTATTTCTACTTTTTCTGCTATTGATAAGGGCCTTTAGTTTGCTGTAGTCCCCTCTCATCTTCTGGGATTCTTCCCTCTGCTGACCTGCCTGCCTGCTGTCTTTGCAGTACTGGTTAATCATCTGCATCTCGGAGTGGCTGAAAGCCCCCACAAAGTCCTTGGGGTGGAACTGCAGCGCTCGCACCGAGCTGGCCCAGGTCCACGGGGACCACTTGTCAGTCATGACGGCCACCATCTCCGAATCCAGCACTTTGAAATTGATCTTTGCCAGGGTCTGCTTGAAGCTGTTCTCTGTTGCAATGCAGTGGTAAAGCCCCCGGTCGCTGTCCTGCACAGAGCGGATGAGGAGCCCGTGCTCAGTTGCTATGATCCTCTCGTTCAGCTTGACCTAGAGAGCAAAAAGGCAGAAGGAACTTTTAAGGAAGGTTATGGTACAACAAGAGTATTGGAGCTTTTGGTAAGTTTCACTTCAAACATTACTTTCTTAAAGTTATTATATTTTTATATATTTATCTTCAAGAGACCACCAATATTGCTGCCGTTAGGAGAGAGCTTACATCAAGGAAGACAAGTGTTGCTAAAGAAAATGACTTAAATATTTTTATTTCTTATGTTAGACTAAATTTGGTCAGGATGAGGACAAAGATGAAAATTTGGAAACCACATGAAATAAGAGTTTTTGTAATATTCAAATAGTAGAGTTGAAGAAATGGACTTTCATTTGCTCTGTTGCACCCCTGAGAACATCTCTTTTAGCATCAGAGATTGATGCTGAGGCTCAGTGGAAGAAAGGTGCGAGACCAGGGAGGCTAATTTGGCATTGAACTCATGGTGGCTTCTGGTTAAATATTTTGACTTTGAGCAGGTTCCTGCTGAAGAACTCTATCTGCTCTGCAGAGTCTACAGCCTTGTATAAATATTATCACCACAGTGGTCTCAAGTGGGACTTGGCTCACTGTCAACCAGGAGCACTAGTACTCTCCTATTTCCTTTCTGGCCTCAGACTCTGCACTGTCCCAGGAGATGATCATATCATCTGAAAGAAGCAAGTTACCAGAGCTTGTTATCATTCAATAATAAATGAATGTGCAGATGTCCCTTTGCATATCAGTGTGAAGTAAAAATTGCTAGTTCAATCCATTATGAAAGGAAACCACTGCTCGCATTTTTCTGAATGGTTTTTCTGTTTTGCTACTGTACTTTGCATTATACTTGGTTCTCTTGGGAACTAATTTACTTATTATGGTATTCTGCTATTGTAAACTTTTGTAGACATTGTGGAAGATTTCCAGAAATCTGAGAGCTTGAAAACTAATTAACGCTTTGATTGCTTTAGCATGCCTGTTGTACTTTGAAACTGCATTGATTCTAATACAAATATTGAACATAGGAACAAAAAAGGGAGATGTTCTACTGAAGCAATGGGTTAAAGAATTGCACCTATTGCCAGGACATGGCTTGAGTCTTTGAATAGTGAGAAAACTCAGTGAGACATTTGTAAGTCCCCTCTGTTTTCAGAAAATGGCCTGATAGGAGAGTAATGCTTTTCTGTATTTATAACCTATCAACAGACACCACATTACTTAAAAGTTCCTTTTGAAAGATGTTTCTTTTTATTCATATAGTAAGTGCCTTGGATTTGAAGTGGATTTTTTCCCCTTTTATATTACTTAAGGAAGGCACATTCCCCATAAACAATCATACTGTATGTTACAGTGCTGAAACTCGAGAGCCTTAGAGAGTGCAGTAATGGAAAATGTGATTGCACCATGGTGAGGAAATGCTTTTGTCAATACGTGTTCTTAGCCTGGACTAGTTTCTTGCTAAAGAAACCTTTCACTTTTCTCCCACTTTTGCTTTTTATCTCTTCAAAAGCACAGAGGAGCTACTGCATGCTGACTTCTTCCTGAACTTTATACAAGTTATTGCTTTTGTGCCTATTTCCTTAGATCAATAAGAAGTTCTGAGTGCTGCAAACCTTCAGTCTGCAATTAGTAAGGTGTGAAGCAAAGATTCTTTCATTTTCTGATAGCTGTTCTGGTCTGACAGAAATCATTGGGGCTGAGGATGAAGTCCCAGCTGTATTGAAAGTCTGCACTTATATCAGTAAATGCTGGTCACTGTCCTGCATCCACACAAATTCTCCAGCTTCACTGTAGCCAGGCACCTTGATAAAAACACAAACTGTCCCTCGCCTTTGTCTGGGGAGGGATTGTGATGCTGACTGAAGATCCTCCCAGAGCTCCTGCTTGCATTACTCACCTCTTTCCTCCTATCATTGTCTTTCTGTAGCAGCCATTTAATAGAAGCCTGAGGAGATTTAGGTGTGCATTCCAGAAAGGTGGTGTTGTTCTTTACTCCATACTGAACTATTTCTGCAGCGTTTCTGTATGCTAGAAAGAAAGAAAAAGAAAACAGTTCAGGATACTGGGAATGGTGATTTGATTAAGAAAACACATAACTGTTTGCAATATAGATTAAATGAAGTGTGCCTGCTTCTGATATTGGCCAAAAATAAGTAATTTTTGGGAAAAAAAAAAATCAAAGAAATTAAATGATATGTGAGGAAGCCCATTCAGTTTGAAATACCAGTTTTCACAGTGACATGATCTGTTCTGAGAAATTAGGACACCTATAGGCTGGTAAACTTTGCTGATAGGATAACTGAGCTCAGGGACATTTTTCTGTGAAATTATCTCATTCTCTACTACTGCAAAAGAGAATGAAGCATTTAATATATTTCTTCACACTTCACCATTTATGAGTTGGGGCAATATGGTTGTATGACCAAAATAAAGCATCATGCCCCAAAGAAGGCTCCAGCTACTCCAGCTGCATGCAGCAGCATCCCAGGGAGGAGAGAGGGCAGGCTGGGCTCCCGCTCCTCTGCTTCTCTTCCAACACAAGGAAGGGACTTGGCTCTCAACCTGAAATGTGATGAATATGTAGACAGGCCAGCAACAGAGAAAAAGACAGATTTATAGCACTCCAGCAACACCTGGGCAAGTGCTAAGCATATGTCATCACTTGGACTTCTTGTGTCCCTTTATAGTCTCGATAGATGAATAATTGGCAGTCACCAGTAGGAACTTCTGGATGCTTATTGCTTGGCCCAAATCATAATATTTGTCCTGAAAACAAAGAACCTCCAGATTTAAGAGCTTGCCTCATGTATGAAATACAATTTTTTTTTTTTTTTGAGAAAGGAGCAATGGATACCAAATAATATGAGAACTGCAAATACCTAGAGGTCTACGTGTCTAAAATCTGACTCTGTTTTTGCACAGTCCTAAGACTGGTTTTCCTCAGACTCTGCTTTATCTCCCATTCTTTTCAGCTTCTTTCATCAACTGATATGTGAAATTGAAATCCATTCTTCTGAAGGAAGGAGACTTTGCCTGGTTCTAGTCCTTCAGCACATTTAGGAAGTTGTACCAAAACCAATTCTAACTTTTAGGAGAATAATGTGGAAATACTTTGCATTCAAAATGCATTTCTCTAATGGCTATAAGGGCTAACACAAACTTAATGATATTAAACAGACATGTGAAAAGCAATCATACAAGATTGCTTAGTTCTTGATGATTTATTTAAAAATAACAGTGTGCCAAAAATGTTGAGTTTATACATGCTTAGAGGTCTACAATATTTAAAGACTTCAATTCAGCATTATGGTTCTCTATGAACTTGGAAGATTCCTTGGCTTGGCTTGGCTCTCTGCTCTTTTGTCCTTTAGATAGATTTCATTTTTCCCCCAAACATAGTCATTTTGCTATAAATGGCTCTAATTATATTTTGCAAGGGTCTAAACTGCTCTTTCTTTTAATCTTTTTTTTTTCCACCAGGGAAACAACTGCCATCTACCTATGCTATATCCCACTGCTGCCACCGAAACTTCCTTTACAAAGATGCTAAAACACATAAACCTATAAATACATCCACATTAAAAAAGTGGCTGGAAAACAAGAAACCTGTTTCACAAGACTGTCAAGGTTGAAACAATTGTTTCCCCTGAGGCCAGAATGCAGACAGTGGACATTCTCACATTTTCCACATGGAATGAGGAGAAACCCACCCTTGGGACACACAATGGGTGGGAGGTCTCAGCACATGCCTGCAGGGGAAGACACGCAGCTCAAGTTGCTTCAACATGGATCTCTCAGAGCTCAGGTATATTCTCTAACACTGGGGTCATCCCTTGGAATTACCTGTTCAAGCTCTTCAGCTTCATATAAATGACCTAATACTGACTCATGGGGAATAGCTCATTTAAGCAGAGGGATCTACATCCAGCGTGCTGTGAACTTTTTTGATCCAGGAGATTCTTCCAACAACCAGTGGAAACTGTTTCAGTAGAATTATTATTAATGGAACCTTTCACATGTAACTCTTAAAGCATATTCTTTGATTAGGAAAAAGTCAATATAAAAATTCACAATCAGCTCTACTATTTGGTCTCCAGGTGGTACAGATGAAAATTAACTTTAGAATTCAGGCTCACAAATAGAGGTGAAAGGAGCATAATTCTCTGATGTGTGCCCTTGGTCTGATGGCACACATTGCCACTGCCTAGCTCAGACACACATGCCGTCGAAGAGGATTGAGCTGCCTTCATATTTCTGTTTACTCTTACTATGGGCATATTTGACTGGTGTCCATCAATCTGGAGAAAATGGTTGCTGGGAGGGCAGAGCCTTGGTTCCCCTGGCCACCCACTCCATGCCAGGCTGACTAAACAGTTGCACAGCTGGAAATAAGAGACTTCATAAAGAAATTTGGAATAGCTTTTTTTTTTTCCCCCCCATGTAAAAGGAGAAGGGAATAATCATAACTCAAAAGACAGGCCTAGATCCTGCTCTTTGCTGAAAGGTGTGCTCCAAAACTCAGTATGGGATCAAATACTCAGAAAAATTCTGAGGTCCAAAGCTTAAATTAATGAAAAGGCATTAATAAAGACTGAAGAGAAATAGTAGAGAAGCCCTCAAATTAACTGTACGCTTTTCTAGTCAACAGTGTCAGCTTCCCAATTCAAGTATGCTAAACTATGTATTTCACAGCTCATAATTTCATCATATACATGCAAGTTTCATGTAATTTAAAAGAAAGATGCTAAAACCAAATCAAAACAAAACTCAGCCTTGGAAAATAATTGCGTTTTACCAGTAAACCATACAGATAATGTCAGTTACAATGAATCACGTAAAGGAAAGCCATGTGTTCTTTATATAGCACGAGGATCTCTAAATTATAGTACCTTTCAGGTTGAAACCTCGGCACTGAGTCAGAGGGTTTCCATGTCTCACGTCTTGTCTACGGCTCCTCCTGCAATATTTTGTAAAAACAAAATGTTATTCTAAAATAGCTACACTGAAAATAACCGCTTTTTTATTTGTGGATTTTTTTCTTTCTTTTTTTACTAGATCAAATGTTAAGGCTGGTTCATGACCTACTGTGTGTGTGCTTTACTCTTGGCAGGCTTGCTGGAGTGAAGATATTAGTTAGGTGAAGAATCAGTTTGTTGAAGCTTATAAAATGGTTGCAGTTTTTCAGGTAAAGCAGTTGTGCAGTGGAGGTGTAGGGATGGAAGGATCAGAGGTGACACATGAAAGAGACATCTGTTCACTCTCACAATACCTAGCACTCACAGCCTGAACCCCCACCTGGAGCTCTTCATAAAGGCAAGCAGCTACGAATGAGATGCATAAGATTCATAGTGCTCATATCTAATACACCAGAAGAAAATGGCATGTTCCCCCCTCCATTTTAGCAAGCACCTTATTTTTGGTGCCTGTAGCCACCTTGGCAGCAGTGACTGATGTATTCACCTGGAATACAGGTGAGACTCTAAGACTCTATTCTGTCCTCTACTTGAAGGGATGTGACTATTTCCAAAATATAATAAAACTCACCAAGTATCAGGATACTTCTAAATGGGTACTTCGTTATATTATCTGGATGACAGGTGTAAAATCACAATTCTGTAGCAATTGTCTGGGGAACTTACTGGGAATACTGGCATTTCAGTCCTCCTCAGCTAGGAGGTCATAGCTTACAGAATTCCGTGCATGAAAAGCTGGTACACAATTTTTTTATTATTAAGATATATTATTTTCTTTGCTAAATATTGTGTAAAGTTGTTCAGTATTTACCAAGTTCAAGAAAAAAATACTTTGGTGATATATTGTTACGAATGGACGCTCTTGGGATATTTAGGAGCTGTATTCTGAACCATGCACTAAGGACTTGAGGATCAGAAACCATAAAAAGCCCCTGGAGCTCCAGTACTACTGGGTGAAGGGACATCTATGGCCACATTGTACCAGGTAGTGCACAAACACCCAGAGAGAGTGCTCATAATCCCCTGTCACCTGATCCTTCACCGCATTGTTCGAAAAGGAAATATTTGAAAGGTGATGTTTCAAAGGAGTAATTACTGAAATTCCAAGTATAGTTTTAATGTTTACCATCAAAAATATTTCATTTTATGCCTTGGGGTCTTAACTCTTTGAACTATTTACGTGAGCCAAAGGAGACAATGAAGAAGTTCTGAGTGAATGTCAGAGTTCTTGTGCTACCGTGAGCTGCTCCGCTCCGTCAGAAATGCCATGTTGCTTGCATTAAGCAGTTCTGAGAATGTAAACTTAGCCGTTAGATACTTATTTAAAAAAAAGTGGTGGTTAGAAAATAAAGATAATACTGTATGGTGTTTTGGGGTAAATCGATGTTGCATGAGGAACTACAGTAATTCATAGGAGACAGAAGTGCCAAAAGAAGCAAATAAGCAAATTCATACAGCAGAAACTCTTGTCTAGACAATGGGATTTGGCTTTAATTACCAATGTTTTCTCCTTCATAATTTGTCTTGTTAGATAAAGGGACAACTCATTTCCTTCACATATGAAAACCAGACTTTTTTCCATACAGTTTGAGGTGTTTATTTTGGTTTGACATAAAGAGCAAATTGCAAACAAAATATCAGCATGAAAGTCAGCCTGAGTGGAAATAACCCTGGGTAGGTGTATATAATGGGTGATGGCAAACTGGAAACTGCACAGGCTGGGTGTACCTGACTGCTCCTTATACCTTTTGGCAGCTATGTTAGTGTAGGAGTTAGGTGGTCTGAGACTTGGGGATTTTTCTTTTTTTCCTCCCCCTGTCCTCTGATCTTTGTTCCATGGAAGAAAACAATGAGTTTCCAGACTGGTGGCTGAATATTCTGAATGAAAGCAGTTAACAACCCCATGTACTTTACCAATTGCTACGTGGCCAGTTTGGGCTTTACCTTGTAATCTCAAGTAAGGAATGAGTTAAGAAAACTTTGCAATAACAAGAACAATTGTCTTTAATCCCAGGGGATGACATTATTATCAGCAGATCCAAGCTTTGCCTGTTTCTGTCAACTGTCTCCCTCTATGAGGGAAAAGGAGTAAAACCCAGTGACTGTATGTGGCCTTCTGCACCTGCAGCTCAGATGCAGACACTAAGCATAGCCACAGGTTTAGTCTGGATATCAAGAAAATGTTCTTCACCCAGAGGGTGGTTGGACACTGGAACGGGCTCCCCAGGGAAGTGGTCACAGCACCAAGCCTTCAAGAAGCATTGGGACAGTGCTCTCAGGAACATGGTGTGATTCTTGGGGTGTCCTGTGCAGGGCCAGGAGTTGGACTTGATGATCCTGATGGGTCCTTTCCAACTCAGCACATTTTATGATTCTATGACTCTAGACTATGCAGCCTAAACCTCTTCTGGCACAACTTCAGGCTGTTTTCTCTTGCCCTCTTGCTTGTCACCTGGGAGAAAAGTCCAACCCCCAGCTGGCTACAACCTCCTTACAGGCAAATCTGAAAGATTTGTCTCCTCTGCAGTAGTGCTTCATTGTGTATTCTGTAGCTTTGTTTGTATATGAAGTGAAATCTTATTAAGACAAGAGCTCACTACAGCCTTCTGCTATTAAATATTTCCCTTGGGAGGAGGAAAGAGACTCCTGTTTTGCATAAGATTATGAGATGGACTATTAGTTCAGTTGTAAATTAAACAGCAATTGCTTTCCCTGTCTGCTTTAATAAACCTCATGTAAAAAAACCCAAATCCAAAGGCATTACATGGAAATCACATTTACCTAAAATTTTCCTGAAAATATTTCTTCTCACTTAGGAGCAAATGAGGAACAAAAAAATATGAATGTGTTTATTCCTCAGACAGCCTGAGAGATCTTTTGCTGTATTTAGGGCTATCATAATTACATCCATAGTCAGTAATTGAATTTAAACGAAGGGAACAAATGTCTCACTGATTTTGTGTGCATGAGACGGAAGGATTAATATTTATGATTAGGAACCATTTTTTTCCATTTCTTTTCTTTTCCATCCATTACTTTAAATATGAAAAGCCAAGCTCTTTACCATACACTCTTGCAGCATACAGTCCTAGGTGATGAATAATTCCAAGCACAATAGCTGTGGAGGTATTGTTTGTACATGCTCACAAAAGGAATGACATCCCACTTCTCCATCATAACACTCCAGGCTACACAGCAGAACAAAAGAAATCTTCCCTTGCAAACTTCACCAGGCTGCTTAATACTGCTCACCTTTTTCCTGTGGGATAAAACCTGGAGCAGGAGTTGCCATCCCAGGCGCAGTATGGATCTCGGGCTAGGCAGCAGTCAGCACAGGCAGTGCCGTAGATGTGGCAGCGATGCAGGGAAACCTGGGTGACCCCTTCATCTGAGCTCACGTACAGCTGTTGCTGCAGGAGGAAATGGAAAGATTTATTTCAGATGCGGAGGAGTTTCACCCGAGACCTGGCTAACACACCCAAAAAACCTTTCAATTAATTTTGGAATTAAACCAAGACCAAGAGGGGAGCCACAAATATAAAGTCAAGATCAACAGAAATCTCCCAGGTGAACAGGCCTATATTATTTCCATCTTCCTGCTAGAAAACATCTAGAAACGCTGGGGAATGTTAATGGTTTTTTGGACATTGAGTGTCATTGTTCTGCTCTGAGGCAGACAGGCTGAGTTAATATTGCTCAGATTTGAGAATTTGGTTCTTATTCAGTGAGGATTATTGGTTCAAGCCTTTGAACTAAGTATTTTCCCTGCACATAGTCAGTTTAATAAATATTATGCAGAGCTCCTAGTTGGATCCTCCAGTGCATACATTTCCAAGATGTAAAACCTAGAGATTATGTTGAGGCTTAGGGCCAGATTCTGATAGCCTTATATACCTGGAAAAATCAGCCAAGAGAACTTTCACAATACATTAGAGCTTTTGCAAGAGAAGTTCAAAGTGAGTAGATCATTACCAAAATCTGGGCCAAAATGACTCTTTTACTCAAAAACAATTAATCATTCTTAAAATATAAATTAATATTGAACAAAACCCCTTGAAATTCCTTTGATCTTTTTGTCATAAAAATGAAAAAGCATATTGAATTCAAGTTAATGAAAAATACTTACTTAGTAGTAGCTTTGTAACTGTTGTATTGAGCAACATCTTGCTTGCAAAATCACAGAATACACATTTTTAGTGTGTGTGTTAAACATTTCAGCAGAAATCCTCTCAGCTGTTTTCATCATTCTTATTGTAATTGTTTATTACTAATAAACAAACATGCAAAATTGCACCATGGACCCAACAGCCCCAATACTGCCTTTTTACATTGACCAGACAAACTTCCAAGGAAAAATTTCTATTTAGGACTTAGAGAAAAAACCAGGGAGGGCGAGTTTCCTCTTTTAGTACTTTTTTTGTTCCTTAATTTTCAAACAAAACAACAAAAAATTTGACACTTTCAGTGAATTAGAAATGATACATAATGAATAGAAATTGCTTTATCTTAATGGCTGAAAGGCATATAAACAGCTCCTGCAAACTTCAGTCAAGTTTTCTGTATTCATTATGGAAAATTTGCCTATATTTAGTGTGCTCCACAAGAATTGATATTCTAACATCTGAGTCAATTTCCTTCTCAGTTACTGAGCACTAACTTTTACTGAGCATTCCACTTTTCCTTACCTTTTTAGATGAAATCTTCATTGTTGTTATAGGAGAATTACTCTGAAAGACAAAGTGACAAACCACTGTCAAGAACTCTGTCCCAAAATTAACATTTAAAAATCAATAAAACCTAAGTAATATCTAAGAAAACTATACATTTTTATATCCTGGAAAGGAACCACTCCCTCCTACTAAGCAGTGATAGTTTCAGAACTAAATAAATGACATATAAAGACGTATTGTCTCACAAAATATATTGTTGAAACTCAAGCACATTATTATTACTCACGTGTTTCTAAAAGGTTTTTGTACACTTGTAATTAACCTGTATCTGTGCTATCTCAGCAATGTAGGAGCCATTACTTTAACTTTTTAATAAGAAACAATGTTTTTTCTTTGATGATCATGATAAGGAAAAATCATAAAATAGCTCATGAATATTTACCACATGATCAAGGTAAAAAGCATGACATGCTTTTCCTACAAATTATCTACAGTGCATATAATTTGGTTACCATGCAACATATAAATTCAGATTATCAATGACAAGAATATTTAAAATGGCATGAAGGTTCTTGAATGTTTCTTTTCCAGGGATAGTACTCAATACTACTGTGTGTCATCATAGAACTCTATTAATGTCTGGGTCCAAATCAAATATTAAAGAGCTGGAAGAGGAATTGTTACATTCCTTGCCTTAAGTCATTGTGTTCATCCAAACAAGTGATAAAATCGATGGTAATAAAAATGTTCAGCATTTTTTTAAGATTCAGCATTTGCTCAGTCGCAAAGGAAAGCCGTAACAGTGGGCTAGGATTAATTGCAGTGGATCACAACACAGCAGGGAGGGCAGGACTAGAAAATCTGGCTGCGAGTCATGTGAATTGGCAAAGGTTTGGAGAAGTTTAGAGCCGCTTCGTGAACTGTCTGGAGACTCAAGGTCAAATGCAACATTGGACCTGATGCCACATTCTCCTTTCTTTGTTTATACTCTGGAAGAGGATCTCTGCTTTGCTACCCTGGATATCAACTAGCACAGAGCCCATGGTCTCATCCCTGCTCTCTTGGACAGACCCACCTAAACACCATGATGCCACACAGACTGTAACAGCAGAGGTTACGATATCATGACTTTTAGGCTTCAGGATAAAACGGTCTGTGCACAGAGGCCCAGAAACTAGGTTTAGACTGATGATGCCTCTCAGCCCACCTATCTTCATGCTGTATTAATTTATGTTTCAGTAAATGGAATTAGCAATACCTTGGTGAAGAGTGCGTTTTAAGTAATATCACTCACATATATCTTTTTTAAAGTGAAATCTTCAACAAAAGCCTAGAAAGACTAACTAAGCCTTTATGAGTGTTAACACTGAGTGTATTCTTTTTCTTAAAGAAACTTGTAATGCTGCCTCGATAAAGAAGCTTAAAATATCCTTTTTGTATTCTCTCAATGAAATAGAGAAAAGGCTATGACAAAATCCTTAACTAAGTTTATAGATGCCTACTACCATTTGCCCCGAGACTACTGGCTAATGAATAGCCCATTCAAATATTTGAAAGGGATTTTTCAACATGAGGGCGAACATTTTCTTTAGGTTATTACAAGCTGTTACATGCCAAAGTGATTGACAGAGGCTATTCCCTTATCTCCCTGTACTTTTTGTGTTTCTTTTCAGCTTATGTTGTGTTAAACTTGTAGCTTTCTTGACTCCAGAGGCATGTGAGTTTGAAGAACAGGAGTTAAGCAAAAAGAACACAAATTTGATTTCATTTTGCAACTGAGAACCAGGAAGATTATCAGATAATCAAAGTAAAGAAATCTTAGATTCCAACCATACATAGCAATAGTCTCTATAAGTGATAGCAATGACAAAAGTCTCCTTCTGGAAGCTGTTATGACATGACCTCCTAAAAAAGTGATTATCAAAATCCTTCCAGGATTTCAGGATATCAACATAAAAAATAGGCAACTGAAATACAGGAGAAGAAAAGGACTTCAGCTATCTGTAGCCTTCATAACAGTCAACATTTTGTAATCCTCTTTGTGTGGTTATCAAACTGACAGCATGCACATTTACTTGATCTTTTATCAAATCACAGTTGCCCTTGCCAAAGTCTGTTAGAACAAAGTGTTTGTGTGAACATACCCACTGGAAAAGCAAAAGAAGGAGAAAGCCAAACCTGAAAAACCTCCAGCTCTTCTAAAATGAGTTCTCCACTTGCAGAGAAGTTGGTGGGTAGGACAACAACTTTTTGTACGGTTCCTTGATCTGGAATAGGTGAGAACAAGTGAGATTATGTGACACAGAGAGAGAGAAATAAAAAAGCAGATTAACCTTCATTAATTATAAAAAGAAACCATCAAAGCAAGCACTATGACACAGAGAAAGGTGAGAAATGTTTGGCAATTTCTAGGGTTTGGGGTCAGTAAGAATGATGAAATGATTCCTCGTACAGGAATACTAACATAGTAATATTCTCATATATGAACATAAGTCACGGTAAGATTGGAGTTATTACCATTTCCGTTGCCATTCTACACAAAAGATCAGTCAAAATCAGTATATTCTGTAGTAGTTGCTGTTCAGAGGCAGAATCTATCCTAATGATCTTAAAGTAAAACACAATATAAATGGGTAAAAGGGAGCTACTGCAGGATGCAATACAGATGCATTTCCAATAATAAAATGCTATGATAACTGATGACATGAAAGGTAAACCTTCCAAAGAATAACTCTACCTACACATAAACACAGTAAGATGAAAGCTTTTTTTTTTATGACATTCAAACAATAATCAAGTCCATTATATATTGGTAGGAGTTAATATTTTGCTGTGTAAGGTAAAAAGAAAAAGCAAGGTGAAGATATTTTAGCTATTTTATCACGACTTCCCTCTCAAAACACAGTTCCAAGCCTCACAAACCCTCTCAGAACAAAGGAGTAAGCAGGAATATGTGGCAATGACACTGTTTTTGCAGGGTAGATGTGATGAGTGAGACCAAAGGGAATTTTGTGCTTAGTTTTCCAAATTTCTTATGTGGAAAGAATATGTGAGATGAAGGGGTCCATCTGTGAAGGCTCTTAAAGGCTGAGACAGCCACTGAAGTATTTCTGACGTGGCAGAAAGGGCAGACTGTGGGATAATCACAAGGACAAGCATTTTAACTTGAAAAAAGCAAAGTACATAGAATTCCTCTTACCTGAAAGACCTAGAAATTAGACTGAGTAAAATAAATCTATTTGCTCAATACTGATTCTGAAGAATGAGAACACGTGGTACAGATTATTGTTCAGCTTTCAAAAGTTTTAAGAGCAATGTAGAGTTGTGCAGTTGGTAGAACAGTAGTACAGCACAATATAGGCAAGTATCTACATGTATTTTTATGAGTTTGATACCAAGGAAAGGAAATTTCAGCTTCCTGTTTGGTAATTCATAAGGAAGACAAAAAATGTTCAATTTTGTTTTTGCTTTAAGCTCAGTGACTAAATTCTATAGCTACAGCTGCAGGGTAAGATGATTACTATACGTAATTTACATCTCCTTATTTCACTCAAGGAAGCCAGATACTACTACTACTACTACTTATTATTATACGTATTATTTAAAAAAAAAAAAAAAGTTTTAATGCCAGAATATTGATATTTAATGACTTGACCACACACAGAGAGCACATTGCAGTATTTTGTCTTTCAAAAAAAGACAGAAAAGAGAAACTGAAAGCTGACAAGACTTAAAAATGTGTAGCTATCAATGGTACATGCTCAGGGCACGTTAGGCATGAATTTTTCATGAGAATTTTCTACGGAGACATTTATTCTCATTATACAATGGCATGATAAAACAGTTCCTTCTGAAGAAACTTTTTTGAAACTAAATCCTGTGATAGCACATCTGTGGTCTAGCCTGGGTGCCAGTATTAGCAAAGCTGGGAGAACCTGAGAGAGATTTACTGACTGCCAGGACCCACCGAAGCGTTAAACTGCTGCAGATGCCTCTCTCAGAGGAAAGGAGAAGGGTGTGTGTGTATTTCTTCTCCTACTAAAGGAATAACACACTCACACACATACACGGCTTCAGTCTAGTCTACCTCTGCTTCGTTGCATCCTTTTATCAATTATCTCTCTCTAACATTGAACTCTGCCTTACAAAATTCTCAATCAGAAGTGCAGGAAGGAATTGCAGCCTTTTGTGGTTTTTTTTTGCAGCTACCTGCAAAGTGTCAAGTACCTGTAATCCTGACATAGGGGCACTAAGCATGTTGACAGTGACCTTACCTGCAAAGGAATGTAAGGCTGCTGAGCCTCTGAAGAACCGGTTTATGTCAATGATCCATTAGCACACCATGCCACACATTTAAAATTCCTAAATTGTCTTGAGTCCCCAAACATAGCCCCAAACTGAAATCAGAACCTGAGGGGAGATTTTATCCTGGGCATTGGCACAGAAAATACTGATAATGCCTGACGCCAAGTACTTGTGTCCTAATAACCTTTCCTATTTGTAAAGTAGGTTCCTATCTACCTTTTTGTCACACCCCAGAAAAATACACAGAGTGAAGGACTGTTTACCTTTGTATTCATTCCCTTTGACTCAGTATTTTACCATTTGCTTTGACTCAGTATTGAACCATGATGGACAGATCCTTGCAGAAAGGAATGTTCCATTGTTTTAAAGGAGACTTAATACAACATTTAAAATAAATATTCAAGTAGGGAAAAGAAAGCTATTGATTAAATAAAATTGCTTAAAGCAAGGGATTCTAATAGTCTGTACCTACATATCTCTATCTATATACCCATATATAAACACTTCCAGTAACAGATAGCTTATAGGCTATAGTTCTCCCATTGCTTCTAAAAATAGTCTTGCTACTGTTGCTCAGCTTCTTTCTTAATAAACGAAAATCAAATATTTGTCCCCATATCCCACTTTTTATTTCTTTCTCAGTAGCTGTCTCCATTATAAACACAAATTTGTATCTGACAAATCAAGTCACTTACATGTGTTCACCTAGAAAGCTTACAGTATATTTGAGTTTTGTTGAAAATCTTATTTGATTATTTCTGCTAATGGTAAAGCAGTGAATTAAATTCCCTGTGTCAGAGGAAAGGATGAAGCACTGTGCACTGCAGGACATTAATGCAAAGTAGCAGTGCCTGAGCTGTTTCTGAGTGTATTTCACAATAGATAATATTTTATGCTGTAAATCAGGCATAAGAAATCATCAAACAAGTGCAAGTGAAATTTTTTCAAGTTTAGGTCAACTTATGAAATTATAAGGCAATTCTCTAAAATTAATAAAAAGGAACAGCATGATTTCCTTTATCATTTACTTGTTCCTTCCAGAAACCCACCTGAAAGCAGTTCTCCACTGCTATGATTCCACATAGTCATGAAAAAGCTACTATGTTTCCAGACTATCAATCCACTACTAGACATGAAGAGGCAGATTTTTCCTCACCACTTTCCTAATTCTCCACTGAGAGCCGTTTGCAGCCTTGCATCAGCTCAGCAGTCTGTGAGTCAAGGGGAGCTGGACAAACAAACGGGAATCTCCCTTAAGCTGACAGCAAGAGGACAGGAGCAACTCGAAGTGTTTTTCCATTTCAAACCTGCTTAACAAATGCAGGTGTCCCAGCTTGATGTGAAAGAATGATACTGAGACCACATTCCCTCTGAGAGGACTGAGAAACTGGGAACAGCAAGGGAGGAAAGTGCAGGAAAAAAATAAAGGTGTAGAATATATTCAGAGTGGGAGATAAATGAAGAAGGAAGACATTCCAATAAATGGAATGGAAGCAGAAGAGGCAAATAATAATCATCATAATTATAATAATATTCTTTGAAACGCAAGGCATGATTCTGGACTGATATTAATCAGCTAAGTTTCATCAATACCAGTTAGACTGTGCCTGATTACATTTATTTCTGGTCTGGCTGACCATGGGCAATGGAAGTGGCAAAGCTTAATGAACAGACATGAGAAATACAGAGGGTTTTGGCTGAATCAGAAGGTCTGAGTTTAAAACTCATTCTCTGAATTTTGACTAGCTTTTGTTTCCCCAGTCCTAAATGAGCACTGCAGCTCTCAGTAATGTGAGCCTCAAAGGGAGCTGGGACCCATTTACCCCTGAGCCACATCACATGCACCATACCATAGATCACACGCACAAATTGAACTACAAATAAAACACCCAAATTTTCCACATCATAAAAAAATGACTGCAATGGGCACGAACTTCTACTCTGACATGAGTTTCAAGAGGCTTCCCTCAGTAATCCCCACCCCTGATGCGCCTGACACTGCTGGAGACACTCTAAAAACTTTTTCTCCATGTTTTTTACCTGTCAGCCTAATGGCAGCTAATTCTTTCTGGTCTCTTATCTGAGTTGAACCTGATGTATACAAATAACCTTACAAAGAAAAAAGAAAGCAAGAAGTTTATAGAATGTTTGCAATCTGTCTGTCTGAGAAAACGTTGAGGCTGAGCAGAGCACCTGAGACGGTGGCAGGTTAGCAGCCAGGGCTGACAGCCACGTTCCCACGCTCTGTGTCTGCTGTAACTCAGAGCTCCCACCACGGCCACTAACCGCTCTGTGCTGAGTTCACTCATCTGTCAAATGCGGGTAATTTTTTTCCCGCTCATAATATCTCTGTGAAACTTCATAAAATTCAAGCTGCATCAAAGAACAAAAAGACAGATACAAATGCTCACACTTGAGGGCACAGTTTTCGTATAGCCCCAGCTCAGTCAATCTTTTGGGACACAGTGTGAGCTTCCGTGAATAAAAATTGAACAGGGGAAATGAAGCAGGTGGAGGTACGCCCTCTTAACTTACGTATCATCTTAAAAGTCTGTGAAAAAGCTTCGGATGAATAGGTCAACGAAAGGTTATGAATGACTCAGGCACTATGACCAAGAGGAAGAAGGAAATTGTGTCTGACGCCTGTTGTGCCACTGTTGTGCAACATCATCTTCCCAAGCTCACAGTCACGAAGCTGCAGCCAGGAAAACTATGGGAGGCAAGCTTGCTCTTTTGACCAGATTATCTCTCTCTGTTAGAAACTGTAGATCATTTGGCTATTGCATTACTGGAGGCTACTGTTGTCAGCAAGGGTTAGTTTTCCAAAAAGACAGCCATCATACAACACCGTGAAAATGAGTATTACAAACTTATGCTCTGGAGGCACTTAATGCATCTAGGCTTTGAAAACAAATGTTTCATCAGAGAAGAAAAGATAATAAGAAACATCGATCAGCCTCATGCCACATCAGATGCATGTGGCTGACATTAATCATCTCACTAAGCCACATTGAAGTCTGAAGTGCCTTTTTACGACAGTAACTTAGATCTCTTTCCAGAAAAACATATCATATCTTGATAGCAAGGACCAGAAAAAAGTCCATTGGTGCCCATAGCTGTTTAATGTACCCAAGTTTGACCCAGACATTTAAATATTTTCATAACAAGAGCAATAAAAAACCCCAGGAATAATCTTTTGGTTGTGCAATCTGTGTGTACTTTGACCAAAGGCTTTCGTACTGCAAGCAGTAGGTGGCATGCTTAATAAATTAATATTAATCTCATTAATATGTTCTCGTGGTGTTTTACTGCTCTGTTAAAACTCAGATGGAAAACAATCTACTAAAGGATGAACACAAAATATTGAAAGCTCAGATTCTTTAGATATTACTGAAATGAGTAAACAAATTATAGTACAACCCTAGGGTGAATCCAAAAAACTCAGGACTGAGTCCTGGCCCATCACAGATATGGAATAATTGAAACAGAACTCTAATCCCAAATTAATCAACTGAATATGTTATTTCTCATTGCATAAGGAAAAAATACCATCAGCATTGCCCTAGTCGAATATGCAAATGAGTGATTACATTCTTTCCAAAGTAAATTATCTCTCGTGTTTCTGTTTGGGAAGACAAGGTAAGTAGACAGCACCCTGCTCTTGTAGCACTGCTCTCTATCAGTCCAGACTTGCTCCTTACTCCAAGTCAGCTCACGTCAGGCAGGGATGAAGAGATCCCTTTGGGCAGACCTAACAAAACCAGCAAGTTTTGGTAAGTGCTTTGGGAGTCTTCACGTTGAAAAGCATAGAAAAAACAGGAGATTGTAATCATTTGAAAAGCATGAAATGCCACAAGAATGATGTCTGTCCCTGGGATTTATTTTGCTTGCTATGTAGGTAAGCAAGGGAGGAAAGCAGTGCATTAACTCTGGGCGTGGACCAGCCCCCATGAGTGCAGCAGCACTATTGTCTGGGGGTGCAAAGGAAACACTCCGTTAAGTTCACACCAAGGTGAAAAAATTACAGAGCTGCCTATACCCTCCTGTGCCATGGCTACATGATGAAAACCACTGGGATTGTCAGAGCTCTGTACTTCTGTTATTCTTCACTTGCATTCAGGAACTGATTTATTACTAAGGCTATGGAGGAGGAAGAGAGGAAAAGCTGAACATTTTGTGTGCTTTACATCTGGCAAGACATAAAACACTCCGATTTCAAGCATGAGACAGGTCACTGACAGTGACAGACATGGCTGGCAACATCTCAGTTCAGCAGCAGTAACTCATCATTTGAGCTGAGTGTAATTGTCACCAGGTGTCAAGTCCCATTGTCTCCGGCTGTGGGGCTCCAGGCTCCCAAGGAAATTATCACATGAAATTCTCCTATACAATGTGGTTTTTGCATTTGCTGGGACAAACTGACACCAAAGCAAATCCACTCAGCATTCCTTTTGACACTTAATATCTCTATCAAATCCTCCTGAGTCTCACAGAAAGCAGAGAATAAAGAAAACAAGTTTCTCCTCTCAGTGGCTGAAACTTGATCACTTTTATTTGAAAGGGCTGAGAAATGCAGTAACTTACATTGCACCGATTTCTTTTGAGGAAGACCTTGGAAGCTATTAATGTCCTGTGCCCTGCTCAGGAAGAATAATGCCTGCCCTCCATCTCACTAGAAAGCAGAAAATGGTCCTTGTCTCCAGTGTAATGAAGAAGATAAAGCAATGAATATAAAGTATCAAGAGCTGCACTTTTTGTATCTGATCAATGATGGGTCCTGTCCTGATACACAGAAGAGGATTAACATAACATAAGAATAACTTGAGGTATGTTTATGTTCTTAGCAGCTCACAGGTGTGTGTATGAGGCCACATTGATCACCTAAAAAGAGTCAGATGGTCATCAAAGGATAAAATGAAATTACATATATTTATCTCTTGCAGAATTATTAAAATGCTTACTAGCAAATTGTGACTTCAAGCACATTTCAGTTTTTCAATACTTTTCCAGCTTGAACTATCACTGCTATATTAACAATCCTATATGGTTTGGGAACTTATGTCTTGATCTTTTCTACTCAGCTTTAGTATAATTTTCCTCCAAACAATATTAGATGCATATAGAGCATTTTAAAACAATGTCACCACTATATATTGAAAAAAAATAAAATGTTCATTTGAAAGATCTGTACTAACCAACCAATCTATTACTTTGAAAAAACATAGTGATTCGTCAAGGAAGAAAACTAACAGGAAAGTAAAACCTCTCTGTTACCAAGTTTTCTTGTGAAGTTGTACAGCAAGAGTGGGGACACTATTAACACTTTAGATATTTCTATAGTAGAAAACAACTTTTCTTTACTTATGCGGGAAAGGAGAAAAATGATCCTAACAGGTCACAAAGTCAAGAATTGTATCTGCATTAATTAAGCTGAGCAGAAAATGTGGTTTTATGTACCCACCTTGCAGAAAGCCCTGTCTTAATTAGGTGAATTTAGTAGTTTCCAATAGCTCTGCAAATAGGAGATATTCGAAAATATCAAACTTAAAACTCATTTATCAACTTCCAACCAAGGAAACAAAAATACTCAGATCAAAACTTACAAAATTCCTTATATAATCGATTACCTGACTATGCATTATCATATAGTAAGCATCCACTCTACAGCAGATGGAGACTTGGTAAAGGTTTGGTGGAAAAACATGGAATCATAGAATCATTTAGGTTGGAAAAGACCTGTGGGAACACCAGCTGGGACCAGGGGCCAGCTGGATGTAACTCCATTCACCACCACTCTTTGGGCCCAGCCATCCAGCCAGTTTTATCCCCAGTGAACAGTGCTCCCATCCAGGCCATGATCAGCCAGTTTCTCCAGGAGAATGCTCTGGAAAATGGTGTCAAAGGCTTTACTTCAGTCCACGTAGACAACACCCAGAGCCTTTCCCTCATCCACTGTGTGGATCATCTGCTCACAGAAGGAGCTCAGGCTGGTCAAACAAACCCATGCTGGCTGGGTCTGATCCCCTGGTTGTCCTGCACATGCCATGTGACAGCACTCAAGATAATCTGTTCCATGGCTTTCTCCAGCCCTGAGGTCTGACTGACAGGTCTGTAGTTCCCCACATCCTCCTTGTGGCCCTTCTTGTGGATGGGCCTCACATTTGATAACTTCCAGTCAGCTGGGTCCTCCCCAGTTAGCCAGGACTCCTGCTAAATGATGGAAAGCGACTTGGTGAGCCCTCTGCCAGCTCCTTCAGTACCCTTGGGTGGATCCTGTCCAGCCCCGTGGACTCATGCATGTCTAAGGGGTGTAGCAGGTCACTGACCATTTCTCCTTGGTTGGATTATGGAGGCTTCATTCTGCTCCTCATTCCTGTATTTCAACTTAAGGGGCTGGGAACCTACAGAACTGGTCTTGCTGCTAAAGACTGAGGCAAAGAAGGCATTAAGTACTTCAGCCTTTTCACTATGTTTCCCCCTCCAAATCCAGTAAAGGATGGAAATTCTCCTTAGCTCTCTTTTTGCTGCTAATGTATTTATAGAAACAATTTTTATTGCCTTTTATAGCAGTAGCCAGATTGAGTTCTTGCTGGGCTTTAGCCCTTCTCATTTTCTCCATCCGTAATCTCACATGAATGAAGTGGTTTTGTTTTCCTTTCACTTAACTGCAGACACCTGCAGCCTGTAGAAGACATCTGGTGAGGTCCCACACTCAAAGCAAGTCCTATTAGAGCAGGCTGCTCAATGCTGTGCCAGCTGGGTTTTGAATCTTTTGAGTCTCTGAAGATGGAGAATTCATAACCTCTCTGCATCCTTTTTCCACTGTTTGATCATGTTGATGGTGAAAACTTTTTCCTTTATGTCTAGTAGCAATGTCCCACATTGCAACTTGTGTGCAATCCTTCACCTTGGCACTGACCACCTTGAGAAGAGTCTCCATCTGCTTTTTTCCCATTAGGTGGATGTACCCACCCATTTGATAGTTGTCAACAACATTAAGGTGTCCCCTTAGCTTTCTCCGAATAAACCCATTTTCTCAGTCTTTTCTCATACATCACATGCTACAGTCCCTCAACTGGTCTTGCTCCATTAGGTCGATGTTTTCCTAGTGCTGGGGAGCCCACAGCTGGATAAAGGACTCCTGACAGGAGCCACATACAGGTAAAAAATCCTTTCCATCAACCTGCTTGTGGATACGCTTCTGCCACACACAGCACAGTATGCAGTTGGCCCCCTTTGGCACATAGGCACCCTGCTGATTTTGATAATTGGAGAGGTTTTTCTAAGAAGAGTGAAGAGAGTTACTTTTAATCCTTTCCCTTTAGAAGCCTGACATTCTTGAGAGATTTTTTAGCCCCCACTTCCTAAATCTATTATAACAAGATGGTCATTCCCAGCCCCATGCGAGTTTGTTGGCAGACACAGTTATTTTACAAGCAGAAAACAATCAGGACCCCAATAATATTTGAACCATAAAAGCAATGCAAGCCATCTCTCTAATCATTTTCTGATGTTCAGAGATATATTCTCCTAAAGTTCTTTTCCTTTGTTCTACCTGAAACCATCTGTAGTAAAAAAGATTAGCCTTTGTGCCTGTCAGCCTCTAATGCCCTGTTAAACCAGTGGGAGTTTCAGATGTGAGTGAGTCCTAGGGTCTTGTCACAGTACCACTGTACTTGTCTGCTTCAATCTGAAGGTGTGATTCACATCTGAATATTTCAAAATATCAAAATTGATCAGTAAAGGAATCACTTGACCTGTTCTCTGCAGAATTCAGACACATGACACCAGGTTCAAATTTGATGTAACTATGAACAAAATATAGGTTATATTAGACAGAAATTATTTTAGAATACTTGCATCAAGTTCTCTGTGTTCACTACTGCTAGGAATCCAACCATTTGTTTCTTTTTCTTTGCTAAGTACTTCCATATTGCTACTGTTTTTTGGAGGAGTTGTTGTTTCTGCCTTTGCAGCATCTTGATCAGATCACGTTTTTCTTCAGAAGTAGCTTACACAGTATATATTAAATAATGATGATGAGAGTATACAAAAATTATAAAGCTAGATTTTTGTATTTTTTTCTCATGTTAGAGATCATAAGATTCTAATGTGGAATCATGTTGCAGACAAACCACATTCAAGAGAAGTATTATAATTTAGATCCAATAAATATACACTGGTGTTGGTTTTTGTCTCAAAATTAATATCAGAACATTTTATCTCTTGCACGTAATTGATGTCTATAGTAAATAGAAAAATGCACAGAAAATATAATGAATGTAATTCATGGATTTCTGTAACATTTCTGTAGATTGCAAACGTTTAAGCAAGTATTTCTGAAGGCTGAAAATTGTAAAAATCACAGTTGATTGCAGATTACATTGCAACAGAGGAAAATGAATGCTGCCAAATCTGTCTTACCTGTTCCAAGGAACAAGACATGGTATCTTCCATCAGCAGCATTCACTCGATCCACAGCAATCTTTGTATACTTGTAGTCAGCTCCTATCCGGATGATTAACGGCCTCTTGTGTATTGGGTAAATGGGATTAAACATCAAAGGGTGATTCCTAATGAAGGTCACAACATCATCTGGAAACTCTTTGGTTGTCCGCATATTGGGTGTGAAGGCTCCTCCCGGACACTGTAAGAAACATGCACAGTAATGCTGAACAACACTTACCATCTTTCAGAGAGTTTTCATCTCCAGGTCATTTACAAATATTGACAGATAGTTGACAAAGGAAATTCCCGAAAAAGCACTTCAGACTCGGGCCAAAATCTACCATGCTCCAGTAACGGGAATGAAGTGTTGAATAGCTACACTTTGAACTCCCATCAGTTCTGATAAAACAAATCGAAACGTATTTCTGCATTTTCAAAACGTAGCTTGATGGCAAAGATCTGTACTTCTGAACCTATTTCTACATATTTAATGCTTCCAAACAGCCTGTTGAAAAAAACCATTAAAAAAATCCAAGATACTGGTATGGGAAGATACCAAACTTTTGCATCTGGTTTGTTACAGAATTAGTACAAAGGCAGGAGAAAAAAGCTGATACTTTATTGTAATTTGGCCAATATCCCTCTTGTCATTATGTTGATTATAAGATGATGAAAAGGCCTGTGACTCATCTTCATTTGAAAAAGCAATAGTTGATGAGGGAGTCCCATAACAACTTATCTATATCTGAAAAGATTGTCTATACTTTCTCCTGCGCTTGAGAAGTAACTGAGGTCCATGAATACTTTGGATGCTTCTTTAAATATAATGAAGAACCATCCAAATAATCAACCCCAAGGCATTCTGGACCTCATAAGAAAATAAAAACCATCCTAGAAAACTCAACTGTTTACTGTGATTGAAACTAAAAGGAAACTGAAGAAATCAGAGCTATGTCAGTAATCGGTACAATGTTCTGGATGTACCTATGTTAATTTACATGATTTTTTTTTCAGCTACCACTACCTCACTTCTTATTGCTGCTCCTGAGCTTTCATTTTTTCCCCTTACCATATTTCTGAGCTGTGAAACTGTCCTCAGAGTACTGGAGAAGTGTTTCAATGCAATATTTTTCCAATTGGAAAACGATTTGTTCAATAAAAAGCACTTGATGGAAATTTGTTTATTTTGACGAGGGCCAGTCTTACATCTAGGATGGAATTTCTGGTCAAAACCACAGACACAAAATTGCCAGTAGCTTAGGGAGAGATTTACCTCACCTGACTCCTACTCTCTTTAAGTCAGCCATTTATTCTTAGGTTTCCTCTGTAGTTAGCAATTCAGACTAAACACCCTGCTTTTAGATGGCTAAAATTACATAAAATGAATCATATTCTGAGAGACTTGGAAACTGTCTGGGGATATATGAGTTGTGTCCAACCTACCTGATGAGGCGCAATGTTAGAATTTGGGTCTTCACCTCCCAGGGCATCCCTGTAACCACAGGCAGGAATGCCTGTTCTACCCTCACTGCTAAAAGCTATTCCATATTGTGCACCTAATAAGCTATTCATTGGACATACCAGGAAACAAGTAGAGAGGGGACTTCAGCCTAATCACAGGCTTTAGAGTCATCTTCTGGCTCAATTAGGAGTTAATTATTTATACAAAGTAGAACAGCTCTGGTAGGAATTTTTAAAAGAAATTGCACTGGCATCAGTTACCTCCAGGAAGAAGAACCAGAACTCAGCTCAGATATGGGTCGTTTCTCTCATCTGACATCCTTGACAATTTATTTTTCTGGGCTCGTATTTATCCTAAGAGTTTTGTTTTGGCTCTCATTAGAAATGATACTGCATGTTAATGCTCTAAGATTCCTCAGAAACTTGAATTCTTATTATCTTGCTTGCTCTACCCTCTCTGGTATATTCATCCACATTCCAGAAAATGTATGGAACTATCTGTTAAGATTAGCAACAAATGCTGAAAAAAGAACTGCATTCATCATTAGCAAGATTATTGTACTCAGAAGTGCTCTGCCAGACCCCAGTTCCTTTCAAGACGGATTCTGTTTCACAAACAGTTCAATTTAAACTTTCCTGTCTCACACAGCTCAATTAAAAGTCTTTCTCTGATACTTTCAACCCTTCCATTCTTGACTTGGAGTCATATGACTTTTATCTGTGCCTTCTTGCAAAAATGTCTCTGCTATGATTCACACCAGCATGACCCTAAAAACTTACATTATATCATTGTTCCGAGCAAAGCCTTAACATCTTTAATCAATTAAGTCTTTTGCTAAACCAATGACAAGCAACAGATGACACTGAAGAAACCTACAAGCTCTCCCTTTCCTGGAGGGATTGAATGTGTATCCTTCACACCTCATTCAAGGACCTGGCTACACGATCTTATGTTCACAGTTGATTACCATGCAGTAAGATTGCAGAGAAAACCAGAATTCTTTTACAGCATATTCCCCAACACACTGTAGGTACAAAAACTATTTCTGTAAACTCTGAAAAATGGAAACTACCCTCAAACATCACTGAGTTTAGTAGCAAGCTGCCAATTATGTATTTTTTTTTCCATAAGTAAGTTTTGCTTGTGGAGAAATAAGAACCCATTGGTATTTAGTGAAGGCCAGCCAGACACTGCTGAGTTGATCATGGCCAAAAGAACGCATTGCTTCATTTAATCCTACTGAAGCTACAGTGAAGCCTTTCCATTGTTTATCCAGTGTACTGCGACATGATGAACTTTCATTTCTGTCCAGAGGTTTAGTATGAATATCTCTTTGGGCAACTGTAAAGTAGAATTTTCCATGTCATAAAAAGGCATCCCTGTCTAGTCCAGCATCCCAGAAGTTACAAAAAAAGTACATTCCAGAGAAAAGAGGATCAAGACCCATAGTCTGCAACCATGGCTGATCAAAGTTAACTCTTTGAGCACAAATTCTGAGCAGCAAAAATCCCTGTGTCCCGATTTTCACAGATGCTTTGACATAAGTGAAAAATAGAGTTTGTGGCAGCCATTTAAAAGTGGAATTTTTTGGCAGTGAAATAAAACCAAAGCCAAAGAAATTCCATCTTAGAAAATATGACTAAGATACTGTATTTTGGCTGAATCATGAGGAAGCACAGAAAAGCCAGTGATCTGAAAACCAGCAATGGTCAGCTAAGGAATCTCTATGAGCTATGATCTAAGAATTTATCTTCAAATTCAGAACTCATCAGCACATCTGAAAAATGTAGATAATTTCTGTCACCATGTTAAATCCAAATATGATTTTTTTTCCCTTTCCATTGTGTTGCCCAACTTCTTTAGGCCCATCTGGAATACCTCAGAAGCTTCCATGAGGTGAACCAAGAAAAACATGGCAGTGGTTGAGGAAACACATACAAACGAAATACTCTGAAACAGCAAGAAACTTTGAAATGTGACTAATCACAAGAGCGTAAAACTTCCTGTTTAAATGGGTCTTTTTTTTTAAAGCCTCAGTGAACTCATGAGATTAGAGCTGTATGAATTAAAAGCGAAGAAAGACTAATGCTAGCAATAGACCTTAGTGGAATGTCAGGTATTGATTAGTTAATTCTAGAGATCTGGGAGTGTAAAGTCCTAACTCTTATAGCCAGCAATAACTGCACTAAGATGTCATGAAGAATTGTGTGAACAGGGAGAGCTATTCCATGCATCTGAGCTATTCCATGTGCAATAGAGAAAGAGAGAAAAAGTACAAGGTCTTGCAGCACAAAGACAAATCAGAACAAAATAGTGATATGGTTAAAAGTTCTCACAGGGACTGGCAAAATTAAAATAAAATTTAAATTCCTGCGAAAATGGAAAAGCAACAAAGTATTAATCTAAAAAAATATAACTGCATCATTGAGAGATAATTTATGATTCTCTGCATATCTATTTCATTCTGATATTAAGAAATTGTAAGACTTCATAGGAGTCAACACACAGCCACAGTACCATACTACATTTATCAAATATGGATTTAGAGGTGATTCTAGGAAAGCTTATACATTCTTTAATAAAGTTTGAAATACTAGGTGTCGCATTTCTGCTAAATCTAAATTAAGAATAGAGGAAATAAGTAAGTAAATAGATAAAGAAAAAGGTGCATTAATGGCAACTTTTATACACCATGAAGCTGAAAAGTAAGAAGAAACAATGGTTTTGTTTAAAATATTTCATGAGATATATCTGCACAACTTGGAAACAGAGCTAGCTCTGATTGTGTACAGAATTTATTGGAAGATTATTACTACCCCTGATACACTGAAAGAAAGCCCTGAAAAATTCTCAAGGCACACAAAAAGCTTTCTTAACAAGGAAGACTCCTGTGAACTGAATGGCATGAAAACACATCTATTTCTAAGTCTCTCTTCTAAGATTCAGAACATGGCAGGGTATTAGTTAAGTGACAAGTCCCAGAAACCTTGTTCTCTAAATCTCCTGCTACATCTCCTAAACATCTGAGTAGAGGCGCAAGACTCCGGAGAACTAAAGAAAATTCATACAGAAGACAGACTTAGAGATTCTTAGACACTAACAATGCTGTCTTTGCATGCTTATTTATTTAGCTACTTTTTCCTCAAATGTACCCACAAAATGAAAATGTATGTGCAAACAAGACTATCACCTAGTGAACTAATTCTTATCACTGTTGCAGCAGAAAGAGTGATTAACATTTTTCATGACTTTTAATACTTTGCAGAAGATTTCCACACACAATGTGATTTGCAGTTGGCTTTGTAGGCAATTGAAAAGCAAATAAAATAGTTCTGAACTGTAACTGTCACAGTCACATACAGACTTTTCTCCTGGAATAAATAATATTTATTTATGCATTAAACAAAGACAAGCAATTGGCAAGACTGAATAAACATCTTTGTACTTACGGTGCCAGGTCGCGGGTACGGAATTCTGCCCTGATATGGAATCAGCTGGTGGTTTGGGCCCTCCTTGTGTGCAAATGGTCCATTGAACACAGTCTGGATGTCAGACAGATGATACACACACACGGCTGAGCCTTTAAATATGGAGCTGCAAGACAGAAGAAAAAGTATTGCAATCTACCAACTTTTTTATAGCTTTTCCATAATTTGGCATGGTCCAATGATGAAAGATACCTCTAAAATAATATATTTTATACAATTCAATATGAGTTTAAAACATTTAAAATCAACTAATCTAGCTGCCCAATATGTACCACTACTTCTTAAGACTTATCACCTTTCTGAACAGTGATCTGAAAAAAGAGAGGAAGGCACTAACAAACTGGTGCAATAAGAACACTTCCTAATGCTAAATATAAAGGAAATTGCAAAAATATTGCTGACTTCAGTGAGACAAGAGTTTTATAAACTTTGTACTGCCAAGCTCAGCACAGGTTTCCAGAACTCCCCACCAGTATATTAACCACAAGACCTCCATGAGCCTCCTAAAATACATGGCTAAAACATTAATCAAAACATCCAGAGCAATTACAATCGGTTGGATTATTATACTCATTTTCCAGCTTTTTTACGAAAAATGGGGACATGCTGTGGCTGTAAAGGAATTACTCCTATACAGTCCTGAAATCCACCCATAAAACTGGTCTTATGAAGACCCAAGTTTGATGCTTCCTGAGGGAGTCACCTAAGAAAAGGGCACGTTCTTCCCATTGCTCCAGATTCAGCCAAGGGTCCAGTTAGCACAAGCCCTGAATGGTCCCCATCACCCCATGATGATGAAAGGCACTAGGGGAAAAATTTCCAGATTGATGGTAAAGCTGACTACAGTGAATTAACTCCCTCATTTTTCCTCTCACTGCATGTAAAGTTTGCGATATTTATATTTAAAGAGTGGAAACTCCAGACAGTCTAAAATCTGCCAGGTGTTAAGTGTAGGATGAAGATAATCCAAGTTACTGTTTTCAATTGAAGAAGAAAAAACACTCCATAAAAAAGCCTGAAAACATTACACATAGTGTCTAAACAACAAAAGTGAACTCCACATTGCTCTCAGCTATATATGGATGAGTAGAATGAACCTTTTAGATGGATTACGGTATTTGTGGAAATTTTACTAGGTATTAATAGATTTTGAGAAATGCATTTATTCTTTCCAGATGTTTTATGTTAGATTTACAGCATATTATGACACTAAAATACTTTAGTTTAGTATTACTCGGTTTCTTTCTGTATGATTTAGATAAAAATACTAGTAGTTATTACTTCCTGTGATGTTTCTCTCTTGCTACTGTTATGAGTCGGAAGTCTACAGAGGTGAAGACAGAGAAACTATTAAGGAGTAAAAATCCTTAGGGTTGCTGTATTTAACTAGGTAACACATGCAACCTATAGTTGAACCAAAATAAAGCAAGCATAGACCATGTGGTTCACAATAACAGAAATGCATGTGTGTAAAAACTTCAGTAGAGAGAGAAAACATCTTGAGAGCCAGGAAAAAGTGAATTTTTCTCTTTTTTGTGACCTTATGTGGTCTTGTGATTCAAACCTCATTTCCACTGGAGAAATACCAGAATTAGGTCAAAATGTTTCCAGTTCAGTCATGTTGTACCCCCAACCTAATGATAAGCGTGGTTTTACTGCTAAGCATAAGATCATCCTTTTCTCTTTTTGTGAAGTAGGAATTATAGACAGCACCTAAGGTTTACAAGTTATGTGATGCTTTTTTCCCCCCATTAAATATCATAGAATCATATTCTCCTCTTATTTACACATTTGAGTAAGCAGATCCCTATATATCTGTGAAAAAAAGTCTAATGGAGAAAAAAAAATACTGAAAGGATTTTTTTACTAAAAATTGCCATTAGAGGAATTATAAATAATTAGTTACATAATTTTCTAATTTGAACAAATAAATTAAACTAAAAAAAAAAAGCAGAAGACCTCTTAGAAGGTAAGAAGTAACAGCTAAATAATAAAGGGTAGCATATCAGAAATCAGTGAGTAGTAACTATTTTTTCTCTGTACCAACACTATGTGGTGAAGGGAAGAGGAAAAAATGACAAAAGTAAAAGTAGAGGTGGAAGAATCTGTTGGTCCACCTGTTGGTCTATCTTTGTGGAGAGTTTCAGCATTGTAAGCCATATCTAGTGCTTCCAACACCCTTGGGAGCTCAGTAAATACTTTCTAAACCTGACAGTAAGTGAATACAACGGAGTGGTAACGGGGAGCTGCAAGGAGGTGACCAAATGCCACATAAGCTTGTCCTCTTGTGGCCAACTGAAGCCAATATGGGTTATTTGCCATCTCTGTGATCATCAGCCAGCTGAGAGACTGGAAATGATTTGTATGAATCCATGTAAGAATTGCTGGTTTGATCCTTTAGAGTGCTGGATGTTCTTCAGGAGGTGTTAAGTGCTCTCAGATGCCACATGAGCTCACTGCGTTGAAGGCATTTAGCTTTCCAGTGCTGAACAGTGACAAGTGGCCCTCCACGGAAATGTTTTCCCGGTGCCAGCTGACAGTATGTCAGGAAGCAGTTTGCTCCAAGCATAGCTCTGACATGGATACCAACAGCAATGATGCTGAGGCTCCTGCATGCAAACCATAGCCACAGCAGACACACAAAATTGCACAGCACGGCCTCGTCCACAAAACATCAGTTTCAGTTTTCATACAGAAAATCAGGCAGTTCAGGTAATTTTTTTCAAATCTCCATGTTTACCTTGATGTTGTAAAGATTCCATACACAAGTGTTGTTCTGGGGTTATCTGTCTCTAGGAGAAACACGTCCTCTGTAAGAAAGAGAAAGAAAAATGTTTTAAGTAATAAGAAAAACTTTATTTTCCAGTTTAATTGATGGCTTTATTCCTCCTGAAGCCAACAGTAGTTTTATCTCAGACTTGAAGGGGGAAAAAGGAGACTTACCACATGAACAGACCATATATGCATAAATCTAGTATTTTAACATTCAGAAAAAAATTTGGAAATTAACTCCATGCCCTCTAGCCTTATGGAGACAGAAAGCAAAGATTTTCAAATACATTCAGGATCCATGTCACACATTTCTCTCAGCTGTATCTTGTTTCAGCAGGTTGTTTAGCACTAGGAAAACATTAAAGTTGCAGTACGTTAAAGACAAAGGGTTCCCATAGATGGATGTAATGGAAAACAGGGAAATTAGGTGTTTTACTGTCCAGAACGCACTGGAGTGCCCTTACTCGTGCATTTTCAACATGACATGAATGTCAGGCAGCTTTGCAGTAAAGACTCTGAGAGATGTAAACCTCCTGCCTCCTGTTCTGTAGGGATTTATTGACTGCACTGTGCAAAACTGTACCTACTCACTGAAATGAATTTACCCACTATTGTCTCTGATCTGTTGATTTTTTTTTTTACCCTTCAGTGAAAACTACTTTAATCTCTGACAGTTTCTCCTTACAAATGTTTTTAATAACTATAATCATGCTACCTCTTAAACTTAATTTACAACACAAAAAAGACTGAACTGTTTGAGCTTTTTATCACAGAACATGTTCTTTGGCTTTCCATTAATTGATGTGGCTCTTTCATTTAACCCGCTGAATTTTTTAAATATTCTTTTCAATATGTCAAAAGCAAAAGACTTCACCATGCAGAACTGGAAGTGTTATACTCTCCTGCATTATACATGAACACAGAAGCATGTGTTTGCTCTCGCCCAGTTTTCTGAATTTCCAGCTGTGATTGTATTCTTCCTCTTTGCTAGGGAATTGTGCTGGGAGCCCACGCTGAGAGCATTGTCTCCTATTCACTATGGTCCTACATTTTGTCATACAAGAAACTAAAAGCAGTTATCGTACGGCTCTGTTGAAGAGGAGGGGGTTGGTAAATCACAGTTCTGAAAGATGAGCTGCTGTGGCAGCGCTGAGGCACTGTGAACTTCAGAAAATCCGTCCTCCAAACACCTTGCACATTCTGAGCTAGAGCAAGTTAGGATCTGCTCCAAGGCCCTATCAGGTTCCACTGAAGCCTTGACCCAAAGCAAGTGCACCAAATAGCTGTAAATATAGGAACTCCAAAAGACTCCAAACCCCTTTTGCTATGGTGAGAATCAGGAATAACAATCGAGAAAAGAGAGAGAGAATACAATGGAGAGAAGATCAGAACCAGATGCAGACCCAGTGCAGGGCACATTAGGTGCTTATATTATTTATATTGATAGTAAAGCACATACCAAATCTTTCAATACCTGAATTTAGAACCATGATTTTGCACATCTCAGCTATGGAAAAATATAGAATTTGAAACTTTCGGGTAATGTTGTTTGGCATGTAGGTATCAAGATATGCATCTATTAATTCCTTCATTAAAGGAAACCTCCCGTGATTGCTGTATAGGTTATGCGTTGAATATTTACAGAGTTTCACATGTTGAAACAAAAATTTATGTGACTGAATGATTCCTGAAAAATTACGTTTATTCATAGTGCTGTTGCTGCTGTCAGTAATAGGATTTATTAGTATTACCTTGAACTACCAAACTGAGGACTCTACCCTGTGATCAAAAACTAGAAAAAATGCATTGTGGAAAAGCTGTGTGTTACACAGCAGTATAAGAAACAGTTTCAAAGAGATGTTAAAAATCCTCTATTGTAATCCAAGCTAGTAGGAAAATAGTAAAAGATTCACTTAGATGTTCCCTTCCAAATATTAATTCATTACATATTTCATTGTTTTACATAGTCAAGATTAATTACCTTTATTTCAAAGGTAATGATAATTACGCAGATAGACTTACGAAGAATTTTTTCATTTCCTGTCATAAAACTGCAAGAGGAATTTTGTCATGGACTTCCAGTGCTATGATTTCACTGTTAACAACTTGACTAAGAAACTGTATGAAAATCAGCCATTAAATATGCACAAAGTGTAGCATTTAGATGAAACTTTTAAGGAATGTTTTTTGTGATACCTAATTCATCAAAGTACGTTTCTGTTCCATCTTCATCCATTACTGAGCACACAAGTCTTGCTTTCAAGAATGTTGTCCACTTGTTCACGAGACTGCGCTGACCACCTGTGTCATTCTGGAAAGGAATATTATTTTCAGAAAAGAAGAAATAAAACACAGCTAACATTTTACTGGGCTTTCCCAGGTCAGTTCATTATCCAGGTAATTATCTGGTAAATTTAATATTAAAACCAGATAGGCCTAAACCAAATCACCTCATCTAAACATTCCATATGCAGAAAAAACCAAGAACTAGTTTTCTGAGTGGACCTTCTCTGCTGGGCTGGCAGGGTTGGAGGGTTGGGCAGTAGATTTTGTGCATCAGCAGTGTATGCTGTTATGATTGGAAGCTACTGTGGAGCTCTGTGTCACTCACTGACACTCAGGATAAAGTCCATGCTGTCTCTAAGAGGTCTCATGGTTCTATAGAGGGATGATTCTTCTAGTCCTGATGGCAGCAGAGCTGCACCTGACCTAGTAAGCCATGCTGGCACATGAGGTGGATACTCCAAACAATATTCAGAAATGATAGCTAGTCTAGATCAAGCTAGTTTTGCACTGTTACAAGTCCTGGTGACGTTGTCCAGAGATGGCTTGGTCACAGCTTGCTCAAAGATCTTTCCAGTTTTCTGTGGTGCAAGGCGGGAACTGTAACTGCCAAACCAGATGATGCAGCCCTGAGGTGACAGATCCAGACTAACTGTGCTGGTGAATGCCTTAGGTAAGAGCAGTGTCTTCCAAACTGCATAGCATGATGTCACCCAAGGAAAGAGAAAACCCAAAATGTAGAAGCTGAAGCTATTGAAATGTGATTTCAATAAAGTGCTGTGCATGTCTCACTGGTGCTGTTAGAGCTGGTAATCCAACTTTTTGGGTGACTTATAAGGAGTCTTTTCATGGGGTAAAGTATTTGGCCAGACTCAAAGGTGCTGATACATGAATACGATGGTATGCATACAAGTATGCAAATATGACTGGCTCAGATTTATTTTCATTGGCTTTGGGATTCTGCCACTGGCTTCAGTCTAAGTCTAAACAGGCTTAGGCCTTTCAAAAATCATCTGGGCTTTGTTATAACAATAAAAAACCCAAATACAGCTGTAATTGTGTAAAATGTCTTCTTGCAAAATACCCAAAAAGGCCTTTAGGCATTCTCACTAAAATACAGAGAATGGAGATTATAACAGAGATCACATGCCTCATCATATTGCCAGGGAAGGACAAATGCCCTCACACCCAGGCACAAAAACATCATAAAGCATCAAATTCTAAAGAAGACCTAGATTAAAGACAGGGAATACGTAAATACTCACAATGAAATTCCTGAAGCTTTCCAAAAGAAGGAAAGAATAGGCTAGCAGTAATTGTGCCTTTATAATTTTTGTCTCATTAAAAAAAAAATTGATTTCACCAGAGATATTAATAGCTGCTTCAATCATTTTTCATCTACAGCTGATTAGAGGTACAAAAAAAAACTGAAATAGAGACAAGAGGAGTGCTGTGAAAAAAAAAATTAATTGCCCAGGAATAGCCATAACTCCTGAATTTAAATTTCCTGTGCACATTTTTAGTTAGGCTCACACATGCATCAATACAAGAACTCAGAAACAACAGATATCGTAAAAATGAAAACAGCATTTGATTGTTAAATCAACCAATTTAAAAGCTTTATATTTCTAATGTGCTTCAAATATTTTGAGTGTGTGTGTGTGAAAGCCTTCACTGTCTTAAGTTCATTTTTATTAAGAAAATAATGTTCCTTATTTGTGCCAAGGACAGTAAGTTTGAAAGTTCAACAGTGGTAAGCATTCTGACTCAGTCAGAGAAATACACAAATCCCTGAACCTCTACATTTCCATATCCTTACACGTATAGTCAGAGATATATAACATGTTCAGACCCTAGCTGTGAGTTCAGTAACAGCTCTTTTTAATTACAAATGGTGACACAGAAATAGGAAATTTTGTCAAATATAAATCAAAGGCTTTTCAAAAATTTAGTCTTTTAGGTTATCATGTCACACTAGCAGCTTATCCCAGCAACCTTGCAAAAAAAAATAGTTCTTACCGGGCATACTCTTGCAATCATTGAATGAATTTGCTTTGTGCTGCCGCTGTTGTCTGTGAGTCTTTCTTTGAAGAAGAAGTAGATTTTGGCATCATTGGGGTCAGTGCCATCTGGGATAACATGAGCATCCACAAAAATAGGCTCTGAAATGAAAAAGTTTACCAAACGGATGAAACCAAATGATGTATCAGTATAAGCAACGAATGATTTGACATTTACTGACTGCTTCAAGGAAGTGCTGTATATACCAAATATCAACAGGTAAACGGCTCTTTGCTGGCAGCCAGATGTTTTTGCATCCTCACATTTTATTTCACAGCAAATTCTTAGAGAAGCAGTCCAGAAGCAGTGGTATAAGATTACTGCAGGGACTCAAAGACTTGGAGGAAGAAGAGAGAAGAATCAGTGTGTTATCAGGGGCACCTAAGGAAAATCTCACTGAGACAAAACATAAAAGTAAGCTGGAACAGCTTAGAAATATATACTAATCAGGTTCATAAATGAGAGAGGAAAACACCTTGTGTAACCCAGAAAAGGAAAGCAGGGTACGCAAAAGCTTGAGCAGCATTTGACTTCATATCAGAGGCTGGTAAGCATAACCAAATGTACAAGTAAAACACTGCAGAGGAGAATTAGGGAGAGAGCAAAATAATTTATAACCTTAACAGCAAGCACATAATGGACAGTGCAGGAGCCCTCAGAATACCTCCTTTGACTGAAGGAAGAAGTGGACCCTCTCCCTGCATGAAGGCTTTGTCTTTTCAGTGATCATGCAAGATTGCTTTCCCGGTTGAAGTACAGTACAAAGTTTGAAACACTCTGATACAAAGGTTGAATTCTAACAGAAAACTCTTTTTAGACTGCAGGATTTTTCCATTCACATTAGTCTATTCTCAATTAATACAAAAAAATGTCATGACTCTGGCTCTAAAATGACATGGAAATCAACTGTACTTTCAGGTACCTGTTTTGAACATAAGTAACAGGTAGATTTTTGAGAAATTAGGCATTTTAAAATTTTATTTTTCTCTAATTCATTCTAGGATGCACATGTTAGGGTGTGCAGATAAGTGTAAGAATGTATAACAAATAAAAGAAAAATTTAGAAAGCAGACATAGTTTCTCTTTCACAGTGAAATGAACTTATTGTGACTGAAATCTTGTGATTTCATTGTAGTCACATCCAGACAGGAATAATAAGTCACCATAAAAAATATCAAGACAAAATCATAGTAACTTTACTTCAACATACCTGAAGGCTTTTTAAAATCATAACTGCTGTGTTAGTTGCTCTACAACCTTTCACATCTACCTCTGCTCAGAGGGTTGACCACCATTTTAATTCAAACTGCTTTCATTGGAAGGAGTCTTCGTACCAGTAACAACAGGGAGGATTTTCACAGTGATGTCAGTGAAGCAAAGAGTTAATTGCTGCCACTCAGAAATGAGTTTTTCTACTGTGTTTAGAGAACCAATTCCTCACCACTGAAATAAGCGGCAATGATCTTCACTGACTTTTCTGAGTGGGACTCTCTTCTGCACACGTTTTGAATGCCAGTGGTGGTGAGTCTTCCATGCAGAGATAGATCATCTTGAATTAACTGAAGCTGGTACCTTAGAACCAAACACTGATTTAAGGCAATATCTGATTCATTAGAGGGGAAGGCACTTTCCTAGAAGTCAGACTGTCTGACCACCTGCCATTGGAAAGGTTTTCATACACTTGCCCTCAAACAGTTTGGTTCAGCCTTAATGCAAAAAAGGCCCTCGGGGGGGTGGCCTAAGAGCTTGGTTCATGCAGGCATCCCTCTATATCTGTGTATTGTCTACAGTTTGTATTTACACACATTTCTTCATGGTTCAACTTCATAAATTAAATTCAGAGACAAGCTCTTTAAAAGATAAGCTCTTTGTTTCAAGCAAAGGAAAGCAGTATCTCTATAACATCCATTAAAATCTCTGGTAAATCAAAGGCTTCTCACCACTCAGCCACTTGGAGTTGTGCTGGTCAGTCCTCACTGCATTCCTCTTGGTCAGACTCCGAAAAATGGCCGCATCTGTCCCCATGAAATCAATATACATTCCTGAAAAAAGCTCTTCATCTGAAAAGAATTGAAATGGAGGGAGAATTGTTAAGGCTTTTGGGAAAACAAAAGTTTATTTTAAATTCATCAGCTCTTTATTTACACAGGAGTCCATAGAGATAAATAGTGGGTCATGGGAATGAGGTTTCCTCTGATTTGCAAAGACTCAATCAAGAAAGGGAGAGTCATCAGATTTTTCTTAGAGACTTCATGGAACTGTACCATTAAATGCCACAGCAGAGCTGCATATGTGGGGAACCGTTCTTGACAGTAAGTTTAGTTTTTCAGTTTCCACTGCTAAGGACCACTGGAGAATCAGGCTGGCATTATCAAAAAGTATCACATTCAATATCTTAAGAATGCACTTCAAATAACTTTTTTTTTTTTGTTATGGAAGTAGACGAAGCCACTGGGTTGAATTTATTGCTGCTGTAAACTGGCACAACAGCTATTGCCGTCAGCGGACCAGTGCCAATTTTTACCAGCAGCAGTTAGGGCTGCCCCAAGCAGCCTCAAGCTGACTTCAGTATTGCAGAGGCCAGACAATCATATTACTGAACTTCACTCAGAGTAATATGGAGCAATAGTTGTCCCCTTTCGTGTACTTGGTTCTAAGTATAGGGTCATTATGCTTGAGCAGAATGAGACATGCAACTCCTACATTAACAGAGCTATGGGCTTCCGCTCCCTGTGCAGGGCTGGAAACTCAGCCCATCAGTCAGGATGTCCATCTGTGTTTGTGTGAGGCTGTGTGTGTGCATAAACATATGTATATACAATTACAATTATAATTACATATGCTATCATTTTCTACTCTGTGAATAACCAAGCAATTTCCACTGACTAATGGCAATGAAACCCCAGAGAAGAAAACAGTAGCTAAAATAAACTCTAACTCTCAGAGTGGGAGTGGTGGCTGAATACATTCCAGTACAGCTGGGTCGTTTGATTGATGTTTTTGTCTATATTCCTGGACTACCCAGAGAGTGTGGTCAAGCTGGCAAGAGTCACAGGCTCAGAAATACTTGAGGCTATTTTCATGCTATGTTTGTCTCTGTGTGTGCGTGTGCGTGTGTGTTTGTGTGTGTGTGTGTGCTCATAATCAGCATGGAAGACTATTCAGAAGCTCATTAGAGAATTAAAACTCTGGAGATTTTGCTTTTCTGCTGCTAACTGGAGCCTGAACTGAACCCTGGCAGCACATCCAGCAGCCACTCTTCTGCTCTCACCTCTCCCTGTGATGATAAGATTGGTACACAGGGGATTTAAGAAATGCATTTGCTGCATGTTGCTGAAGCATTTACTTCCTGAGCAGGTATTGACAGAATGATGTTAGATGTGTACAGATTTATATTTTGCATATTTGCCTCCTTGCCTCAATCCATCAGAACTTTATTCTTGTTATGAAATAAATTGGCTGAAAGAGATCAGGCTTATGGTTCTCACTAAATGTTATGTACAGTCCTGTGCATATACACATATGTACACCCTTCAGCAGCAGTACTATACTATGTAATTTTAATCCTATTACATATCAATGCGATTACTTATGTCTCGAGCATTCCTAGTGTCTGTTTGCTAATCATGTATCAGATGAGATCCGTGAGTTCCACTTCCTTCTGGTAAAATCCTTAAATTCCACACAGTATTTGGTCTGCACAGTACAATGAGTTCACACTACTGCACTTTGTTACTGGGGGGAATTACTGAATTGATGAGGTATGTCTGCTTTTATAAATATCTCATAGTCTTGGTAGGGAGAGAGACAAGCATCCTGCGCACTAGTTATGCCAAGCTGCTTCAAAAAGCACATTTTTCATTGCTTTGATGCAAATGTGTCTCTGTACAATGGCAAATTGTACAAAGTTCAAATTTATTTTTATAGCACCACTTTCCTCTGAAGGGTGAATCAGCTTCCCTGCTGTAATCTAGGCCGGTGATGCCCAAAATGGTCAAGAAATTGCACCTATATTTAAAAATGGTTCTTTTATTGTGGAAGAGTTTGTTGGTCTGGCAGTATTTCTGAAGCAACGGGAGGGAATTCCTCCTGAAGAAAGCTCCAAGTCCAGTACATTGGCTCAGTCCTCTCATTACAACACAAGCTCTGACTTACAAAATGTTCACGTTTCTGGCATGGATACTGAGGCTAAATTCATTAGACCTTAATGTTTTTGAAGTGACTGGACTTTGCAATGAGGCAAAAACCCAATCTGTAGGACTCTTGTTAAAAGGAATTTGACCTTTATAGAATAATTTAAACTTTGTAGACGAACTATGCAATGAAAGGTAAGTCAAAAACTAGGAAAGGTCTCTTTAGTCACAAAACTGAGAGATCAAGGAAGATAACAAAAAGGCTATTAAGATGAACAAAGCTGCCATAGATCTATTGTGGAAAAAAATCAGTTTACTGTACAAACAATAATTCAGAAACAATGTTTTTTAATGTTGCTATATAAAATCCAGAAGGAACAAGGAAAGGAAATAGTTAATTCACTTAATAATGCCAGAACGGCAATGAGTAGCAGTAGACTTGTCTATCACCGACTTTGAACAAACAATTTCTTTACACAGTGAGTGTCTGTAAACACTGTCCCTAGATCACTGTTGAGATAAAGGTATAAGTGCAGCCAAGGTTCAGAGAATGTCTAGGTAGGATTTACCTGTTCTCTAAAGGTGTTCAATTTGTATATCTGTGAATAAATATACTTGTCCTTTGTACCAAATATATTTGCAATAAGGAATCAAAAAAAAAAACAAAAGGCAATTTATATTTTGAACAGGCCATGTAGGACAGACTATATTACACTTCCCTTAAGATCTATAAGATTTTAAAGTAAATATCTGGCATAGTATGTAATTGATGGAATTGATTTCAGAAAAAAGTTGAATGGCAGAAATACTGCACATTGATCCCTTGTAAACCTTAGGTGAAATATGCAGTACCTGTGTGCAATAAGTTTTATTTACTAAGAAAGTCTCAAAAATTCGTGCAACTGCTGTTCCCTTCGTAGCCAAAAATACAGCAAGGGAGTAGGTATATGCTGAAAAATCAGGGCTTTGGCACTAGAAGTGTGTGAACATACTGCAAATGTGAAAGGTCAGGTTACACTGAGTATGTATTTCCAGCTCTTCCTGGTTGAAAAAAAGAAAAGTATCTTTTACAGATGACTTAGGCTGCCCAAAGTGTGTCCCCCCTTTGAGTTTTCTTGTAGGTGCACAACAAGCACAGAAGAAATCCTTTATTGTTTCACTTTCTGGCCTTTCAGATGGAAGAAAATTGCAAAATTGGTTGGGTATAAAGCCAATTGAAGAATGAGGAGCTTTACAATAGCTGGTGGGCTCTACAGCAGCAATGACAACAAAAATGAAATTCAAAGCATCAGAAGTCTTCAGGCTTTCTTTCCTTGGCTACTCTGAGATTTTACAAATAATTAAATGAGACACAAGTGCTGTCTAGGATGAAGAAGGTCAGAAACCATTCAAACATAAATGCTAGACAGGGTAATGTAAATCTGAAGCTAATCCTGGGAAAAAATGTTTAAGCTGGAAAAGGGAGAACCTTTTGTTTTCTATGTCTCTCCCCCCCTCTCAATAACTTTTTTCTGCATTTCATTTGTCCACCCACCTTAAGCTTCATATAAGCCTTGAAACATGGATGGACCCACCCCTTGTGCCCATCAGCCAGACAAAAGGCACCGCTCCTGGGAGGCTGAATTCTGTGTCCAGCTCCGTCTGGGTATTCCATCAACCCACCCTCCACACAACCATATCTGTTTAGACCTCAGCACCTGGGAGCGTCTTTACTTACTGATCATAACAGACACCGTGTTCACGTTCGGGTTGAAAGAACAGCGTCCCTTTCCTGATTCACACTTGGAGTCGATCTTGAAGATTTGATCCTGCAAAGTAGATTTGTGTGTCACTTCTCATGTCAGAAACCATTAGATCTAAGCTGAATTTTATGCCTGGCTGTTCGCAGTATTAGCAATGCTCTATTAAGCGTGCACTATTGGACACTTTCACTGTACTATCAGGAGTGTTTAACTCTTCTATTCAGAATTCCATCATCTTGTTAGATAACACTGACACCCAGTTATTTTCAAGACTTGTTATAAATTCAAGACACTGAATCAAAAAGTTTTCCCTCTGTCACAGTTAAGGATAGGTTGACTGAGCTCCACAATAACACCTGTGGAAACTGCTTCTGTGTTTTTGAAGTTATTTATCATTTATTTGCTGAATATATGGTTGTACTTACACCTGTCTAAGACAATATAATAAAGCTACCAGAACAATAATAAATATAAAATAAAAATCTCTTATGACAACTGTCATTGGATGATAGTATAAATCATTTGGTCTTTACTGAGCTATCCAAAAATCCCCTAAATCACACCTATTTTCTTCAATATCATCTTTTAGATTCTGTGTAGAGCTCCAAATCCACAGTGACAGATGATTTATCAATACCTCTCACTCACAGCCTGAAATCTCCTGATTTTTTTTTTTTTGTAAGAAATCATGGTACAGGGATTTGTTTATATTTTATGTCATTTACAAACAGGAAATACATTTAGTAAAGTAGAAGAAATCTGGAACACAGCTTGAAATACAAACAATCTGAATATCTTTAGAAAATCTGCCCATTTTGGTGCAACTCTTCGCTTCTTGGTTCCCAGCTCAGTGTGCTGAGCAAGAAACGACTCAGGCCAAAGCTCATTCCTTAAAAACTGCAGTGAGTAATGGCAGATACACTGATCCTACACACACCGACTGACACACCACTGTATGCCAAACAACTTGTTCTTAGGCTCCTACAACAAACTTCCAATCTTTAATAAAAAGACAAAAGACACAATTACAAGAAAAAAAAACCCAACAATAAACAACCAAACTTAAAACATTTCAAAAGAAAAATGTAGTTGACAAAAATTCCAAAGAAAGGCTTCTGTGATGTAGATGCCAACAGTTAGCTATTTGAGAAAGGACAGCAACTCCTTATATTCTCTTTAACAGCCAGTGTAGATCACAGGGGAGAGGGGATGCCACACCAGTCCCTGAGCAGCCATTTGGCACCAGCAAATTGAAGATTACACCAAGCTCAAATGCAGCAGGAAGTTTTCATATCATTATTCCCTCTCTTTTCCCCCTCTTCTGTTTTGCCTAATTTGATCTCAGAGATTTTATCTACTCTTTCAGCAATAAGCTCTCTAAACAATGTTAATACATAAGTATGAAGTTCCCAATGTGATCTTGGGTGGTTTCTTTGTTGTTTTTTTACTTCTAGATTTTATGCAGCTTGGTTCTAATCCATATTTACTATATTAAACCACTATTTACCAATTCAAAATGCCCATTACTCTTCTATTAAACTAGCTCCAGGATTACACTTGATTTTCATATATATTAAACTGCTACTTAGTCTATAATTATTTCACACAGGGATTACATTTCCTTCTGTTTGCATTTACTTTGACATTAGAATATATTTGGGTGACTAAGGCAGTAATTACTGAAGACCAAAGAATCAAGCGTGCCAAGGAAGAAAATTAATTGTTTTATAACATCTGTTTCAGGGAAAAGGGCAAAGTTTTGCCTCATCAATGAAACCCCCATTTTTCATGAGCTTATGTGGAATCCTGGAGACAGAAGAGCAAAACAGGCTCAGTTCTTAACGACTGTTGGATATGACTCTGTCAGGCTTTGTAGCTTCGAGAGAAAAACAGATGTGCTTTGTAAAATATTCATTTTGCACGTGCAAAAACAACCTTTTGTGCATTGAAAACTGTACCAAATTGAAGGTGAAATGATAAAAGCAGAGGAAAAAATGAGTTTTCACTAGTCCCATCAGCACTACATAGCTCTTCATCCTGCTCTATCAATTAGTCATGCACAGATATATGCAATGAGTTCAGAAGGAAATGCTTGGGTTTAAACTGTTATGCTATTGTTGGCCCGTACACTAATGGCTTTGAGCATGAAGTGCCTACAGTCAAGTGTCTCACAGACTCCAGACGTCTGAAACAGCAGTTTATTTAATCAATTGATCACAGGCACGTAGCTATACAGACAGGCTAAGCAAAGCCAGTTCTGCTTTTCGTGTATCTTTACTTTTCATTTAAGAAATTTAACATCTTGCATCATCTGGAGATGTCATTTCCTGCTCTCCCCTCTGTCCCAATCTCATTTACAAACAGTCTAAAATAATGAGATTCAAACTTCTCTGGGCTGTGATACCAGTACTTGAGATGATAAAGGAGTATTACGTTAATTAAAGACAAATGAGATCACTTTTAAATGATTTTTCAAGAAACAGAATAATGCTGGGGAAAGGTGACTCCTTTTACAAAATACATCAAAATAAATTAATGAAGAATTTTTTAAACAGAAGGATGGATTTACTTACTTAGCTCTGCTTGTTTCTACTTTTAAATTCAGGTCTACAATCTCTACTTTTAGATAATTTATTAGGACTGAAGGTGCAGTGATTCTGACTGCATGCTCTGTTAAGGAAGCTGGAGCCAGGTAGGGATCTACCAAAAGTCATTGAGATCATCCCATGCAAACTGACCTGGAGAAACATCGACTAATCACCTCCCTGGCAACCTATGCAGTAATCTTGGGTCTTGGCCAGAATTCCCATCCCACTCCCAATTAAATCAGTGATGAATTTACCAGAGTCTTCCTGAGAAGCCAGCCCAGCTTTTAAAGCTGCCCTCACATGGCAAAGCTCCAGGTAGCACGCTCTGATCTTCCTTCCCAACACATCTGCTTCCACATTGTTCTGGAAAATATACTGCACACCCCTGTGCCTGCAGACATGAATCTGACCCAAAAGCTACTGAGGTGCTGCCTCCTGGTTAAAAGTGCCTTTCTTCTTCCTTCTGGTTGCTTAATTTATTACCTATTACATTTGCACATAAACAAACATTTCACTTTCAAATCAGGAAACTTGGACCACATACTCCTGAAACATCTGGTACTTATAGTGAAAATACACACAGTGAAACTGAATATAGAAAAACTGGAGACCGATCTAGAAAAACTAAGACCTTACAGTGAAGAGAAACTTACCAACTTCATCCAGGCACCATCTAGTGGGGCAAAACTTGTGCAGTAGATAAAGTTCCTGTACTGGGATTGCATCTAGAGGGTGTTAAGCTGAAGTCCAGCACACCTTCACATACCTGAATAGTGAGCCAAATTAAGGGCTTCTCCCAGGAATCAGTAACACATGGAAGTCATAAAAAGTGGACTCTGTATTTTGCTTTTCATCTAACTGGCTATTTCCTTTCAAGTATTTCTTGGGCATTTTTCCACCAAATGGTAGGAATGAATTCACCAGACAATGTCAAATAAATAGTAGTATCAAATGTAGCCCAGCATTTGGCATTACTGTGGAATTTTGGACAACCATCATATTTGACGCATAGCTTTTGATCATGGCTTTGCTTCTAGCTGGTAATTGGTCAGGAAACTATGGACCTTTGTTCTTTTGCTATTCAACATCAGTGAAGGAACCTACTGGGAACACTGATTCTTGCATTTTCAAAATTTTGAGCTTTTGCATCACACCAGTAGGATGCACCACAAAATGAGTGGATGAAGTGAAAGGAGAGTTACCTCAGACCTGCGTCCCCTGTTGACATAAACACAGACGGGGCTGAAGGCGCCGCTGCCGCAGACGTACAGGTGGGTGCGGTTGTATGACTGGATCACGCGCACAAAGTTCCCACAGCCGTGCTGCAGGAAACACAGAGAACAGTCACTCCACAGCAGTAAACGTTATGAGATGTTGGGAACTCTAGGGAGTAGACGTGACATATAATTTTAATAGCATCATGAAAACAGCTACTGAGTTTGTTGGTCTCTGGATTTGGACAGCTGTTCCTTTTCATGTCATTTTGCCTGCTCTGGGAACTGGGCTCTCTCTGACTGAGCACCACAGATGAGTTATAGAGGAGTCCATGTAGCTTTCCCCCTTCCACACAACAAAGCAGTTTGCATTCACAGATTTCTCTCTACCTTGTATGAGAAGAAGCCAGACCTCTACAGTAAAACAAGAAGTAATCTTAGGAAGTTTCCTTAAGGATAGCTCTTTTCCCCCCTAATTTGTTCAACATCAATGGAGATAAAAAGAAAGCAAGTCCAAATACCAGATTTTTCTATTTGTATAAACAACTTCTTTCCAAAACTTTAAATTGAGGTTTGCAGTCAATTGTTGCTTTGTACTGAAGACCGAGAGTAACATTTTCAAATTAGCATGAAAATTAAAACAGAACGTTAAGGTCCACACACTTCACAGTATTGGATTTACAGTTTTTTCCTTCCTTTTTTTCTCTAACTCTTTCATTTTTTACTATGATCAAGTGTTAATGCACTTTAGGTTGAAAATAGATCTTTTTTCTGAATATTTTTCCTTACCAAGATCTCAGAACTGCTCTAATATTCAATCATCCAAATCTCACCCAAGACAGTGAGAACTGCATGTGTTTTATGAGCACATGATTGGAAACTGTGCCATCAGTCATCTTCATGAAAATCGGTAGAGTTAATCCTTGTTTAGCAGACTGCACTGGTTTATTTACTTTTAAAGGCTTTCACATTTTTGGTTCAGCAGGAGCCAGTGCCATGCAACATCATCTGACGACTGGTGCACAATTAGGGTCTTCAGACTGCAGACAGTGGGCACCACCCACCTTCACAGTGTGCTCCTGGGGGGAGCAGCCAGCCAGAGAACTTCCCTGCTCCGAAGAGCAGCTCACCAGGCTGTTCAGCATCACCCCAGGACATGTCTGGAAAAGTACTATTCCCTAGTTTGATTAGTGGCAACCAAAACCAGCAAGGAAATGGACACTGCATATCTTCCCCCATCTGTCAGAGTCTGAAGGTGCATTCTGTTTACACTGCCTGTTTTTCCAGAATTTCACTTTATAGATTGGCTTGCAAAGCATTTCAAAAGCAAAACAAACACTTCTTTCATTTTGCTTTGGCTGCACTCAAGGTGCTCTTACTTTATTGCCAAGTACCTAATTTGTTTATTTGTGCATGTGGATTATAATTTACCGTAGGATCCTTGCCAGCCATTTTGCACTCTTCAACCTTGTTTGCTGATGCTGGCCAGAAAATCTGTAAGGAAAGCAGTATTGTTCAAGTAGTATATTTATTACATAATTAAAAAAAAAAAAAACAAACAATTTCACTGCCTAACTTACACTAATACATTAATATTTAGATACAATTTACACTTTGATTATAAAGAAAAAAAGGATTTTTGTTGATAAATAAAACTATCTTTGTCTTAGCATGCACTAAACGAAATCAAGGTCCAAGTCTTTGGCTGATATATATTAAGTTTATTGCATATTTTTAAGGCAAGTTAATAAATTTATTTAGATTTGTTTCTTCTAAATAGGAGAGATTTTTCACCACTATTGCCTGAATTACTACCCATCTTTACACTTTACTTTTACTGAACTTATAGAAATTATTCACAGGAGAAACCAGAAGACTAAAATATTGAAGGAAGAGTTATTGTAACAATTTTTCAATTTCATCATCAAAGGTTTGTCTAAATTATGATAAAACCTGCTTGAAATCTCAAGATTTCACATTGATTTCTTTCAGACAGTTTTTCCACAAATACCTCAATATCTGAATGTTTATCTATTTATCTCAAACACTAAATATTTTGAGCTTCTTCCATTATTTATTTTGATTTTGAAATAGAAAAGACATCCATTAGAAATTTATCCCTAGAAATCTAGTAAGTGACAGAGCCTGATAACACTTAGCCTCAAGACAACATAAACAATAGCATTAAAAGATCTCTATGTATATATGTACACATATATATATGTAGAATGGTGGATTTGAATGTTTATGTATATAGGATTTATAGATATATAATATCAGCAAAGTGAATCTGCTGTTAAAATAAATAAACAAATGGCAAACTCTGTGGAATTGCAGAGATTCACTCTGAGCCTAATACTGGGTGCTCACATTCACTGCCAAAAAGCTTTGTGTGTTTTTCCTTTCTGTTGATTTTTTTTTTAATTCTTGTTTCTCCAGGCCTACATGAGCTGTTGAAATTCCTCACAGCTTTATACTGCAGAAAATATTTCACGTAACAGAGGCCCTCCTACCTAACTAAACTCTGCACAGGATTAAACTCGACCTGCCAAGGACAGGAGGGAGCATGCCATGCTGGGGCACAGCTCCTGCCAGACCAGGGTGGCTGGATCACTGGGGAGATGGAAATGAGCAAAAAGGTCACAGAAGGTATTTCAGATCCAAAAAGGCAGCCCCATTTCAGAGGGAGATTTGGGTACCATTAGAGGAGGGAAGGATGCATTCACACCACTGAAGGAGAGGCATTTAATTTAAATGTGTAAGTTAGAATGAGCCTCCCCGGGCTCCCTGCACAATCAATTCAGGTGGACAGGCATGTCCAGAGGGTGATTCAGAGCAAAGCCTAATTCAGCTGTGCTCAATCACTCTCTGGCAGGGCCCCTCTCTCTCCCCTGACACATTAAAAGCCTTGTCTCTTAAGGAAGGCATTTATCTTCCCTGCTGCAGGCTGGGTATCGCTACCCTTCAGTCCTTCTGAGGTACAGTAATGAAGCCCATAGATTAAAGGATGGGATGGATTTGGTGGAACAAGGCCTTTATGGCACACTTTCAGGCAGGGTAGTAGCTGTGATAGTCTAAAGATAGGCAAGACAAAATCTGTAGACAGGTAAGAGCTCAACAGTCAAGCCTCTGGGCACACAAGTACCTCTGTAGGTCACCTATTTCAAAAGCAGACAGGCTGAATTTCAACTGGCTTTGGAGACAAGAGAGGAGTCTGTGAAAGGGCTTAAGCATTTGATAACGTTATTGTTTTCACACAGAGGTCTCTTCCTACTGTTTTGTGAGGGAACACAGAGTCCTTGGAAAACACCATCTCAGTAAGTGGGAGAAGCCAGAAAAGAGGTGTCAAGGGGTAGATGAGGGTCACACTGCCCAGAAAACCCCAAATGAGGTGTCTCAGATACCCAACCGAAGGGCAAAGGCTGACACAGACATAACAAGAGATTAGAAAATAGTTCAGTGATTAGGGGCCAGAGTACAAAACATAAAAAAAAAGTACTAGAATGTTAAGGACAACTCTGTCCTTGTTTTTTTCTCTGTATGGCCTGAGAATGATACTCCGTATCTTATTTTTCCTTGAAGGATTCTTTTAAAAGTGCATCTCTGAACTATTTTATCTTGGACAGAGGTGGAAAGCACCAAACTATACAAATTTTCCTTGTGAGGCCAGGCCAAGCTGAATGTTGTTTCAAAATTAGTAAATAGGTCAGTTTTAAACAGTGTTTGAAAAACAACATATAGCTTCCTCTGCGATACACATAAAACAAGGACTAAAAGTTCAATAAAGTCTGGCCACGGACTTCCGTGCAAAATAATGAAATACTATTTTTTTGTCTTAAAAGTAAAGGCATGGACTAAGCAACCTCAGATTCTCAAAATAAAACTTGAACTTACACTGAGGGGGTCTTGGCTTATATTGTTAATATTCAAAGACAGAATATGATCTTTACTCCCCACATAGATCCGATCCTGATCTTCATCCATCAATAATATCCTGTAATCCAGGGGGCTGTGGGATATTCTGTGATACTCAGAGGTCTTAGTTTCTTGCAGCTCTGAAATAGTAAAGACAGTAGCATAGTAAAGCAGTTCACTCACGTTTCTTGCTTCTCAACTGCATTTCTTTCTAAACAAAGACATCTTTGGACACAAATGGGGTCAGAGAGAGATGAAAAACCCTCATTGGATGCTAGATAATAATACAATGGTTGATGTAAAACAAAATTTCTTTTCCCAGTTTGAATATAATTATTTTGTACGTTAAGTAGATAGACATAGCTCATAGAAATCAGGCAGTGCTGTTATTCATTCATGTAATAAATTCTTATTTTAATGGATATTATTATTTACAGCTTTGGCTTTTAAGGAAGATAATTTATTAAATTAATCAATGTGTTCAATACATTTTGAAGTTTATGACTGCAGAAAATCCACAAGATCAATGAAAACTACATAAGAAAATTTGACTTCCTTTTCCTAACAGGGAGCTTCACTAAGAATAGGTTTTTATAATTTTCAAGGTCAAATTTTATTCTGTTCTTCATCACCACGTGTGGCTTACTTAAAAGAAAAACAAAATTATTCAGTCAAGCCTAAATGTGTCTGTTCAATCAGTTGTTTATTTATGGGTTTGGACCAAACTAACAGAACTGTAGAACGAGCTCTATTTTTCCACATAAAACTTTCTTCAACAAAGTGAAGTGACAACATCCTTTGATCTCAGCAGTGCAGGATCAGGCCTGTTACACGAATAGCATAAGCAACTGCAATATAAGTATTACTTGCTGCCCTGAAGAAAGCTCAGTCTTCCCATCTTTGCTTGGCCAATATATTTTGGCCCCCAGTCAGACTGTTTTACTTTTCAGTAATAACAGAAGGGATATTTCTCAAGAGCTGAGAGTGGAAAAATAAAACCTTAATAATCAATTTGTCTTCGTTAAAATATTTAACATATAATTATGCTTTCTTTCTTCACGATTATTAGTATTGAACTGTGTTCCCTGTGACTCTAAAAGGGTGGCAAATACACAGTACTTATGAAAACGAAGCTCTGTTATAATGTCTATTAATAAATGTAAGATCTGAGCCCACAGTTCTCAGTTGCAAACTTTGTCTGGGACAATATGGTTTGTCACTGTTGCTGAAGGTTTTTTAAAAGCAAAGTTTTTTGCTCATTCAGTCCCTAGAACACAGTAAATGTCTTATACAAAATTAGATGTCTAAAGCTATTGATATTTTATAAACCAAAACTCTCAAAATGTAAATATTTCTGCGTATGTGCTCTATTAAAAAAAAAAAATGCACCAAAAGAAGTGTGCCTAAAGTATGCACCTTCTGCAACACATATTTAGCTGAAAGCATTTTTTTTTTTTTAAATTACTTGGAGAACCATTTTTAATAGTAGGCAAAAGTTAAAATCCTAGGATTCATACCTGTCTAGTAGAGAACTAATGATTGAAAGAACACTTATCAGAATATAATTTGCATTGATAAATATGATACATAACTCAATTGTTATAATTGTTAAATAGTTTCATAGGAAGATGAAAAATATCCCCAGTTACTGAAAGATAATTGGGTTTTGATTAATTTAGATGTGTGACAGCTTTCAGGAGCTGAGTTTCCTACATGCATTTATTTATGGAAATATTAAAAAAAAACCCCAATAGTATTTATCTTGTACCTCAACAACAGATAAACAAACAATCAAGACTTACAATTGGTGCCTAAAAACTGAAAAAGAACTTGTTAAATACATATGAAAATTGTTCACAGTACTTTCAGAAGTCTTTCTTTAGTGCTTGAGAAATCGACCATTTAACTTCACTTTAAAAAAATCCTTCCTGTAAGCTTTTAGCTAGGATTGCCCAAGGCACCTGGGAGATTTACCAGCGCAGTACCATTAACACTCAGTACATCTGGCCCTCCGAAATTCTCACAACCAGCCTCAGACACTCGTGCCCATCCCTTTTCCTGGGACATTATTGACTTTACCATAATATTTGGCAGCTGTAAGGTGAAACTGAACCTTCTCCTAACTGTACATTTGATATACCAGGAAAGAACAGATAAACTGGGAGGGTTTCCCACACAGCACAGGGTAAATGTGAGCACAGGGATTGCACAATATAATGTCCCTCCTTATTGCCTCACTGACTGACAGTGGTTGACAATGAAAACACCATGGCTGATGTAAAAGATAATCACAATCACAAAGACTGCTTTTAAACAAGAGGCAAAAATAGCAACAGATTTACACAACTTTCATTTATGAAAATCCATCATTTTCTTGGAATTTTAACCTCTTTGAAAAGGTATTATTCTTCTGAGGCTCCTGAAGAGTAATCTGCCTCCATTGAGCTGCTGCTGAGGAGAACACCTTATGTCAGGTTTCTAGACCATGGAAACTCAACACCATTCGTAAGAGGAAGGAAAGCCATGAAACAAATGCTCTCACACTGATTTATTAGTTTTATTTCTTTTAGAGCTGAAGCTTACAGCTTATTAGACTCCCTGGGCTGCTCAAGCAAGTAGGGACGGAATATACAACTAATCAAATTTTATTTTCATTCAACAAAATTTACCACACAATCATCCAAAAAAATTTGATTTTTAAAAGATTTACTATCTGGTTGTTGTTGCTTGGAGAAAGTGGCGGCTGCAAAGATGTTGTATGGTCTTTCACACTTCCTTTCACCTCCAAGGGTTTTCATCAAAAAATGAAGTAGACATTTACTGACATTCAGAGCAATTCTATTCCATGCTTCGAGAATTTAACCAAACATTGGAAGCAATAAACCCTGCATAGAGAATGATGCTGCAGACAGGTCTCTGAATATTAACAATTTTATCTGACAAAAAACCAATATACAAGTAACTTTCATCCTTAATGATATAAAAATAATCTTTGCTCGTAGATTCTCTTCATCAGTTGGTGAATTTTGCCTTTCCTCAGAGATAAAACCAATACCAACTTGATCCCTGGTGTAAGAAATCTGATCTTAGAGGACAGGTTGCTTTAACGAAAAAACAAATGCTTTAGTGAATTCTCTTTCCAGAATTATGCTTATTATTGAACTGCACATTTTGGAGATCCCAATGACTGGGAGTTTTCTCTGTAAACAGTGCACAGCTTACTGACAATTAGATAGTTTAACTCCTACTCTTTAATTATTCCTCTAATCCACAACAAAAGAAGTATTATTTTTAAAAAGTTGTGTTCTCACAGAAGAAATAACAAAATATTTGTGCAATATCTATTACTGACATCACAAAAGCCTTTGTAACAAACCTAAATATGCTGGCCAAAACAATTACAGCTATTAGAGACGGGGAATCCAGGAAGATGTAGTTATCTCACACAGCCTGTTATACCCAAATTATCCAGTCTGCATAAGGATAAATGAGCTAGATCCATCAGGTAGTCTTCTGAATGTCTTATTTGAATCACTCACCCTCAACCTTTCATCACTCCTTACTTCAAATTCTCTGGCAGCACAATGTTGAAAACAGGCTGACCCTCCCAGACTACAGAATATAATAGTCCCTAATACGTAGAGGTAAGACCCTAAGTGACTTCCTTAGTTGACATCTTATACTAATAAGGATGTTTGATGCATTTGTTACTGAAATTTATGCTATTTTTAGCAGGACCTCCACAAAACTTAACTTCCTTTTTGCAGACTCAAATAACCATTTATTACTGAATGTTCAACATAATCAAGAATTATCTCTACGTTGCAGGGTTTGGTAAGCTACAGCCATGGTATGCAAGCATCCCTAGCTCAATTTCAAAGCACTGAATTCATCCACTGATAAACTGTGGATAAACTAGGACACGTGAGCGACTGCATGCAGTCCTGCCTGCACTCTACCATCCCTGGATTTCCAGCCTAGCACGGCTTCTTTGAGCAAGCCTAGGATGCTCTGTCAAGCTTTTAATTTAGGACCCCCTGTGGGAGAGTGCAAGAAATAGTATTCTTTCCTCCTCTTTCCTGCTGGCATAAGGATTCAGTCTCAGAAGGCTGTTTACAGGGAAGTTCAGAGCAAAAGCAGAGATGTGGTGTCTGTGCCTCAAAAACAAGCAGAGAGTAAAGAACAGCAATCCATTCACATGCAGCACCACAGTGAAGGGCACAAACACAACTTTCCAGGAAGATGGGAGACATCTCCCCAGGGAACCTCTGCTGCCCAAATTGGCATGGATTTTATGTAGCCTTAGTGATGTGGGAGTCAGCAATACAATGATGTTTTACGTTACGTTCTCATGGGTTGTGGGGCGCACAAATCACATGCCTTGTGCACATTTAGCAGTAAGCTCGATATTAGCCTCTGGTTATGGAGGCTGTAAGACTCTCTTAAGCCTCATTAAGCCTTGAGTTTGTGCCAACAAATATGCCAGCCCATGCCAAATGTGAAACTGCAATGTAAAATCTCACCTTCTAGGAACTGGAATGAAACCAATTTTCTTTTCCTTTTTCTTTTTTTTTTTCCTAAAAATAAATACTTAAGTAGAACAATAACACCAAATGGAAATGGTCCCCTTTTGCCCACAGACCATGTTTAAACAGGTGAAAAAGTAATTTGGACATAGGGACACTATGCATAATATTGCTAGTATTGAATGGAATGGTTATGCATTTTAAGAATGTGAGTGAGATCTGAGGTATTTGCAAAGTTACCAAAAATAATATAAAAAAACCTAAACCCTCCCCCAAAAAAATCCCCAAACAAACTACAAAAACTTCAGCCAGAAGAGAATGTCTGTTTTATTTTAGTTTAAATATTTTCCTTTCTACTTTGTATTTACGAACCTCTCTGTTTTGTAACTTTTTAGTAGAAATGACTGGAAAATATTTAGTTAAACAGTATCAGATTTCATAAAAATCTAACGATTTTAATTACTGTTTTCTTGGCTTTATTTTTAATTTTTTAGTATAAAGACATGGAAGAAATAAATGCATCATTTTTATAGTTTACATAGTGATTGTGGAAATAGTCTGCTATAATACTACAAGTCTGAGGATACAATTGACTACTTTCTCAATATGTATGGAAAGAGAACAAGTAAAACCTGAATATTTCTTTTCAAAACTTCAGAATGAGTGACCTTTGCACTGTCAATATTCCTTTTCTTTGAAGATATATGTATGGATTCCTTCTACTTAAGGGGTTGAGATAAGGGATCTGCTGAAGCATTTTGCCACTGCTCATGCAGTGTTCAAACTCAAACCCATTCCCCAGCCATTCTCAGGCGAATCCCATTGTGAATGGGAACACAGTCATCTGACCAAAGAGCCATAAGTAGCCAGATGTGCTACTGGTCAGTCCCTTATGTGCCTTAACCATACAGGGCCCAAAAGTGCTCAGGTGGACCTTTGACCTTTTCTTTATCTCTTTATCTCTTCTTCATGCATGACAGTCTTTTTTCTTTAATGCTGTTACAATGAAATCTGGCTTTTTATATAGGAGGTAATAGCTTCGTAAGAACTAGAAATCACAGATGTGCATGCTTGCTTGCTTCTGAATCCATCTGAAAGGGGGTTAATTGCACTTTTATTAAAAAAAAAGAGCAAGTGAGGGGGAGAAAATAGATTTACAAGTGCCTATAAAATCACAGGCTAACTAATTAACAAGATCACTTGAACGAGAGAGAAGAAGGGAGTTCAGATAGTACAGGCTGAAACAGAACCCTCTTTTTGCCCAGAGCGAAAATGTATAATCTGCTAGAAGGAAACTTAATTGCTGCATTTGGAATGAGAGTAAATAACAAGGAAATTTCAATGATATCTAAATATGATCTGGTTTAAATATACACCTTGAATACTTGTGGGTGTATTTGCTAAATGAGTTGAGAGTGGAATTTAAACATTACTGGACTGAGATAGTGCAGTCTTTTATAAAGGAAAATCAGCACCAAGGTGAAGTCTTTGGAGAATCAGGCCCAGAGGTGGCTCTAGCATGTCTGAAGAACAATTTGTCACCTTGAGCAGCTCAGCATATACATTAGGAGCAGTAAAACACTCAATAGCTCTTTGTGAAGGGGACCATGTGTTGATAGGAAAAGACATACCAGTTAACAGTTGACCTTAAGCAGAGCATTCACATATGTCAGTAGATGGGTCTTTTTTTTTTTTTTTTTTTACTATTTGCAAGATACACAAAACTCCTGAAATCCTGGTAAGTAACAGACTTTAAAAAAATCACAGTCGAGTATTAACTGGCTTTTAACATTGTGCCTTTTAAAAAGTTGCACCAAAAGGGGAATAATTCATGATAGACTGCTGTTTTATTAAAATTACCAAAAACTATAACAGAATTTTTCATCTTTTATTTAATACTTTGAAGAAAAAAGGAGGGGCAGATCCTCTGAGGTGTGGGCAGCTGCCAGTTTTGTGCAGAAGGAATGTGCTTTCTAAGCAAAAGCAAACACACAAGAAGAGAAAGCTACTTACTCGTGTGTGGCAAAATGTATTAACATGGCTTTGTGGCACACTTATCAACCCAAGACACCCCACAAAGTTACATGCATCATTATTGAAGCTTTAAATTATGAAGAACAGATAGGAATTTTTTTTCATTTTCACAGATATTGTCATGTGAATCATACCACATTCCACAACAGAAAACCCACTCCAAAACAAAGAGAAAAAATGTGTCAATGTTTTTCAAACTGCAGTTGCACAGCTATCCTAAGTCTTGCCAAATATTCCAGTATTGAGATGCCTTCATTGAGCATTATGCAAGACCACCCACACCCTCCAGCCATCCAGTCTCACTAGGCTGTACACACTTCTGGGCATAACCTTCAGGTTATTACTCCACTTACCTCACTGTAAACCTCGAATTACTCCTCTGAAGTCTGTATAGGCATTTCAATAAAAATATTGAAAAGTGGGCTCTTTTTTAGTAAGTAGTGTGCAGTTATAATTTTATATAAACACCATTTATTTCAGAAGATGCTACAAATACTGCCATTCCACAGAACTTTCCAGAGGATATCCGATTTTTCAAATACTACCTTGTTCTTTTCTGCTCATTATTATCCTGTCCAGGCCTTGTTATCATTTTTGGTCCCAAAACAAAAGGGACAACTTTGGCAAGTGTGGAGAGCCATAAAGGCAGGCCAGCTGGGTTTAAGATTACTGCAGCTGAGTTATCCATGTCAGATGGGAGCCAGTCTTCTCCACGGCTTGTGTGTAACAAGCTCATGTACAACAGCTCTGCAGCATCCAAACTGCTCTCCAAGAGTTGTAAGCTGCATACTTCAAAGCCTGCACAGTTACACAGATTTTTTCCTTTGGCTGCTTTCCAAAAGCCATGGAGATAGAGGGTCCTTGCCACGCTGGCCTAAGGCTGCAGAAGCCCAGCCTGGGTGCACACAGTGGCTTTGCCATTGGCACTAGGGATGTTTTTGTTTTCCAGATGCAGGAGAGAGAACCTTTCGGTTGCCAAGCATGACGTTAATTTTGAGACAGAGTAAGAAAAAAAAGCCGCACCCGTGGAGAAGTCAGACAGATTCCACATAGTTTTACTTCTTCTGGGAGAAGTATATCTTTTCATTGTAACCTCTTGTGTTTTCTCTCTTCTCTTTTTTTGTAGTGGGCCACTAATCACACCACTGGAAGAACGGCTTTGCTGCTTCCTTCGATGCTCAGGCACACAGAGAAATGTTCCAAGTAGAGATCAGACAAACTGGACAGCTAAACCCCGACTATATGCAGACACTAAAACACTTTGATCCAAATTTACAGAGAGAGATGAGAAATGGAAGTAAGTGAATTAGTGTAATTGTCTGCCTGAAAAATGAATTAAGGCTGAAGCTCATTATAGTCTCCAAATCAGAACTGGGCAACAACATGAGATTTGGGAGCTGTTCTCCCAAATCTTACATCTTCATCCCATTTGCCACTAATGGGTTGGCTGCTAGGAGGAGAACAAGGTCTGAGTGGGCTTCTCTTTAGTTTTGCATCTCATTCAGGCTACTGCTTTTGTGATAAAAGCAAACCTTTTAAAGCTTATGTTTAAGTACCTATTTACTCCCCACAAACTGATGCGTCAGATGACATCAGCTGAGATATCTTTGAATATCAGGATGGGAGAGAGAGGAACAGGGAGAGTGCAACTAACATTGGGTGAAAGGTAGGTTGTTTCACTGCTAGAATTGTCTTTCTTTCACAAATTTATCTTTCTGTTCAGTCTGTGTGTACTTTGCAGATGTACTGAGGTAGTCTATAGACAGTGAAGACATAGTTTGCCTTTTTCAAAACTGACAGCTATTGGGGAGCAGTAGTGTGCAGTTTTGAGGGGTTAACACATCTTCATTGATGTACCAACAACTGTGACACTGAATTGTGGTGAAAAACTATCAAACGTTGCAGAATAATCAACACCTTAAATAATGAAAATATGATAGTAGTCTCCTAATTTCTTTTCAGACTGAAAAAGCTCTTAACATCAGCTCACATGCAGTCCTTTTCTTTCTGAGCATATTTTCACTAAGCTGCCAAATTACTTGTTACCAGAGCTAATAAAAACTCATTGAGAAAATGCAGCTCAACCACTGAAAAATTTAATTATGGTTTCTGTAATAAAGTAAGAACTCACTTCACTGTGGCAAGACAGAGGAACTCTTTTCATTATATTCCTTTCTCTCCCTCAAAGAGCAACCTCCCCAGAGACTCAGCCAATCTCTGTATGTCTACAATTGGCATTATTGCCCGTGCTGCAGTAATCCTTGCCTTTATTGATGCTACCAACTGTACTGCAACTTTAGCCATCCTACTTTATCCACAGATCTTCTTAAAACATATTGTTCCTATCTTTTCCAGTCACTTCTCACCACTACTCTGTATAAAATAGGGCCTGCATTAGTATATGCAGGCTTGGTTACAGTTTCATTATTATTATTATCAATTTAATCAAATTAGGATTAGCTATCAGGCAAACATCAGGCATAAAGAGATCAAGCTAAATCCCAGTGCTTAGCTTTTATTCATTCCTCATTAAAATAATGTAAAATTTACCCAGTTATGAGCTGAAGAAGCTTTGGAAGGCAATATTTCTTATTCAAAAGAATTACAGTAATAAATTTGTTTCAGTTGATTGCTGAACTGAAGGGTAGTATTTTTATACACAAAAAAAATTTGAATTCAGGGGGATACTCATAAAACAGCCATGTTGGCCATAGCAAAACCAAGCAAACAAGTATGTGGCATGGTGGGTATCACACACAAATAGGTAAACCACTGCTCCCTTTCTTTGGTGTGTTTTCTTGTTTCCTCATTATCAGTATTCCAATGGTGTGCATATACTTGGTGTCTACATACTCTTGTCTATGTATCAGATAATCATCTCTATGTGCCAAGTCAAGATAGTTAGCAACCTCTGCTTTACATCTGGGAGGGATAAAAGAAACACTTATTCTCACTCGACTATGTGAGAAAACAAAGCAGCTGGAGGTCAACAAATGGCATCCCCCACTCAGTGAACCTTCCATGAACCCCTAGTTCAACACGATGCCAGAAGGGTCATTATATTGGAGATAACGAATTTCACCAGAAGAAACAGCCATGCTCGATTGCACAGTTGTGCCACAACTGCATCTATCCAAATCTTCCATTGTTATTTCTATTTAGATAAGTTTTAGAAAAATAGAATAGTTTTCCACAATACTCTTAATTCCTTTTCCTGTATTTGTTTGTTGTTCTGTATGCATTAATGTAGTGCCCATTGTACTACCCCTTGTAGCCTAATTTGAGGTCTTGGATTAAATTTTATTTTGCAGCTGCAAGGCCACCCAGCCTTCTCCATTGACAGGAAGCAAGCTGTTTTCTGGACGTGGGTGTTTGGGATGCTTTCTGAAGCCAAGGAAAGTTTGGTTTGGGAGAGAAGCAAAGGTCAAGCCTATCCTTAAATGTTTGGGCAGTTGGTTCTTTTTTTACCTTGAAATAGATTTTTCTGGTATATTAAATGCATTCACTCCCATTGGAGGAATAGCCATGTGGTATCCTCAGATTGCACTTTTTTTTTTTTTTTTTTAATTCTTGTTATGACACAACATAGCATTAGGGTCATGTTCATTGAATACGGGGTTTGGCCGCATCCCCCAGAGGACTTCAGTGATTGGACACAACTGGAAATTATTAATTTCATCATCAGTGTTTTCTGGCTGTGTTGCTGAACATCAAGGACTGTTATGAGTACTTTCAATATTAAATTAATTAAGACTTAGGGAGGTTTTTTTTAAACGTCAACTTTAAAAATATTTCCAAGCATGTGTGCAGTGAAAATTATTTTATTTAAGCTTAATTTATTTCAGTATGGATTTGGCTCTGTCACTGCTAGGTGTCATTTACAGGATGTGGCTGTCCCTACTGCTGGCTCCCTGGGAGCAGGAGTGGTCCAAGCCTGCGGGCAGCCGTGCTCAGTGGGCAGCACACTTGCTGTTTAAACACACAGAACACAAACGTATTTCACTCCTTTTCGCACCATGAAGACTGACACAAAGAGTGAATTTAGGAGCACATTCCAGAGCTGCATGCTACCATCAATCTTCGAGTGATCACCAGCTGGTATTTGGGTGCACAATAAAAGTCATGTTCAGTGGGCTGAGCATAGCCTGGTGGATGAGTCCTCTCAACTCTAAATCTTATTCTGCTGGTATTTTGCTTTTTGACTTTAGACATGTCACATAAGCTCTCTGACTTACATATGTAAAGTGGAGGTAACAGTTTGGTATTTATTTGACCGGGTTGTTTTTTGGATTGCACTTGGCAAAAAAAAAGCCTTTGAAATGAAAATGAAATAACTGGAGGAAGTTATTTCAAATGTATTTCACATGCAAAAAGAGATATTTTTTGTTTGTTTGTTTGTTTGAAGTCCAGACACTTCAAACTTAATAAGCTCAGCAAAACTCTGGTTTGGATTTAAGAGATAACTTTTATGCTTTTCTGTTTAGATTTAATCTGAATGGGAAGCCATTAAAATAAATAAACCTTCTGCAGTCACTCACTCCATGTTTAAACTAGACTTGCCATATTTATTCATCAGGATGACCATTTAGAACTTGGCCAAAAGTAGAAAAAAAAAGAATAAGAATTCCCTCTTTTGCATTTACACAGATAGAAAAAAAATTAGATAAAACGTACTTGTTTATATTCAACTTTCAGTTATGAAACATCTCATGATTACAACACTATCTCTTTCAGATAACAGGAGGCTCTAACAGAACTGAGCAATTAGTGTATTCGGATATGCTGAACATCAACAAAGAGAAAAAAGAAGACAAATCTTTGATTCCAGGTAAAAAAGGCAGAAGAGTCAAGATGAGTAACATACCCAATAAAATACTATGTGGACCTCCTACAGGTTCAGTATAGAAATAGGAGGTTCAAGGAATGAAGGACTCAATCAGCAAACCAAACCTGAAGGGTATTTAGACTCCTGACGGATTAAAATTGGCACACTGCAGGTATAGGGCAGGAAGTAGCAATAGGATAAAAATCAACCACAGTCATCCACTTATCTCTACAGAAAACTACTAATTGTAGTAGAGGAAGATGCAAGTGCCCTCAGTATATAACTCTGTGCCCTTGATCCTTAAACAAAAATTGTATTAAAGGCAAAAATCATAGATTGTGTCTCTTCTGTATGGCTTGTACTTATATTTTGGAAGCACAGGCAAAATAATATGGCTATTCATTTAAAGTGCAATGTGCAAATACATAGAACAAAGAAGATTTGTTTCATGATTACAACAGGGAACTAACTATATGTCAGAACTCCTGGGCACTTGCTCTCTGACCTTGAACAAATCTCTCACCCTCCATTTATGTCAGTTTAACCATCTGCTATATGTTTATAACAACACTTACCTGTCTTTCAGAATTACTATCAAGTTCAGTTAATGCATGTTTGTTAAAAAAAAACAAATTAAAGGCATTTTTATGTTCAAGGTAGTATTCTAATTCATGTTCCTGCTAACTGTTTAGGCTTATTGCATAATACATTTAAATCACTCTATTTAGCAGGTACACATGCTTTAGTGTTTCTCTTTCATATAAAGCAAAGCTGCTTAATGCACAATCCATTTTAGCTCCATTAAATAGATGTCATGAATTTGATTGCTGTAGAAAGAAAATATCTGCCATGTGATTGTGACAAAGCAAATAGAGACAGTTCTGAATAGCTTTTAATCAGAATTTGTTTACTAAAGGCATGTTAACTTCAGTAGATTTGGCCGTGAGGAGGAATGCCAAACAGTGACCTTTTGAACTCACATTGAATGAAAAATATTTTCAACAGGTTTAAGTCTTTTAGCTGGTGTTTATTAAATAGGGCTTTCAGTATTATATAAGACATATTTTGACCAGTTCCCTTAAATAGCTTCACCTTCCTAGCATTTCACAGCATACTTTCATCTTTATATTTTCACAAACGGTTTATCAGCTATAAAAACTAAAATTTATTCTAAAAACCTTTAGCTTTGTTAAATGATCTCTCATAGCTGCTCCACTTGCTTGGCTCTGTTTGCTGTTCCATGCTGGGTTACTGGGTGGTTTACTGGCACTGAAAGTTCCTAGAAGAAGGGGTCTCTTACATCAGATTTCGTGTAGAATAAATAATTTTGACTTATTTTTATGTATTTTTGATGGCAATCTATTATAAAGCTAAATATTATCACTGAAGACATTACAATTTAGTGATACCGATCTTTTCCATTTGTGGCACAAAAGTTATCAAATCTACAGTTGCTATGTGACTATCATTAGCCTGAGAATTAAAACTCTTTACACAGCACTGTATTTGACTGTCACTGACCAGTGGGCTGTTGACCTGATTTTTCACTGCATCGCTCTGAATGTTTGACTCTCAATACCAATAAAACCAACAGAGAACCACTGGCATAAAATATAGTATTAAAGCATTAAGAATCAATTCTCAGCTTTCCAAACAACCGTCAGAAATGAAGCCTCCAAATTTATCATATTTACCAGTTGGCTGCAGGTAAAATTTCAAAAATTGTTAAAATATGAGCTCAGGGTGAGAAATGACCTTGAAGTTCAGATGTTTGGGCTCTAGTCCTGCTATTATTACAAACCTAGAGCATGGACAAACATTTTCAGAAATGTCATCCTCAGTTTGGCAATACCAGTCAGACTCTCCTGGTACAGGAACCGTAAGGCAGAACTGAGGAGAGCACAAGTATCCAGCTACTTGTAAGAATATTTCAGGAATTATCCTTTTGTCTTTTTTTTTTTACAGCTATTACAGACCATTTGGTGCAGGTTGGTAAGGCCTGACCATTCATATCAGGCTCACCAAAGAATTCAGGCAGAGAAATTATTTTGTTCTGCACGCCAATACACCTTAGGCAGCCACCTTCTTTGCCAACCCAATGCAAAGAGGAACTGAGAAAACTGTACAGGGCATATCACATAATACAATTTACATCTGTGAAAATACCTGAATTTGAGCTTGGCTGGATTTTCCTGAATTAATATTCTGAATTTAGGCTCTTAATTCCCACCTAGATACCAGTTTAGGTGCATAACTGGTGTATTAAATTCCTGGTTATATTTCCTTGCACTTCCTTTACTCTAGCTTTTGTCATGTCACAACTACTTTCATCTCTTCTACAGTTAAATTCTGTATAGCAATGACACTTTATGTTCCAAAATAGGTCCTCCAAAAGAATTCTCAACACATTTAATAAAAAGGAAAACATGCTGGAATTCAAGGAACTGTGCTGTCCCTTTAGTACTTTATTCTGCTTCCCATGTGCCACAAGAAAGTGATCATGCAGATATGACATTGCTATGCTCAGAAGTCTAATTCCTGAGTCTAGTCACAGGAGGCAAAGTGGGCTGTCCCAGGCTTGTCACTGCCTATCAACGGCTGGCCCCTTTATCATGTCGAATCAGTGCATGCTTGTCTAGAAATAGAACACTGTAGAGCAAATGATTAATCATTTACAACTTGTGAGATAAAGTACAAGCAGAGAAGTCCATCTTTCAGTGTTCCTCATACCGAATGAAATGGTCACAAATCCTACTGCCAGAAAATGCATCAGCTTCTTCAGGCTTAAGACATGACAAGATGATGAGGGCAGTGTATTTCAGCCTTGGGCATGAGAAAAGGGAAACCTTAACAATCAATGACTATGCTGGGGAGAAACATTCTGGTGAATGAGGGAGAAAGAACAGTAACACAAGAACCTAACTTATCCAAACCAACATAATTTTCTCCTTTGTTTTCGATTTCAACCTTCTTCTGCAGGTTCCTGTTTTGTTTTGCTTTTCTCTAACGACTAAAAAAGAAGCCTGAATGATTAACTCAGACTAGATATCAAATATTTACATGATGATGCAAGAATTTCCTGAGTATGATAAATTTGAACTTCCTCAATATGATAAAAAATACAACTTTGCCTCACCTGGTACCTGAAGGGACAAGTGTAATAGTGACAGTAAAAAAAAAAAATCTGAAAACAGTCAACTAAAGGTTTTGTATGTTTCAATGATTGACTTTGGGCCACTGAAATAAAAAAGATCTAATTCTCCGTAAATATAGTGAACTCAAATGTAATTGTATCAAAAACCTCCAAGTAGGACAAAAATCACACAGACAGGAGCGTGACAAATTAACTTCTTGGATTTATCACCTTAGAAAGCAAGTGACATATGAGGAGAGGAAGGAAGGGAGGGAGGATAATAAAATATCTGCAATTTGAATACATTTGCATTAATTTCCTGATAACATTAGGTACCGTCTAATATCCCCCTGCCCCGTGCACACCAAGCCAAAGGAAACCTGGATTCTTTGTCCCAAAAACACTATTCATAGAAGCAATCAGAAGGCGACTTTTCACAGATGCCAAAAAATAATCACGCAAACAAATGTTTGCAGGTTCTGTCACACTGCATGTTACCAATATTTAGATGCTGCTCAGAGATAAATGATCACTGTCCAGATCATGTAATTAATACTGGTTTTCTCCTTCAGTTCTGCTTCCCTTTCTCCAGCTCTTTAATAAGGTAAAAGACTATCCTTTCAGCTGGTATGAACTTGTGCATACCAAGTGAGATGGTAGACAGCCCAGGTCCAAGTGATAACATTTCTTTTTCAAAATAATAAAATGCTGCTGCTAAATGTCAGGTTTTGTTCTGTGCCTTGGCCCCCAAATTATTCATACACTGCAAAAATTCTGCTTCAAGTAGCTGGCACCAAAAATCCCTTCAGTTTTTCACACAGGGCATTTTAAATATCTTGCAAAGTTATTTATAGCTATTGTATTACTGTAATTAAAATAAGACCTATAAATTACATTAATTAATAATGTTATTGTGTGGATGTCTGCCTAACAAGTGAGTATAGAGTGCAATTTGTTTGAACTGTTTTCTCTGCTGCAATGATACTGTTACTCAGGAAATATTAGTACTTAGCTAGATTTAATTGAACAAAGAAAACTATGTCAACAGCCTTGGGAAAAAAATTCTAATCAGAAATGAGCAAGTAGTTAAACAAGCTTGCCTCTGTACTGAAGAAAAAATAAGAATATAAAAAGCATAAAATATCTGTTGATTATTAGATTTGAGGACATAAAAATATGCATTACCAGTCTGGAATAGATAAAATATTAAAATATTCCCAGAATCTCATCTCTTTTGCTATATGTCAAGGTAAAGAACACTTAATTGTTGTGGGTGTGTATGTCAGAATATCCCACTGTGATAAGGGCCATGTTATTTCTGATTCCATTTCATGACATGGCAGATGATGCTCTTACTTCTTTTGTCTCAGTTTGTAAATTCATTAAATCAACACATTTTTCCTGTGTCTTGCCTCTAAAATTATAGTGTAGTGAGTAGTTTCTGCAAGTCAATTGACTCAGCTTGCAGCTGGCATCAACCAGGTTTTTCTTACTGAAACAACTTATTTCTTGTGAAAAGCACCTCTTCGATTAACCTGAACTCTACTACTGGCCAGATGCAGAACCATAGGTGCATCATTTCATTTTTCTGTTTCTCCTTCTGGCTTTGGTCTGTCTTGTTTATTTGGATTATAAACTTCTCAAGATGGGTCTGCAGACAGCAGCTTCTGAATGCCTGTGTGGAAGGGCTGGGGTGGAATATTACATAACCTCAGTTTACTGCAATATCAATGCAGAAAAAAAAAGTTTTATAGTGGCTTAAATACTTTGGAAGGAGGTACATAAAAATGCCTGTTCTTTTTTAATTAGTTCCTAAACAGTGCTTTTGGCAGAAAGACTTTATGTCCCCAATTTGCATTTCGAACTGACTGAGCAATGCTCTTATCGGAAACTTTCTATCAGGTTGCCTCCTGTCTGCCTCGCTCTGATGGAAGGTCCAGGGTAAATACGTTATCATTGCTATTGAGTCACTCAACCACAGCAACAATCCAAACCAACCCCAAATCCTCTGTGGCCGTTAGGATTACAAGGAATCTAAGCATTATCTTCTGGAGCAAATCAACAGGCAAGGAAAACACAGGAAAGTGATGTGTAACAACTGGCTTTGAATATTAAGCAAGCCAGGTCAGTAGAAAGTCAAAAATATTTTGTATGGCACCACAAACCACAGGCCCAAAGTCAGGGCTGCCACTAAGTTACAACAGCCCTGCAAACATTCTAGGAGGAGGAAAAGCAACGGCATTCGTCCAAAACCAGATGGCCCCATCAGCCTTTCTGACTCAGTGAACATCAGCAATTAAGAGTGGCTTAAGAATTCTGTGTTAAGAATTCCAGGTTATCTGAAAGTAGGGACATGGCTTGCACTAGTCTCTTTTTTGCATTAATTAAGCCAAATCCCAAAGAGATGTGAGTTTGTACATTAGCTGATTGGGCAGGCTGGGCAGAGTCATACAGTCTGCTGCAGGCACCTGAGGTACGAATTTAGGAGACCAGTTTGTAGAAGCTCTGTATATTCTCACTGCGAGGGAAAAATCAGAGGGTTAAAGAGAGAAGGGGAGTGGCTTAGATTCTCTAAAGCTCCATCTGAAGGTACCTGCCTTGATTAATTGAGGTGAAACAGAACATAAAGGGATAACTCCAATTTACAAATAGTTGTCAGTTTGCTTGATCTGCATGAGGTCATACCTAATGGAGACAATTCTCCATGAAATCTCAGAACAGGTGGAAACTGTAACTCCTTGAACAAAACATTGCACGCATTTTTTAAAACACTAGGCCCATAGGTCAGTGATTATGTATGTTTTCTTGCAAGTATTTAAAAATGCTGCAGGGTCATCCATGTCTCACAGGAATCACTGGCAGTATAAAGGTAACAAACTGTAACTTCAATTAATAAAACTTCCAACCTTCTTTTATGCCCTTTCAAAGAGATTAATCACTTTGAGAGGTGATCCCTCCTCTGTAGATCTTTACCTCTGCACTCACATCTTTCGCAATCAATGGAATTGACATGATTCCACTGAAAGACTGGTCACCGTATTTTCAGTAGGATGAGGCTAAAAGATTGAAATAAAGCAGAATCCTCTAAAAAATTCAAAAAGTGTACAAGAACAAAATAGGGGCAGGTTTTAATCTGCTACAGTTGCAATACGGTCTATTCTAGGAAAATATTAAGCACTTCAAGTTTAACTGAAGATATACAAAAATTTCCACTAGGACTTCTCGGTAATGCAAACGAAGCATCTTTAAATGCTCTGTTGGACCAGATTTTAATCTCAGGTAAAAATGAAAGAGAAGAAAGACAATCATTTATGAAGGAAAAGAGAAAGCAAGCAAGGAAATGAAAGTATTGTGTTCTTTATTACAAATGGCAATAGTTATTCCAATGTTTTAAAGTACGCAGCAGTGTCTTACTGAAAGATAGGAAGCTAAATTTTATCTGGAGGTTGTACATAAACCCTGGGCTTCCACAATTGTGTACTGCTATCCCAGCAGAGGAAATAATCGACAAGAAATAAGAGTTATGGAAAAAAAAAATCCAAAGAAACACCAAACCAGAAGGACAGCAAGAAGAGAATACCATTCTAGAAATAAGGTTGTCAATACAGCTGAAAATTGGTCTGCACAGTTTTCTTCCTCCTATCTCAATGCAATCTTCCTTGGACACATTTAATAGCAACCAAACTCAAGAATCCCTCTAGGTTAGGGATACAAAGAAGGACTGTGGGAAGGTACTTCTCATAAACCAAAGATGCTAATGTATCTATCTGATAATTTATTTGTCAGCATCAATTTACTTCAGCTTCAAAGTAAAACCGCAACTCTGCGCAGCAGAAACATAGGGCAGAACACAAACATCTGTCAGAAACAGCTGCACCTTTGTAAACAACTCAAAGAGAAATCAGAAACACAAAGAGTGAAAGCGACTTGCCAAAAGTCATCCAAGACCATAACTGGGAAGGGCACCTACTGCCAAGGCCCACTTCCACATCCCGTAAGACCAAAGGTAGCATCTTGCCCTTTCATTATGCAGAGGAACAAATCATTTGGGAACAGTCATCCCTAAGGAGGTTGTATGAGGCAGAGACAGGATCCCTTCTTAGAGTTCCACTGCAACTTGACTCCTGTGAAGCCTTTCCAATGGCCTTGGAGGGACCAAGTGTGCTGGCTGTGTCTTTGCATGGGTGGGAAGCAAGCAGCACATGCTTGAGGAGAAAAATGTGGAACCCCCTACTTTAAACAGCCATTAATGGTTTGTGGCTTAACTAAAAATAACAGTAGCTGCAAACACAATCTGAATTTGTTTTTTCTTTATGGGTTCAAATTATGCTGTGCAGTGAACAAGCCATTTAATGAGATTGAGTCCAATGAGGTTCACATTTTACTGGCCTGGGAGGATGGGTTGGTTTTGCATCCCTGGAAAACTTGTCAGAATGAAGTTTTTATTATAAAGCCCATGCTAATAAACTTCACTCCTAGCCTCCCACATGACAAAAAATTGAGTTAAGAGATCATTCAGCCCATCTGCCTCTCCTACCTCCTAAACACGCCTCCCTTGGGTTTTAATGGTATATATTTCACTTATTTAACTGCTACCAATGATCATTTTTGAGGAGCAATGGAAAGTCTGATGTAGGCAAAAAGAAGTATCTTTTCTCCTGTAAACGTAAAGAAAAAGAAAACACCCAAACAGAGATATTCTAGAGAGAAATAAGCGTGGAATCTAGCAACGAAATTTTCAGCACACAACAGCCTCCAAGTAGGGCATATGAAACAGCAAAGGCTTGTTACTTCCACACCTTTTCACTGACATCCAAGTGCACTGACAACTCTTCCAACTTGTCTTATTTGACATTTTTTACTCTATACTTCGTGTGCTTTGCACTGAGTGCATATGAAGCTATTTGTTATTTCTGTTTCCTACTAGCAAGGGATTTATGTCACTGCATTAGAATGCTATTACAATGAATAAACTCATCACCACCCCAAAACCAAAAACAACAGGGAGAATAGGAAGAAAAAGAAAACCCAGATGCACAACCAGAGAGAAAAAAGTTCTAAAGTTCCCTAAAAAAATATATGTTTTGGCCATGTAAAAGTATCTTGGTGAGCCAATGTCCCAAATGTAAGGTCTTTGGCCCAAAAAGTAGAAGAATTTTTGAAACAGCCACTGACACACCCAATAGCAGAGATGTGCTTCAAAGCAAATTCAGAGTGTGAAAAGGAATGTATGTTTGCCACTGTGTGTTCATAAGGAAGCAGCAGGATCTGCTGGTCTCCACTGCTGCCATCCTCTTTCATGTCATCTAAGGAAGGTGCAAATTTTCACTACTCTTATAAATATCACTGCCTTGAGGAATATTACACAAGTCAAAAGTTCAGAGACATCATTTTTTTAACAAACAAACAAATGCAGCTGGCAGAAAAGTGCTTGGAGTAATCTGAATAGTGAGACAAATACAGTAATTTTTTGCCAAACATTGGTCTACACAGTCGGAGTGTGACTAAATCTGGTTCAAGACAATTTCAGCTAAAAGATCTCAGGAGTTGAAGATTTAAGAAAACAAAGTCAGTGGTACTGCAAAGATCATAAAGCAATCATGAAAATTAGCAAACCATTTCTGTCTTATAATGAAAACAGAAGATGAATCTATATGAAACAAAACAATAAAACTTTCTATATTCCTCTAAAATAAGGCCAGTTACTAAGATTCCAAGAAACTTGAATTTCTTTCTTGCAATCTTACTGAATGTTGATTCCCATTATTATACTAGAAGAAGAACTGAAGTCTCATGGGAATTGTGGCAGCACCTCCGGTTTGTTTGGAAGTGGTTTGATATTTCCTGAAGTCCTCTAATTTTCTGAGCTACTTTTTCAGATTCTTTCTTTGACATGAACTGAAGCATGATGTCAGACACAGAGACAGTCAATTATAAGCACTGAGTCTTACACAGGGCTTGGTCCAAGCCCGTTAGAGACCTCCCAAGTTTCTGTTCCTGGACACTCCAGGCTCCCCACGCGGGGTCGTGTGAACGGGTGCATCCCCCACGTCAGGGCACTCGCAGAGGGCGGACAGGACGTGCCGGCTGGGGCTGCAGCCAAGGACTTCTGCAAGGGAGTGTGCTTTCCAGAATGCACTCCTGAGCTCTTCCTAGCCTGAAATACCCTGATCTCTCTGCCCCAAAAGCCCATTTTCCCAAGTCAGTGGGTCCTGGCATACATTGCCCCAGAAAACTGTGACATGGAACGAACTGGTGTAAGGATGACCATATGAATGAATCATCTGTATGAAACATCTGCCTTATCAGGTATAGTATTAGTGGCAATAGAAAAACTTCATAGAAAAAAAATGAAATTCAATAGAAGACTTTGTTTTCAATAGGTCATGGAGACAGTGAACTGATGCACACTTAGTTAAACTAAGTCCAGGCAGAAGAAATTATTCAGAAAGGACTGAGTACAGTCAGCATGAGTTGGCCTTCAAACTTCTTGTGTTTATCATCAGCAAACTAAATCTTGACTTTACTGAGGCTCTTCTCATCACTGTAACTGACTGAATTGCAAAAACAAGCCACATGATAATAGGTTTCAGATAAAGTTTCCCAGCACAAATGTTTCACAGAAGCTTCATTTGTTGCCTAATGCTGCACAGGGAAATAATAAATCCTAGTTAGAAATACACTGGTGTTTATGGACTCATAATATATTTGTATCTGTTACAACTACGATTAAGTTGTATAAGCTATACCTGCAGGCTAAATAGTAGCAGTTTTAATGAATTTCCTAAAGCCATATAAGCCATTCAGCTTTCGAAGTACAACAATTCTATTCATCCAGTCTGACTGGATACCAATAATTGCCTAACAGCAAATCTAGCTATGAGACAATGCAAGCATTCAAATTGCAAAACTTACACATAGCAATTAGTTAATATGTTTAGAATAATAAAGGAAGTGTTCATAGTGCAAAAAAAGTGATAGAATACAGTATACAAAAATAACAAATGCATGCATTATTTTATTTGGTAAATAAACTTTTTTTCTCAAAAAATTATTTCCTTCTCCCTCAAGGGAAGCACACAGCCTCACATCCATTTTCCAGGAAGAGCTCTACTCCTGCTTGCTGTATACATCCAGGGAAAAAGCAATGGAATTGCTTACTTTTTGGAGGTTTTCATCTTGAGTAGGAGTGGTGTACTTGACCAGACAGAAGGATCTTTCTGTGACTATATCATCTGCTTTGGCACGAAACTTTGTATCCTTTCTTTTGAATTTCACTTAGGAGGAGAACAGGATGTGAACTATTTAAACGGATATTATTAATTTATTTTTACTATAGTTCCATGAGGAAATCTGGTGGAAGGTCAGAAACTGGACCATAATAAACCATGTCTCCAAATAAACAGGTTTGTGCTCTCAACCTTCTAACATGCCATTTTGAGTATTAGATTTACAAATTTAGGTCATGAATATGAAGCAATTTAAAAAATAGTACCCAACAGCAGGTAGTAAAACACTAAACATGCAGTAACACTGCCCCAAGGATCTCAAACCACTTTAATTAACCCTTAAAATACAGCCCAGAGAAGAGTGAACACAGTTTAGCAAACACATCTCTCAACAACCAGCTCCAGGTTAAAGGGAACAGCTGTTTCACACCACATAGCAAACAACACTCAAGCTTGAGGATAAGAATAAAAGTGATGCTGAAATCAAACAAAGATGGTAGGTCAAACACAAGAGTCAGAGCCTTAGAGTTTACACAGCTATATATGGGCTCACACTTTGGTTCTGAGTCTTCAAACTTTAGTAACTTGATTTCTGTTTCACATTTCGCCTGAGGGACAGCCCCTCCAACAGCACAAAGAATCCAACTATAATCTGGCTGTACTGATGGTCAATCACTGAACCATCAGCCAAAGTGCTGCTGGGTGTGCCTGGGTACCAATCCAGTTCCCAATAACTTCACAGCCTCAACAGCTGGCAGGGTCCCCGGGAAAACCAGAGCAGCTGCAAAACCTAGGTGCAGTGACATGTCAAGCTGTGCTCAAAATAAAAGTTGAATCCTCACAAAGTCAGAAACCAGGATGTTTGGAAAAGGTTTTTTTTGGTCTTTTAAAGTCGAAATTCAGTAAAACAAAGCATACTCATCAGTCTTGAAAAACATCATGTCCTTGAAAACCTTCTTGAAACATCTGTTGGAAACAATGATGACAGAGAAGTGACATATTTTTTATTATTCACTTATCCTTTGTAAAGAATTAGATCAAAAATAGCAAGTTAAACCTCCCCAGATACTGAGCACAAAGAACCCACAATAATCTTGGGAATATTTTTGTTATTTCTCAGAGTCAGCAAAAAAGACAAACAAACAAACAAAGAGAAAATTGCACAAAGAAGCTAAGAAGTCTATTGTTGTGCACTTGACTACATTGTAAACATGTGCTACATTTGTGTGTTGAGCTTCTTTAATTCTTCATCAACACTGAGGAACATTAAATGATTTAATGGCCATGTGATTTTATTTCTCACATGTCATGTGAGATGTAACTGACCAAAGCTGTATTGCCTGACAGTAAAATCAAATATAATTGGCCCCTAGAAATAGAAAGCCTAATTGTCACCTGCCATTCCTCACTGATAGTCACAATACTTGCTAATTAACTGCACAGAAAAGGTCAAAGAAGGAAGCACCAGAAATTATATTCCTGTGGTGAGGTCCTACGTACGACTCAGTTTGACCAAAAGAACTTACATCTGGACAAAATTAACACTCATGCTGCAGATTCTTTGAACTCTGAGATAGTGGCCAAAGTGGCTTGGATGCAGCTCTGTGTGTGTATATATAAACACAGACACACACGACTCACCAGGGCTGGCAACCCAGCTTTCTGTAGGGACAGCCACCAAGCCATAGGAGGAACCTTGTCACATCTGTCTGTGCTACACTCGGGACTTCAACCATGGGCACAGCAAAAGCACATAACGTGATTAAGTGGAAGATGCATACACGAAAACAAAAAAGGAAAAAAAAATAGGACATTTGATCTTTGAGAGCACAATAAACAGTAAAGAGAACTGAGCTTTCAGATGGAAAACACATGGCTAAGCCTTGTAATTTACAATACAGGAGTCTAAAAATGTAAAGAATCTCCTTATAGGCACCAGGTTAAGCATTTGAATTCCAACATTAAAATTTATTCTGTTGCTACTTTTCTTCAGAGCATTGATTCTGTTAACTCTTGTGTCCCCACCTTGACTCAGAATTGCCACGACCACATTCATCAAAGGAGAGAAAAGATTCTTAAAACAGCTTTCCACCAGTTGCATAAATATTCTCTCACTGATTTTAAAATTTACTGGTTGATACCATCTAGAACTTCAATTAAATGCTAAATGCAAAAGACTGTCTTCAATATCAGTGGAATAAAGCCAGACAATGTAACATTACTGCAAAACTGGCACGGCTTCATAGTAACTCTATATAGCTTTCTAAATCCAAAATTTAGTTTTGCAACCAGCAAAAGACTTACTGTTAAAGTGCCTGAACACATTTGTTGCCTCCCATAGAAGTGTGCAAAGGAAGGACATATGTGACACGTGCTCGGATTTCTTGTTTCTGTACCCTTTCTTCAAAATATTCTTGCAAAATATGCCACCAACAGCACGATGCCAAGTGCCTTAAGGGTCACATTGGGCTTGCTTCACAGGATACAATGATTATATCATGGTGGCGTTGACACACAGCCATGTCCAAACAGCTGCTAAAGAGATGACAGGATACCATCTGTCAGGAAAAGCCATGCCCAGCTGCTGTCTAAGCTGAAGATTACTTTGCTGACATGATGCAGATGGCATGAAAAGCTTCATTACCAGGTTAGTTAACCAAGTCAAGAAATCCAATGTCACACTAGCAAAAGCCTTTCTCTAGCTATGACAATGCCTGAAGTAAGTGTTGTGCACCCCAGGACTCAGCAGAAGGCACTGCAATCCCCAGACAGAAGATAAAAGCTAACAAGATAGCAAAAGATCTGACAGCCTCTGTTCTAAGGCTGCTAACACTCTCTGCCAGGACAATTTGTTTTCATAAACAAACCATGGCTGTGCACTAAGTTTAGCCTCCTCCAAGGCTCCCCTGTGATGCAGAGGCTTATCACAGACCTCCGAGCAAGGAAACCAGTGGGTTCCTCTGTCCAGGTAGCTGCCAGCAGGCACCTCCAGCACTGGCCCATGGAGCAAACTGAATGCTGTAGGAGAACAGATCTCACCTAAAATGCATGAGAAAACATTTTTATAGGTAGCTTTGTCACCCAGGTGAGCAAGGAAAAGGTTTTGTTTTCTGAAACGTAACCTCTCTCTTTCCTATCATTGGACTGGAATTAATTTTCTTCATTGCTTTGCACCTCCAAGGACTTCAAAGAGCACACTTGCTGACATCAAGAAGCCGCACTGCTTTTCTTTCTGCTGCTTCCAAGAAAAAAATATGTTTGCTGTAAGCAAAAAGATGCTAAAGTTCCCCTTTCAATATGTTTATAGCTTTATATTACTCTGATCTTGTTTTCTTTGTGATTCACATTGCATATCTGCTGATTGGAATAATTACACAGATTTAACGGCTGTAATGTGAAAAGTATGAGAGGAATTTTCCATCTAAGAGGTTTAGCAACACCACGTACTTTCAGTAAGATTTGTCCTGTCAGGCCATAATTACATCTGAGTGCCCCACCCTCTAGTACTTTCAGAAAAAAGATAATGTCATTTCAAAATATAGCCATACAGTATACTGTGTTTCACAAATATGTATGGTCCTGTAGTCTCTGCCAAAATTTACAAAATAAAAAAGATAAGAAGTGCCAAATGCAGAAAAGGAACTTTGTTTTAATCATGTACTTAGTTTACAATTAGCAAACGCAGTAGTTCCATTTAAGGTTGCAAACTGAGGATGAAGAACTCTTAAAGTAGAGCACAATAGTAAAAAAGCTCGATGAGTAATATAATCTTTTCATGCTTTTTCATTTCTTAGGGAAGAGTTTTTAAATGACAAGGATTACAGGGACAGTATCAAACTGGTTGCTTTACAACTGGTAGATTTTTAGAATCCTTCTTCCAAAAAATTATGGTAGAACTATATGAAATACTAAGTAAATAAACTGTAAACTGTTCCCTCTCTTCCAATACACGCTGTGTTGCTCTAAACAAGTTGTACATGAGCATACAGGAACTCACTTGATAAGTGATCAGCAGAGTAAAATTTAGAACTGGAATTCCCTTTAGATGTTTATATAAAGCATAACTACATAAGCCTTAAGATGAAAGTAAATAATGGAAATTAAGTCTTGATTATGCTCTCTCTGTGGACTGCACCGACCCAGACTTTGTATTACTGAATCCCTTCTGAAATGACTCTAAGTCCAGGCATACACAATAATAAATGATGTTCCTGTTCTGTCTTACATGCCTGTGTTACCATAATACAAGTCAAATTTGTAGGTGTCTTTATTCTCATAATGTATCTGTGACACGGCATCAATGCTGATCTGCTGACGGGAAATCATAGACAGAAGACAAAGTACCTGCTCAGAGCTTGTTAGGCAGAAGGAAGGTGAAACTCCATCTGCAGGAGGCACCACAGCTGCTTGGTCAGCCTTCTGCCAAAACTCATCCAGGCAAAATTGGCAGAAACGTAATTTTTCTTGCTTAAATATTAAAACCTTGATCAGGGTATGTAACACTTTCAGAATACTTTCAGTGGGGGTGCTTTATCCTGCTCGTGCCTGTGTCTAAAGCAGTAATGTAGGTTCTCTTGAACCTGGACAATCGAGACAACTTCTTAATCCTGCAGTATACCTACTGGAACATGTGTCTTGCAAAGCTTTTGGTGCTTCCTTCTTGAAAAACATTATTAAAATGCTAAATATTATTACTGTTGCTACCATTCAAGTTTTTGAGTCAGTAGAACAGGTCTAAATATCTTACAAACAACCACTGTGTTAAAATTCTTTACATACTTTTTTGTGTAGGCTGACTAAATCCCTGTAAGTGTAATGGTTTCGTTCACCCTTCTTTATAGAAAATGGAAAAATGTTCATCTGCTTGTGGGAAAATACATTTTATAATTTCCAAACCAGTGTTTTCCTTTTGAGGGTAAATATAAAATCGTAAAACATATAATAACTTTCTACCATGTTTTATATAAAAGCTAGAACTACTGCTTTATTCACATATTGAACACAGGCTGCTTGTGCTGCTAGTATCAGTGAAAACTCTCCTTTCTTTTCTAACACTGCTGTACTAACAACAAAATCAATCAGAAGTGAGAAAACGCACTGCCCACCCAGCACTTGATGAATCCAAGTCCAGACAGTGTTGGTTGTTGTCTCTACAACATCCTTAAATGTAGGAGTGAAAAGCTGCCAGCTTTTTCCTTTTTTCCTTTTTCTTTTTTCTTTTTTTTTTTTTTTTCTTTTTGGTTCCCTCTGCATTTTACAAAGAAGCAGCAGCTCCAAGAACAACTTTCTGGCAGGGTGCTGTACGTGCTGACTTGGAAACTCATCTCTGACTCTAATCCAAACCAGCAGGCTGTGAACAAAACCATAGTCTCTGAAGTGCAGCAAACATTTCTCCCCACCTCCCCAGACTACTGAGACACTGTGTCATCAAAGATTTTATTGTCTCAGCAGGTGGTAACCTCGTAGTTACCTACAATTTCAATTACAAGACAAATGAGGCACTGTTATTTAAAGGAACAATTTTTCTGTTAAATGGTATGAAAAGTGAACAGTTACAAAGCTGTATCAAGGCATTTAGAGAGCAGAGGAGCCAGTGTGGCAGACCAGAACGCACAGCTGCAGCCACAGGTACATTTCAGAAAGATTTCACCTTATAGCTATAGAACAGAACAGTTATGCACACAAATGTTGAAGACATAGTTGATTTAACCCCACTGTAATGAAAACAATTATGAATCCTTAAGGCCATTTCTGCCTTCCAGTAAATCATTTTCAAATACCTGCACAACCAGGAGATCAGTTCAATGTCTGTACATTCCCACAATACCATCTCCTTAGGCATTCTGTCTTACTGCCAAGTAATTTTCCTTTCCCAAAAATTATGTTAATATCTTAAATACCACATTGATAGACTTCCATACATATCTCTACACTTAAAAGTCAAGAAGACAGAAATCATCACTCATCCTATCCCTAAGAGTACAGTATGCAGTATATCACTATATTATGATGTTTATGCTGTTTTTAAAAGCATCAACCCACCTAGAAGCGAAAGGCCTGTAACCTGCTGCATTTTTGGTGCAACAATAATTTCTGAAATAATCCAGAAATCTTTAACTATTGATGGGAAAACTTGAGTTTTTCTGGAGCATAGCAGAGGACTGAGCTAGCAAAAAAATGATGGTGTTTTAAAGAGCTGAACACTGTCAATATAGAAGCCTCTGGATTATAGACTCTCCCTTTTCCTCCCTATGGGTAACTTCAGTCTGGCACCTATATTCATAATTGCAAGGCTACTTCAGAGCTTCCCTACATTTCAGTACTTTTTAGAGGTGCATTCAAGTCTCAGTTCCAGGGATGCATCCTGGAAGCAAACTGTACGTAAGACTCATCAGAACTACGGCTTTCATTTCAAACAGTCAAATAAATGTATTCCCCCTCAGTTCCTAGTATTTAATCATGGAAATATTGAGTGATTTTACAGCTGGAATCTCACCAGAAAGCAGATACTGTATACATTCAACATATCAAATATTCATCTTTCCTCATGGGAACAGTTGATAAGAAATGCTAACCGGCAAGTGGGTTTGTCATATGTGTGAGGTAAGGTTGACCTTCACAAAAACGTGATTGATCCAAAAAAATGCACTTAGAGGTTACACTGGGGATACCTCCCCTTTGTGCAGATCCAGCACTGTTTTTAACTCACTAATGTTTTAACCACACGCAGCATTTACCTGACACTTCCACTAGCTAAAGCCACATAATTATTATTAGTTCCCTGTGGCCTTTGTTATTCTTTATCAGCATAATGAATCACATTAATCCAACATGATAAACACATCCAGCTTCCAGTTCTGCTGTGCTTACCTCAGGTGTGGCAGCATGGACGGCTCAGTCCAAGCAAAATATTCACGTCAAACCTTAAATAAAAAGCAAACCCTAACTACAAAAGATTAAGTTCTGACCTCATCCAGAAGCTCTTGAATCCTTCCTGTCCTTCCTTTCTACTGCTGCTCACTGAGGAATGGTGGCTCACCTTGGCTCATTCTTTCAAAATCAGCTTCATCAGTTGTTTAGTCACTCCTCTGCATCCTGTGTGTGTATCACTAATTCAAACCAATCTTGCCCAAAAAATTGCAATTTTTTAGTTTAACATATGAATGCAGCAACATTTTAACACAAATATATTCTGTATATATGTGAGTTAGGTTGAATAATGCCTCTTGTAGTATTGTAGCATTTCTCTTCAAATCTTGGCAGATCTAGGCTAGGCTAGCTCAGCTCTTGGCAGGAGAGGTCACTTAGGCATTATTTGCATGTGTAAAGAAGTCATATGCAGCCTGTTGGTAAATACCAGCCATGCTTCTATGGCCTTTCAAGACAATTTCACTGGACCAAATAATTAATTTTTTGTTGTACATCCATACATTTGATGCAAATGTGTAGTATAATTTCATAAATTGTTGTATAATAAAACTATTTATAACTATTGATGACTGGTTTTTGTAAAAGTGAAATCCTTTGAAATACTACCAAAATGCCACTACAGCCTTTAGAGTAAAAAACAATTATTTTCCTGGATTTCAATGCTCAAGATTTGCTTGTTTGAAGACCTAGTACATCAAGGCAAAAAATTTCTTTTGCATATATAGACTACATGAACAATAGGAGAGTCTTCTGGTTGCAGTTCTGGCTAAATAGCATTTGCAATAACCGAATTTAAGGGTGAAAGGGATGAATAACACAAAATTAGGCTATTTTTCTTTGCACTTCCCAGATGGAAAATGTGATCAATCCACTTAATTTATGGCACACTTTTCAAAAGAGCATATTCACTATGTAGCAAAATGAGGCTGCTTATTTACTCATTTGCAGAATACCAATACATACTGCTAGGATCCAAAATCTGATAATGACACTCATTTTAGGAAGAATTGCAGAATCCACAGGAATTCATGAACTTCAGATGAAGCCGGGGTGCAATATTTCTGTTTCTTCCTTTATATGCTGCACTCTGTTTCTCTCCTACCCTTTGTCACTTCATTTTTATTCACCCCCAGAGCCCTGTGGCTCTGTCCTCACCAGCCTCTGCTTCCTCCCTTTTCCCTCAGGGTGCTGGTGTCTGCTGCCTTTGCTGAATGTGCCCAGAGAGCTCACAGGTCACTCTACCTCGCTTCCAGTGTTGAAGCGGACTGGCACACTTTTACAAATGCATCTGTGTGAGTTCAATACTAAAGTTCATTCAATATTGATGACCAAAGGCACTCCAGAAGCAGCGAGCAGCAACTAAAGGTGAGCGCACGCTTGAGATCACAAAGAACTCTCTAATGTACAAAAGCAAGGTAAAAAAACACAAAACCAAGAGAACTGCCATTTCAAAACGTATTGGCAGTAACAATGGAGTCACATATTTCGATTTACATTTTTCCTTTCTGGTATATATGGCTCATTCCAATAGCTTGGGCTGTATTTTCTTTGAGCATACCATGCCATTCCCTTTAAATTTCTGACTCAGCCAAAGTTAGGGTAGGAATGTGGGGCATAGAAGGATTCCAGAAATGTTAATAGACACCTTCAGCACAGGAAACTCAACTCAGTAAAGTATGANAAAAAAAAAAAAAGGCTGAAAAAATCATGAAAGAGGAAACATGAATGAAAAATGTGGGAAATGCCAGGCTTGTAACACTATGCACCACAACCCAAATGATGGCATCACTCAGAGATGGCAGTCATCCCAGAGCTGTATCAGGAAACATGCAATTTTGCAAAAGCAACTGAAAAGTGGATTTTGAAGCCACCTTTAGCCTCTTAAAAATACATCTTATTTCCACTGAAGCTGGTGGCAAAATATTGTATGATTTTATGGATCCCAGGCAATACATTCAGATTTGCTCATTTTCATTTTGAAAAATGAAATCCATACTAGAGCCAAAAATTATGACCACTACTACAATTTTGGAGGAAATGGTTCATTTGGAAGTTTGTGCTGACTTCTACATATTTCACTTTTTAATAAGCAGTCTAAAAGTCCTAGCACACTGTGGTGGAAAGACCATGAAAATGAGATAACTTTATTATGGAAATACATAGCATACATGGAATATACCAAACTGTGTGAAATATATCAGTATTATTAAATATTAAATGATTAAATGCTGATATACAGAAAATATATAATTCATTACCAGGAAACACCAACACCTCTTTCTCCTAAAAAAACTACTGGAGAAATAAGTTTTCATTAAAAAAAAGTTAAAAATTGTGGATTACTGCCAATTACTTGACTAATTTATGTTTCAGAAAAGGCAAGAAATGCATGTTGTATTTATTATCCCACAGACATGGAAGCTAAAGTAATGGACCAAATCAAAATGGAGAAGCAGAGTTGGAAAGGATCACAATGTTATTATACCATCCTGCTAAGCTGAAGAAGGATCAAGATATGTAGACAGGTTTACAATGGTTTTTTCTGACAAATCTCTGCAGACCATCACTCCCATTCTTCCAATACAATCTCTGTTTAAGTCTGCCCAATGAAGTTTTTCTTTTGAATCCCTATTACAAATTTAGCCTCTCTTGTCCTGCATGGATCTGGGGAACAACTGATAACCCCCACGGATGTAACAGTTCTGAAGACTGTTATCAGGTTCCCTTCTCCCACACCACGAGTCTTCTTCTTTCCAGACTAAACAAACTCAGTTATTTCAGGCTTTCCTTGCAGGTCATATCTTTTATACCTCTTATCAGTCCTGCTGCTGTCCTCCAGACTCCCTTTTCTTTGTCTACATCTTTGCTAAATGCAGTGACCACAACTGCACTCGTCAGTGTGAAGTACAGTAATTGCCTCCTGTTCCTGACATGGACATTTCCATAAATTGATCTGACACTCTTAAGCATTTCTTAGTCTGCAAGGTAGACTAAATCCAGTTCTAACTCCAGTTCTGTGATGTTGCTGCACACAGAACAGTGTTCTTCCTTTTTTATTTGATCATTTAATGTCCTCTCCTTAACTGCACACATAGACTTTGCAGTTCTCCTTGTTGAATTTAAATTTATTGATTTCAGACCATTTTTCAATTAAGTAAAATTATTTTGAGCTCTGACCTTATCCTCCAAAAATCCTGAAATTCCTCTCAGCTTACTCTTATGTTCAAATGTGGGAATTCTATTCCATCATCCAAACTGCTGCTGAAAAATGTGTAATAGAAATAGATTCCAGACAGAAATTTTGTAATCACACTAGAGAAGTCTTTCCAGTCTGACAGCAAAACATTATTCTTAAATTATTTTCCACCCGCTAAGCATACATTAAGTTAATCTACACCTTAATTCCATAGTTTACTTCAATGAATTTGAAATGGGACAATGTTGAGTCAAGTTGTAACAGATGCTCTTCCTCACATCCATAAAAGCAATCTCTATCAAAGAAGGAATTTGGATCAGACTAAAATCTACTTTAGCCCTACTTTGCTTGATTCAATTCACATCTCTATCCTTCCAATGCATTTAAACTGACTTCTACAGCATTTAGTCAATTTGGAAGCTTTTTGCTTCCCATGTCATTGACATGTCTGTACTTTTTTAAACCCTCTGTTTACCTGTTTGCAAAGAGCAGCCTCATCTTTGCTGATCCACCGTGCTCTGACCCACTTGGACACTATCATCCTTGAAGGGCTCTTGAAAAGACTCACAAATGCTGCACTCAGCTAGTAAGAGAAAGTCCCTATTATGTGAGCAACACTGAAGACACAAATCCATAGTGTTGAACAGTGATAACAGGAACTTGGCTTTACCTGGGAGAACTTTCTCAACCAAATACTAAGGCCAGGTTAAGGATGGAAATTTCTAGGGTGTATGATTACCAGCAAATGCTTTGGCTGCAGATTCCCTGTTTTTGGAGACAAAAGGATTACAAAAGGTAACTTTTAGTGGAGACTTGGGCTGTTTCACGCCCCATGGCATTAGTATCCAGGAAAGCTCCTAGAAAGCAGTATTTGTTAGTACAACCATAGCCTTGGAACTGAGGAACTTACACTTCCCTTAAATTTTTCTAGGATAATCAGCCTCACATTTGAAATTATCTAGCTTGGATAAACATCCTTTAACTTGTGCTTGAATTAAGAACAGTGTTTCTCTCTTCCTCCACACTAAACTGTTAAACTTGTAACCACAATATGTTTATTTACTCCCGTTTCAGTCAGCTACAGAATATATACATATATTGTACTTTTCACTTAAATTTCTTCCTTATTTCAAGACCTGCAGGTTAAAAAAAAAAAAATCTTTGCAGTACTTGCACAATTCAGAATCAGGCTTACAGTAAATTATCTTGCACCTTTTACCTTACCTTCCAACATGAGGTCAGGCAGGATATGGGGAACACCCACCAAATACAACGTGCAACACCAGGAGGGAGGCTGCACTATGGTTAAAAGTGATTTCTCCCCTGGGTTTCATCAACAAGGCTCATCTCAGTGCCACTGCCACTTATGTGGAAGAGGACTGAATGATCTCAAAAATCAAATATGGTTTATGATTTTTATGAGCATGAGTGTGATGGTAGAATTTCAGCAGAAGAGGAAGGAAGCACTCAGAATGCTTTCAAAACACTGTTGTTAAGTTTTTTATGAAGTCACTCAGCCTTACTTTGAAAGAAAACTAACATTGCAAGTTCAAGCACTCAGGAGATGAAAACTGCCTGAATAAAATCTAATTTGACCCCTGTGTTATTGTGAATTATGATACCATGATTTGTAATGTGTTTCTTTAATTATATCAGCACATTTTTCCTTAGTAGGCCAATTAACTCCTTCAGTGCACTGAATAACATTGAAGCAATTTTTTTTTATCATCTTCATTCCTCAGTTCTAGGAATCATCTGACCTCTCCTGAAAACAATATCCTTAATTCTGCTGGGGTTTTTCAATGCTGCTCAAATTAGCATCTGAGTGTCTTTAGAAATCTTAACTAAATTACTACTATAACATGTCTAGTAACTTATAGATGGAAAATTGAAAGCTTAAATGTTTGGCCCTTCACAATCAAACAGAAATCTCAGCCCTGCTAAAAGCACTTTCTGACCATCCAAAAACACTACTTAATTGACTGGTCTAGAATTGTCAATGAAAATTGTGGAACAGGCAAGGAGAAGACTCAATTTCCTCAGAAACATTGAGATGAAATGTTTTTCTCCCACTTTGTACCTTCTGCAAATGATGGCAGAGATCCCCAGCCAGGAATCCTATCCCATGCCTTCATTAATTCCAAAGATGCAGGTAGCCTACAAACAACTGGAATGGCAATTTCACAATACATGATGACAAAGCAGCTGAGTTAAATTTAGGCTGTCTATTTTCTAGTCTTTTAGTGATTGACCTGATCCTTCAGTAATGCTCCCTTCACACGGTTGGGTTTTTTGAAGACTTCTGTAATGAGTCTGATTTTCACCCATGCTCACTCATCAGTTCTGCTTCCAGGCTGATGTGAAGAGGGAGCTCTGTGAATAGCTGACCTAACATATGGAAAGGCTTCACATTTCACAAGCTCTTATGCTTTCTGATATTTGATAATACAGTTTGTCAGTTTTTCACTTTTTATCCAACCTGGGATCCTCTTGGAGAATGCAGACAGGCTCCCTCTGAGGAAAGAGCCTCCACAGCTCTGTCTAGGTCATGGGAATCTTTCAACTGACTTTAAGGGACAGTGGATCTGATTTTAAAAAGATGCCAAAAGTGAAGTTTTCTCTGTATTTTCCAGGGCTTCAGATCATTGTTCAGACAAAAAGAAACACATTAATGTGTACACTGAATTGCTACATCGGGTTTAGTCTTCCAGGCTGACGTCTGTATGTCTGTAGGAGTTCTTGACCTCCTCATGCATTGCAAGAGAGATTCCACGGCTCAGAGCTAAGGTAACTAAAAGCTTTGAAGTAGGCTATAAACATGCATAGTGCACAAATAACCTGGTGGTTTTGTTTCTTGCTAGAGGAAATTTTCAGTGTATTTATAATGTCCTTTGATGCACCCTGTAAATCTGCAAACAAGAGGCCACATGTCCTTTCGATGAAACTTATAAATATATGTAAAACAAGCTGCTGGAAGAGTTTGGAACAGTTTGAAATACATAAACAGAAAGAGTTACCCTACATCACCAAAATACAGCTTATTTAGATTTTAAAAGCTCAACAAGTAAAGCTCTTTCTCCCACAAGTTACAAAGGGTTGTTAAATAGTTGTTTTTAAGAAGTTATTTCAGCTAAGAACACCATGTCCGAACATGCGATTCAGATGTACACCAGCTTATGTATTTCAACCCTTTTTAAATAAGCCCCCACAAACCATGCATGTATGAATTAAACAGACACAACTGGGAATTACTTTCCTTTCCCCTGCACAAAATTTCACTCAATTCTAGAGCTGAACTCCAGCAAAATCTAATGTGTGGATGTGAATTATTCAGACAAGTAATTTTATCCTAAATAATAGAAAAGGAGCGGAAACGACTGCCAAAAGACGTCCTGTATTAGATGGAAGCAAATCTAGAGAGGCAACTTATCATGAAAAGGTATTGACGGAAATGAGAAGTAGGTTCCATAAAATGGGCTATGTACTACATGGTAAAGTCTGGAAATCTTGTTGGTCACCATTCACAAAGAGAGGACAGAAGTCTTGCTTGACCTGATGAACCTGTATTTTCTAGCCAAAACCCTGCTCTTGCCTTTGATAACTCAAACATATATTTTAGGTGAAAAACCACTCTGTGGTCATCCCAAGCAAGAGAAATGAGACTGAACATTACCTTACAGCATGAGGAAAGAAAGGAAACTTGAACACATCTATAACAATGCACATGTCTGCAGCTTCTTCTGTATTTGGCACTGAAGACTGCTTGCAATTGCTCTGAAAGAGGCAGTGGTACACCGCACTGGAAGAGTGTTTTAACTCCTCTGAAAGACACTAGGGCAGGATGTATTAGCAGCAGTGGTGTCAATGCCTGTTCTGTGGAACCAAACAGGATGTCACCAGCAGCACTGTGCATGGCTTTGCAATGGCACACATCATCAAAAATAGCTGCTTCAACAAACTTTGGTCCATGTTGTGACATTGACCTGTCACCATTGTTCTCCAAAATTAATCACCAAAAAAATGAAGGCAGTATTATTTTATAAAACTCCTTAATTTTAGGCCTTTCTCATTTCAAAATATACATTAAATCCAGGCCTTGATGATTTCTAGGCAGTTTTGTAAAAATCTATCTGAATTTCACAAACATATTTACAATTTTGGTTTTCTGCAGATTCCTTCCAGCTTATCCAAATCCAGGAGGGTTGATGTTCATGCGTGAAAAAAACCCAAAGCAATTTAAATGACATTGTTTCATGCCAGCTGCTAGGGTAGTGACAGTCTTTACAAATATGAAAGCATCTTGCAGAAATAACCTTGTGGACTAGTGTACACTGTATTCCTTGGTAGGATCTCCAGAGCAGCAACTATAGACAGGCTGTTCATCAGTGAACAAATCACCATTTTGATCAGCTTTTACAACCATTCATCTTTTGCTGCCCTGGACATTTGAATGAGACTAGGCAACCCTTTCATCTAAATGAGCTGCTGCTGCACAGAGTACCATTAGCTCATATAAACCTGCTGCTGTAAGCATCTATTACCACAGCCTGGTAGTGACATATTGATTTTCAAGCTGGAACTAGTTCCCTTGAGACTAGAGAGCATATGGCTGTTTGTTAGACCTGCTGGGTAAAACATGTTGATGGCTAGAAGGAAAAACATGGAAAAAGTAGGTGTTAGTCATTGTGATTTTTTTAATTATTTATTTTAATTCTTAAAATAAGGATAATAATTCATTCTTAGTAACTGCCTATTTTTTTTTTTTTAAACCAAATGAGCTTCAGAACTGGGTCTTCCACTGTGTTTATTATGGACAGGAATTCATGATCATTGGACTTACAATCAATAGTGATATCAAGTTGAAACTATTAGATTTTGAGGTAAAACAAAGTATTGAGAGGCAGCACCAGAGACTATTGGTATATGTGTAACTGAGATCATAACTAACCACCTGTTGTGCAGAGCCTGGCCAGACAGCTGGACAGCCGTGCAATCTAGAAGAGTCTTCCTGTGAAATGCTTAATGGGCTTTATGTTAGAACACAAAGAAAGCTGGTTTAGCTCACACCAAAAGTCTATGCTGTGTCTACCCCAAAATAGCTACAAGGGCGGAATATAATGGAAATTATTTTTCAAATGAGATTCCATCTTTTCCCCACAAAAAAATACCTCCGCATGTGAATTAGATCAGTATTTCGTGTACTAAATTTGTATGTTTAGCAGTATAAAAATTCATATTTATTGGAACTTTTTGGTGTGAACTTATAAATTATATTAAGTGACAAAGTTAAATATTTAAAATATATTCCAGCTGAGGCACTCAGAAAAGAAGTGCCGAGCAGGAAGAGGCACAGTGGAAGAGCAGCACATACTCAGCCTTTCACAGGTGCTAAACACGCACAGGAGGAGGGTGGGTGGTCACAGAGGGGAGGCAAAACTCTGCTGTGAGAAGACAGCAGGCACTATGTTATTCCTCAAAACTCTGCCTTTCCCACAAATCTCTTCAATATACTGCTGTAATACCAAATCACGAGACAACTATATTTCTGGACTGTTACACGAATGCTAAATCCCCTGCCAGGCCAATGAGTCCCTCATAGGACATACTTAGGAGCATTACAGAAAGAAAAGGTGAAAGACTTGATGCAACAGGAAATTTTTATTCATCTTTAACATGATTTAACAGTTCTTCCTTCCATGGAAGCTGGTAAGTGGCCCACTGAGGTTAACTAAATTAGACTCCATGAAAGACTAACCAAAGCTTTTCATTACTTCTTTTCTAGGGGACAAAAATAAAATAAAATAGTTCTTTCCCACTTTAATTAATCTCAGTACTTTCCTGATGGGTCTGCTCATTCTGAAGCAGAGTCCACTTCTGCTTTCTTCCTGCCATCACTCCCCACCCTTCTTCTCCAACCTCCATCTCACTCTGCTGCTGATCAGAGTGCAGCACCAGCACTGGGGGTGCTAAAGCTCCCTCAGCCCACACTATTCCAGGACCAATTCCTGGAAAAATTATATTCTTAAAAGCTTTTCTTTATTAGGAACTTGAAAATATAGTTTAATAACTTTTTAAAAATGCTGAGAGTTTCTAAGGAGCGTATTGCAGCCCATGAGGAAACTGAAACAAACTAACCTGCAGCTGCAAGCTTTATCCTCTTAAATTGAGTTGGGGACTGTCAAACTAAGTTTTATTAACACTGTCAGGCCAGAGGGTCAGTAAGCAAGCACTCAAGTGCTCCATGTCTCCTGAACTTTTCCTAAATACTTCTGGCACATCTTGAACTGTAAAGTTCAGAGACTTCCAAAAATACACTGCTGAGACACAGCTGCCCGCTGGCAGTGGCATCTCTGCCCGGGAAGGCTGCTCTGCTCCCTGCCGAGTGCACGGGGGGACGGCCGTGACCCTGGACAGGCTCGCAGGGCAGCTCTGTCATCTGGGCAAAAAGTCAAGAGAGCTCAACCCTGGCACGGGCAGCAGCCCCGCAGAGCAGAGCTGGGAATGCTGTGCGGCTGTGGCAGCCAGCGGGAAGCCGTGCTGCTCTCATGGAGACGTGGAGATGGGACAGGGATGGCCAGATTTACGCACACACTCACCGCCCCAGGAAAACCCAATTCCCTGTTCAGACATGGGTGAGTCTTAAAGTGTGAAAAGCACAGGATCAAACCAGGCTCAGCAAGAATGATCATTAGAGTTGCTGTTGCATTACTACACAAAACTCTGCGTCTAGTTGTATAAAGTAGTAACAGAGATGAGCAGGAGAGAAAATGACATAAAATTAACTGAAGATTAGAAGGGCTGCTTTCTCTGATTTTCAGTTCTGATGCCTAATACACACAGAAGAGTGATAGCAGAGTCTTATTTTCCTACCAGACTTACAGATTTTGATGCCATTTCCGTAGTTTACTCAGCGGACCTCCTACACAGAGCCTCCTGAAATGGTTAATATTGCGCAACATTCTCATCTCATTTTTTGGCTTCTATGCAAAACCTCATCACAGTAGGCAATGAAAAACTTCTTTAAAATCCAAAGAGAAATTCTAATGATTCCAGTGAAAATATAAGCATTTTGGATTTTGTTTTGTATTTTTTCTGATGCTGCCTTCACATTTTTTCATACCTTCAAGGAAGTGATAAAGCTAATAGGCTCAAAAGGTACTGCCTACATTCATTACATTCATTTACTCTACTTAAGGAACAGTAGCATCAAATTAATTAAACACCATTAATTAAACACCATTCCCTCTTGCATACCTAAACACTTCTGCACTTTAAATCTGTCTCCTGCCTGGCACACAGACATTCATCCATAAAGAAAGCAAAAGAACAAACCAGAAATTCTTCTTATTTTGCATATATCATATATTACAATCCTTTGAAGCCTATGCAAGTGAAAACTGCCTTCAGGTATCTTATGCACCTGAAAAAAAAAAACAAACAAAAAACCACCCAACCCATATAAGTCTAACTTATTTTTTTGTTATATTTACCTAGGTCCTATTTTTTAAGGACACAGCTGCTATAAAAATAATATCTTACAAATTGGAAGCTTTTCCAGAGCATCATGGTAAGTCTTTCTTGTTTTCCATCGTTCTTTAACAAAAGCCCTCTCACGCCCCCTAAGCACTTGTTTCTCTTACACCCCTTTTATGCTCCATCCCAAGAAACTGGATCAGCTAAACTTTTTCTTCTTAAACTGAAAATTTCTCAGTTTCTGTTACACAGTAAACAACAGGCATAAGGAGATGATTTTACATGCATATTGCACAACAGCAATAAAGACTCCACTGCTGAACTACGTTTTCATCTCCTTTCAGGGCATGCCGAGGCTGCTCTCTGAAGAGTATGTCTCGATGCTGAGAGAGGGCCGAGGAGGCAGCAAAGTTGTGTAATAAGGACTGCTGGCACCAGCGACAACTGTCTGAGTAAACAATGCTGCACCAAGCCTGAGGCTCACACAGAACTTCAGACCTAAACATCCTTCTTGGTTAAGTATGAGGCTGTTCAGAGAACAAGTTTATATGCAAGTCAAAATGCCACTTTCAAATGAAGCCTTCAGCAGAAGAGAAGCACCTATTCACGTGACAAATGTACAAAGAAAGGGTTTAGCACTGGCAGCCAGACCCTGGTATGAACGAATCTAGTGAAATCTGCTCACATCGGAATATTCCAACACTGGTAACAGTACTGACAGTATCAGTCACATAGTTAGAAACACTAACTGGTCTGCTTCCTACATCATGAAGCCTCTATTCCAGCATTGCAACATTATGTCTGGATCTCTCTGCAAGCAGCAGAGGGCTCTGACACCTAAGCGCTGCAGGGGGAAGTGGGGAGATAAATTCCTAAGACAAGGAGCCTAATGAACAACCGCTCCCTGCTCTTACCAGCAACCCAACTCCACACGGGCCTCCCCCAACATCTGACAGGGCAATCCTGTCTCAGGTACCAATAAGGAAATTATCTGAGTGACCTTCAGCTATCATTTCCTTTCATAGGTAAAACTTGGGGTTTCCATCTCCAGTCAAGCTGACTGGCAAAATCTAGGATGAATTAGTCTGAAAACCTCTGGAAAAACATACTCTCTAATTCATGCTGCTGTTCTGCTGCACATGTGGCCTTTAGAAGACAAGAATAGACTTGTGCCTGAATAAATTAAAAAGTTGAGAGTGCAGCCCTGTGCAGCTGGTGAGCCAATAGCAAAATGACAAGCTTCAGGAAACAGCATCCACATAAGCATGTAAATAGAGTTGTCCAAAGTCTTGGCTCCATCACTTCACCAGTTCTGTGTCACTGCTGATACGTGAGTGAGCCTATGGACTTGGCTCACTGTACTTTTACCATTTCAAATCTAATCCCTTAATACATAATTAGGAAGGTGATGCATATTCACCAACTTCAGGGGAGTCAGTCTGGATTTGCACACATTAAATTACCATTAGAAAAATGGAACCGTATGCACCTGCAAGAAATAAATTAAAAATGCTCTGCATTTCATTTAGCATCACTTTGAACCCTACCTGGAAGAACCCCATCACAGAACAGCCCTTTACCACCATGAGTTTATCCATGGAATAATGAACTTTCTTTCCAAGTTTTTCAGTATTAGTAATGTGAAGGAAAACTGGCACAAGTTTGGAACACTGTAAGTATTCAAGAGACTAAAGAGAATGAATTATGAATGAACATCAAGAAATCATGAACAAACAAACAAATAAACCAAGCATGGCCAGCAAGGTAAAAGAATTATTGTAAAACAACATAGCAACAGTTTCTGTGTGAGTATTCTGAGCTCAAACTGGATAGGATTAGTATGGTGCACAAAAGTATAATTCACTGTTACAAAGAGTTACAAAATAGAAAACAAAGGCTCACAGTTAGAAAATAATTCTTCTTCCTGAAATAACAGCTTAGAAAAAAGTTTCTGTGCTTAAGGCATTCATTATTGAACAAGAGAAAGCACTACAAAAATGTGCTGGAGCAAACGCTTTTCACTAAAATGAGGTGGATTAGAGGAGTTAAGATTTCTAATATTTCTGGTTTTCACAGTTCCTATATTTATAACACATCTTTTCATTAGGACTGGATTTAAATATTGATTTGTTCTATTTCCTAAGACAGAGGTCTCACAGTGACCTTTTGTGCCTGTATGTTTACACATGTAGATATACACATGCATATAAAGAATAGCGTGTGTACATGTGTACATTAGGAAAAGACAGAGATTTAGATACCTTCCTTACCTGAGGCAGAAAATATAAAGTATTCTGAATTCACAAATATCTTGAATAGATATCTATCCTGTTGCTTGAGGGAATGAGACATAAAAGCTCCAAAAAACAAGTGAAGTTAATGAAACAGAGCCAAATTCTCTGCTGGAGTAATTTCATTAGAGGTAAATGCAGCTGCCCCCACATACACAGCTGAGAAATCTACTTGAATGACGAAAAGAGAAAAGGGAGTCAGTCCAAATATGTGGTTTCAAACTGTATTTTTCAGTGTCAGCACAAATTCTAATTGCAACATAAGGCAATTTCTATTCAGTACACACTTCAGCACTGGGTTCTAAGTACATATTGCCCTGCATTTCATGGGTTTTGAATTTGTATCATCAGGATTTTTCTGATACATATATTGATTACAATGTAAGCCTTATTTTGAAGAAATGTACTATATTCAACCTGACTCAGTTTATTGCTTTTTTTCCTTAACTTCTCTAAAAATAATTTAGAAAACTTAATCCACCGTTTTCATCATTTTATAGTTGCTCTCAGTGCAGTAGTTTCCTTCAAGTCATAAAGTAAATTGTTCTTACAAAGTACCAAATGACAATTTAATTAACCTTATAAAGTTTTAAAGGAGTTATTCACCAGGGCTTAAATCCATTCCAGGACACAGGAATCTCTGTATGTCTGCATGCAGCTTTTGGGGATCAGTAGCAACAGAACTGACAAGTTGGTTCACTCACCGCAGCAAGAACTTAAAACCTCCAAGCACAGGAGTACCTTCTAGCAACATGCACAAAATTAATTCAGTTTTGGCATCTGTGAGCCAGTCTAAAGCCAGGAAAAAGTGTTACCAGCCTTTGAAAATTATATGTTTCCCAACATTCAGCTTTGGAGATGGAGAACAACTTATCTATGAGACCTAATCTGTGCAGAAGACAATCAAAGAGAAGATTTTGGGGGCAGGTGGCTAATGCCCCTTCAGTAGGCTGCATGAATCATTTGATGGATGTGAGGAACAGAACACAGCTCCAGTCTTCCACCATCCAGAGGCTGGTGTCTCTAAAGGACAATTTCTCTGTTTTGCAGAGCTACCGGTTACCATAAAATAAAGTTGCAATTATGAAAACAAGACATTGCACTTACAACTCAGATCTAATCTGAGCCCCTTAAACTTCTCAGTCAAATTCAGCTCATTCTACATTATTTTCTGTGTATCCTGGTGGAGGCTAAAGAGAGGAGTGAAAAGTGAACCTTAATTAACTTATGTCTCCTACCTACAACATTACTTAAGAAACATGGACTGGAATTGGAACTTCCAACTCTTTGCTTCCAAACTAATGTGGAAATTAAAACATCTTTTTCTCTATTATATACAATGTAGAAAAGAAAGTAGTGTCTGCTCAGTTCTTTGAATGTAAACTATGCAAACATTTCTCTTCAGGCAAATCTTTCTGCAGATTCCAGGCTAATAGCTGTACCTCCCTGTAGACCTGAATAAGACAACTAAATACCAAGATTTGTGTCCTATTCCTGTCCTCAAAGATTCTCCCCTAGACACTTCCAGGTAATGTTTAAAGAAGCCTGATGATTTTCGGAGCATTTATTTGACAGGGTTGCTTCAGCTCCCAGTCTGAGGTGCCTAACTCTCAAGAACAAGCACAGACACAAAGATACAGTGGATTTGCATTCCAGTCCAGGAGACAGTCTCATAATTTTTTTGCCAAGACATTTCAGCACATCATTCTGTATTAGCCCTCTCTCTGTAGTATTGTTTGTAGGCAGCCACCATCTAGTAAATTGTGCATTCCAGTGTACAACATTTAGCAGGCAGGTTGTCTCTTGAAGCTCATCCAGTACATATTGATACAAAGTTTTCAGCTAATGATGTCAGAGACCTTTGTATGGCATTGTGCCACTGCACATTAGCCATTACGCAGTTTGCTACTGAGTGAGAAGAATTTAAATTCTCAAATCACAGCCCATGAGTTACCACAGGTATCTGTCACTCACCTGCAATAATCCATCCTTTATCCTAGAACAAGGCCTGGGAATGTGTAAATATGAGGATGCTTGGGTGAGAATGTTGCTACAGAAAGCTAATGAAGTCTATTCAAATATAAAATGCATTCATTCTTGTTGATTTTAAGCTGAGCCTTACATGTTTCTTGCATATACCTAAGAATACTTTGGACACATAGTCAAGTTCCTGTTCTTATTTCTTGCTCTAAGGGAAATACTTTATAGGCATTTTTAAAAAAATTAATAAGAGATATGTGTGCTTTCACTGAGTGCTGAAATGCATTAAAAAAGCCATGGTATGTGTCTACTAGGCTTATACAGTATGTAAACCAGACTATGAAAAGGGATGGTATTCCTACCCAGTGGTTAAAGGCACAAAAGAGCCATGGGAACCTTGCTCTGGCCTTTATTTTTGGCTTAGTAAAACAAACCCTAATTCTTTATTTGTCAAATTACTATCTGTTACAGTTTGAACTTTCCTCAAGCCTTGCTCTCCTAATGAAGTTTAATCTGCCTCTGGCTTGAAGCAAAAGAGCATTGTGTGTTCGTGTGTAGGCAGTGTGAATGTGGTTTTGCAGAAAAGGAAGTCTCCTGAATGTTGGGGGCTAAAATCAATGGAAAATGGAAACCAGCCTATTGCCCTTGTTTTTCCAGCTGTCAAATTTTACTCTTATAAAGCAGACAGTATTTCTTTACAACCTCATTAGTTTTTCCTAAGCAAACTGACAATACCATTCACTGTTCTGTGACTGGAATCTCCATAATTTATGCTATTCTTCTGTGAGAAATACTCTGAACACTTGTGTGCAGAAAAACGAACCTTTCAGCAATGTGTTCAGGGGCCCAAGCATCTCTTCTACTTTATTTTACATTTTAACTTGGACAGGGAACTAGATACAGAAGGGAGAAAATGTGAATCAAATCGGAGGAGACAGAAAGTGTGAAAAATTGTAAGGGTGATGCATATTTTAGCCTGGCAAAATATGTATGTAGCCTCTTAAGGAACTTGGAAATAAATAACAATAGATTTTATAGAAAGAGAAGGACATTATAGAGATTGGTTTTCTGAAACCCTCCTCTAATTATACTACTTAAAAAGCAGACAAATTGGGGATGGGGAGGGTCCTTTGTTACATGAGGCAGTCTATGGTTTTACATGCGATCTTTATGTGAGACTTGGGTGTGTAGGCATCAGATCATCAGCTTTCTGACCCATGCATTTGTCATGTGTGAAAACTTCTCAGATGTGGTGCACTGGTTAGGATTCAGAAGGTCAAGCTATGAACAGGACTCAACACCAGAGTAGCAAGAATAACTTTGCACCTATTGCAAGCTATGGATATTGACTGTATAATCCAACTCAACCTGGCAGGGCTGGCATTTGGGTTTTACTTTTTCCCTTCTTCTAAAGGTTTGATATGCTGGGAGAAATGGTCCTACTCTCAGTCTGTTTCCAATGAATCTTATTATTATTATTATGGAAAAAAAAAAGGCAGTTTTAATCAGCTACGTATGAGACATATTTAATTGACTGCAGGAGAGGCAGTAATGAATTATTGTTTTTCATCCAGCCCCATGTTTTTCTCACTCACTAACATAAGCATTAGCACTGCTCTGCTGAAAATGAGAGTATTCTGCTTTTGATTTTGCCTTTTCTTCTCAACTGTAGTGTAACATTCTCTCAATTAGGAAAATTAAATACTCTCAAATGTGAAAATATTAACAGATTGTACAAGACAGAACAACTACAGAGAAGGTTTTTTTCTTCAACCTTTGTCTGAACTTGTAAATTACTGATTTCTTTTTGTGGCAGTTGCTTGACATGCCTCATTTCAGTTGCTGCCAGTTGTCATAAGATGGCAAAGTACACAAAAATCTTTAATTCTGCTTCCACCAGACAAACCTCAAAAAAAAGCTTGGGTGCAGTCATGTTGGATAGCGGCTAAAGAGAAAAGCAGGGAAAAACAAAACTGCAAACCAACTCAGTCTCTATAAATAATACAAAGTGGCAATTACTGGTATGGGCAGTGAAGAAGGGACAGTAGCAAACGTGTGTCCTTTTCATCATTGCCAAGAGGAGTAGCAAGGCCTGTCCCAAGATATGTAAATGCCACCTGGTTAATGCAAAATCACATCCATGGCCCTGAAATCTCTGAACTGGATAAACCCTTCATGCTGCAGTTTGGACAGATTAAAAAAAAAAAGTAAAAAAATAGAAACTGATTTTAATCTATTCTGTTTTCATTCTAACGTTCATGAGAAAATTGAATACTCTCTTACAGTGAAAGAAATCACTGAACACTGTCATGTATCACTGTGTTCATAACTGCACACCCTCTTTTACGGTGGAGAGTGATTAAATGTAGATTTCTAATGGAAATACTGCGACCACTGGAAAACAGGATCATGATCCAAAGTTCGGTAACATCACAGGACTTCAGAAGGGGTTTTTTTGTCCCCACAAAGAGAAATGTCTTTTTAACCGTTTCCATTCATTTTGCCAAAACCAAATGGAAACATGTAAGACAGAGAAAGATTGCTGCAATACAAACGATATGCTGGGCATAAACTCTGTGGACCATTTTGAAATTAAAATGCATCTGACATGAATATGGATTTTTTTCTTTAAGTTTTTTGCCATAAGGTTTTGTAACACCCAGTTCTGTAACACAATCTTACTTTAATTTTTGTGTAACATCCATAAAATTGAAGTTGGAATGAAAGATTAAAGAAACATCCTTCCCATATCCTTTTTCTCCCTAGGAGTTTCCTTTGGTTTTGACATTTTGGTTTGCTTCTGTCTGAGGGCCCATTCTGCCTAGGCTACCAAGGCTATGCTGGAAGAGCAGTTCCCAGTTGTTTCAACCTTGACTTAACAGTAAAAAAGAAAAAACCAAACCAAACACCGCCACCACCACCCCAAAAAAATTCATAATAAAAAAGCTTGCAAGACTTATTCCTGCATTTTGGATCACCATTACATGTCAATATATAGCCAAAACCACACCAGGAGACTATGCTATCTTCCCTGAGCTTAAATACAAGGGTACTGTTTCTCTAGGGTGGGATATGCACATGGAAGCAAAAAGTCTTAATCCTGTTAATACCATTTACATTTATTATGGTCTACAAGAGCAGCACTAAACCTGTTATTCCCTCTACCTTTCTTTCAGCCTCTTTTTTCACACACAGGAGGAGACAGGGCAGAGGAGGTGTGGCAGCTGGGCAAACAGAGGCAGCATATTTTGCTATGAACTGTGACCCCCAAATCCTAAGCAGTATTTGTGGAAAAGAACAATCTTGTTGGTACTTTCTATCCATAAAGAAATCATCAAAGGATTTCTTTTTCCTAACTTAATTTAGAAAGAAAATACTTTTATTTGCTCTTCAAAAAAAAAAAAAATCCTCAGCTCGTCTAGCCTTCTTTATCATTGGCATTTATTATAGTAGATAACAGCTGCTGAGAGCCTTCAGTCACAGAGCTTCTGAAAGCGGATGGAAGCATCAAGTTAATATTTTCTACAGCTCTGGGATCTGAACCCATATCCTCAGGATTAAGGCAGATCAAATGAAAATTAATATCCCTTTACATACGAAACCCACCTATCCTTTGCCACACAGAGAATGAATTTGTATGCAGAGAATCTAAAGAAGTGAACTGAGATTTATTCTATTTTATTCTTCATATATAAGAGATTTTGATATTACCAAATGACAGAGTGCTCTGGCTTCCCTCAATGACAAGAATTAATGCCCAAAATGTAAATTAATAGGGAAGTAGTAAACAGGCTTTTCCTTTTAAACTGCATATAGGAATTGAGTTTTGGGAAAGAATCAAAGGGTATCCTCAGAAAGTTATACAGAATTTTTTCTAAAAATGGCCAGCATGAGTTCTTCATAATATCATCAAACTCAGCTTCAAGAAACACTCAACAACTGCCATGGGCACTCAAAACACTCACACTTGTTCACACTCTCTGGAAAAAAGCCCTCAATAGTTGACTCTAACCACACTGAGGCCAACAAAATCCTTCTTATTCTTCCCCAAAGACACACCAAAATAACCTAATACTCAGTAAGTATATACACAGAGAGATATACACAGTTCTTACACAGTTTTAAAGGGGCTGAAGTATGAATTATTGTAATAGACACAGACTCTGCTCATTTTATATGCAGAGATGAACCCGGAGAGGGGTGAAGAGATGGTGAGCAGATACTGAAGTGAGCAACTCACCATTGGAATGGAAGGATCACCTTCCAAGACTAAAAATAAGCCAAAGAAAAAAACAGTTTCTGGACCACATGGCTTCCATGGAGAGATGAGGAAACTGAGTTCCTTCAGTTTTAAAAAGCAAATGAAAAGAAGAAATCTTAGAATCAACCACAGAATGGTTTGGGTTGGAAGGGACCTTAAAGATCATCTAATTTTAACTCCTCTGCCATAGGCAGGGACACCATCCACTAAACCAGATTGTTCAAAACCTCATCCAACCTGGAAAACTTCCAGGGATGGGGAATTACTCTTCTTACTTACGTGTAAAATGACCTGCTGGGAGGCTACTGGAACACTGATATTAAAGGCTGGGATTTCCACCACTGTAGTTATTAAAGACTTCAGTGGACTTGTCTCAAAGCAATCTGATCTAATCAGACCTGCTTTGAGCATGATGTTGGCTGGAGGTCCCTTCCAAGCCACAGGATTCTATGATTCTATGGAAGACAGGAACCATAGAGGGACTTTGATAAATAACGCCAGTCAGAGATGATTACAGCCTTGCAAAGAGGCTAAAGAAATCTTCCCTAAGTCTGCACAGCCTAACAATCAATACAATTCTAAGGAATTTGTCAAATATTCAAGATATTATAGTACAAACCGCATGACTGAAAAAGCTTAAGCTCAGAAGTATGTATCACATTACTAATTTTTTCTGTGCTGGTTGTGTATGTGTGTGCACAAACAGCACTAAAGAGCAGAGCTTGAGCATGCAAACTCAGCCACTCAGAGGAAAAAAAATACAATAGCTTGGACAAATTTAGGATACTATGCATTCAAAGCAGGATGTGGCCAGGTAACTTAGAATTTTTTTTCTGGACTTGCCGTTTTATCATATTTTAGCAAATCTTTTTTTCTATACATCTGCAACACATCAGAGAACATAACGCTTGCCCAGAAGTAGACACTATACCTCCCCAAACACTTGTGTGTGTGCTGCACAAGTCTGCTTTATCTGTTCTATGTTATATAACACACACACAGATAAAAACTTTGAGAATAAACTAGAACCAGAATAAGATCTAGTATCTGTTCTGAGACTAAATGTATGCTGAGAAATTTGGTCAGAAATGTTATTTATATAATTTAACCTTTATTCTGATTTGGTAATAAAGGAGTTCAATAGAATTTCAAAAATAAATAAATGTATTATGAAATCTATTTAAACCTGTATATTTAGCTACATACTGCATGCTCCATCATAACATGTACTGATTTAGTCACTGTATTATGAATAAGCTCTATTTAAAAAGAAGGCAATCTCTTAAACGAGAGAACAGAGATCATGCACAGAAAATACACATAGAATCATCTGACATTGCTCTCATATAATTCCATGTAATGCTGCATATCTAGGATTTTTGCCATTCCTTAGGAGAGGAATTGTTGTATTTTACCGCTCAACTAAAGACAGACCCATGATTTTCCCTTCCACACCAGGGAAACCTATTCTATTTCTTACTGTAAGAAAACAATTTACACAATATGCAAGGTTTCAGTCTTGGAAACACACACTTCAGGCACAATAATTTGCAGTAGGCATCTAAATAAAAATTTCTGATGTTGAGTGTTTATAGCTTTCATTACGCAGAAAGGTACTCAGGATGCCAGGTCATTTGGGTCGAATTTCTGACCTTTTTGAGAGAAGATAACTTTCTTCTTCAGAACTACTTTAATAGATAAGCTGTGCTGGAAACACTGCCAAAATAGATACCAACGTCTTAAGACTCACACCTGCTGATCTCTGATAAAATCACAGAACCACAAAACATGCAGGTTGGAAAAGACAGCTGAAGGTTGTGTCAGCCAAAATCCTACTCAAAACAGGGCTACCTACTGAGGTGAGGTGGGTTTGCACAGGACCTCATCTAGCTGAGCTTCAAATGTCCAGAGCAGGGGAGAATCTGTTGTCTCTTTGTATAACCTGTTTCAATATCTCAGTACGCTTATTGTAAAAAAAAAAAAAAAATAATAAAAAAAAATCAAAACCAAACTAACAACCAAAAAAACAAAACCAAAAAAAAGTCCTACCATCTAAACAGATGTCACTGTGTATTGCTGAGAAGAGTCTGACTCTCCCCATCAGACAGCCAGGAGAAGAAACTCTGCTCGTCATGTGCTCCAGCACCCACAGCCGCCTTGTGGCCCCTACTGGGCTTCCTTTATTTTGCCAGAACCTCTTATGCTGGGAGAGTACAAAATTGAACAAACTCTTTCCCTGAGCTTTCATCTCCACAAATCAAAACAAATAAACTGGCATGACTGCAGAAAACTTGAACACGTAAACGACACAGCAGGCCAGAACTATGCTCCATTCCTATGTGAAAAAATAGTATTTTGTCTCCTAAATGAGCCTAAAGAGGACACACGTGTACTTTCTTCAACACAAGATCTGATATCAGATTTGAAGTCAGCTTCAAAGGAACTGGAGATTACCTCTGGAGCAGACATTAAGGCTGAATGTCCTCATACTATGTGAGCTGGGGTGCAGCATTTTGTGCCTGTGAGTAATCTCTACAAGCCCCTTTCACCTTCTGGTGCCTTCTATGTCACCCTCTCACTCTCCACCAATAAATATTTGCTTCCTTTAAAAGGCCTTTTAGAGAAAAATTGTCCCACAATCTGCTAGCTCTCTCTAACACATTTCCACATAGGACTCATACCTATCAGCTAAGAATAAGACCTATATTGAGCAAAACTCATTTTAAACTGCTCAGTATACAGGTTGGGGCTATCACAGACACAGTGCTGGAAAAATAAGCAAAGGGAACAGTAAACAGTGAGTGGCCACCTTGTTTATTCAGAGTGCTGTGGTTTATTGATGTTGCACACAATCTCAAGTTTAGTTGATCTTAGAGGTTACATGTTTTCTCTCACATCCAACCCGATCTGAAAGGGATTTCCAGCTGGTTAGGGAAGCTTTCAATAGCCATAAGCAAGCCATAACCCCCTTCCCATGCCATTGTCCCCTTGTGAAAAAGAAAATAACCTTGAAGCAAAGGTCTGTCACAGTCACCACACAGAGTGAAAAGAATGAACTCCACTGCTTGCCTCTTGGAAAAATCCAGGCAGAATTCCTTCACCTCACTAAGAACAAGATAAGAGAGGAAGTGAGCATACAGGGAGAAGGACAGGCTGCCTCATAACCAGCATTTAATGCTTGACCCCAGTACCAATATACCCAGTACCAAAATACCAGTAGCCATAAAAATGCACTGGATAGAAGCACAAATATAATAATAACAATAGTAATGAAGAGGGATCTCATTGTTGGACTGCAGTGCTGCATGTAACTAGAATGTTTTTATGAAGGAAATTTCTTTCGCAATGACACTCTGAGAATCCGGAATAAAATACATCTTTTTATTTTTTTAATAGCAAATGGAAATTAAGTCATTATTTGAGACTGCAAAAAAAATCCAACTGAAGAAAGATTGTCTAGTTGGGCTTTTTTAATTAATTCTATGAGATCGTCTCCCCCACCCAACACTTGTCTGTAAATTACCACAGTAGGTATGAAACCTGCCCCAGTATTGATTCAGCTGGCACAGCCTTCCTCTATAAAAGCCTCCTCAGAGCCCCTGCATCAGGGTGGTCGTTCTGCTCTCCCCAGCTGCTGAGGAGATGCTGAATTCCTGTGCTTGCCCCTCTTCCCCAGAGCCTGCTCTAACTAGTCCAGGGGCATAAATACACAAAAATGCAGCAAGACTCATGTTCTTCATGAACCTACTGCTCACTTTGTGGGTGATGGGGAGGACGAATTCATCATACTGTGCAAGCAGATTCTCCCATGTCTCAAAGGAAAGAATGGGACAAGAAAAAAAAACCCTGTAGTTTGTTGGACCTGGCTGGTGGGCCAAACCATGCTGGCCAAGTTCGTAAGTCTTCTCCTAGCTTCACTTCCTGAGCACTGCTAGTGCAGATTCTGGTATACCTGACTGCCTCTGAAAGCTTCAAATTATTTTTGCAATTTTATGTAGCTTAGCCTTTCAGCTGTTGGTGTGAACTTAAGAACACATTTACCTGAGATCAGGAAATAGTAGAGAGGGAGCTTGAAAAAACTTTCAATGGAATAAAAATTACTGACAAATTATTCTTTACCTACTTTACTTTTCAAAATTTTGTTGGAAAAGTCTTACACTTGCAAGTATCCATAAGTAAAAAATATTCCTACTGGAGAAAAGAATGGCTAACACCCTTCTCATTTTAAAGGGACCTACCAAAGCTAGAAAGATGGTAAGTTATTAAATAAGAGGTAATGGCTTTACAGACATATCCATTTTCATATTCAATAGCTGTCTATGCACTGTTTTCATTCCCTAATGCAAACCACAATAAAACACCTAATGGGGGCTCTAAACTCTTTTGTCTTTGCTGTAGGTTTGCCTGCTTTAGGAAAAAAGAAATTATACTGCATTATTTTCAACAGTGGCAGGAAGTGGGTTTTTAGTCAAATCAGCTTAAAAAATTCCAGCTGTGTTCACGTTGAAGCCATCAAAAAATCTAAGCCTGGGATCACTTCCCCATGCCAACAAAATCCTTTTCAGGCCTCAAGAAGTAAATTTTTGAAAAAATGCCAAGCCTCTCCTTGAAAATAACATCTTAATTGGTTGATATTAAAAAAACCAGAAAGAGCCATTCTGAAAATGCAAGTGCTCACATTTTTGTGCTCCAATTTGATATTTGCCTTGTAAGAGCACTCAACGTACTCACACAGAGACTGTCTCAGAAAACTGCAATGAGAGACATGCAGGCTGCTTACTCCAGACAAGGAGGAGTTTCTAAGGACTATAGAAACTGCACGCCATGGTGTGTACCCTGTGCTGTTGTAATGCACCAGAAAGGCCAAACAGGTGTGTGACAGTGTGTGACTCAAGGAAAATAGTGTGTTTCATTCCCTCACTGGCTCAGTGGATATTTCAGAGGGTAAGGAAAATCCAGCCTTCTGAGAGCAGTATCTGCTTTCAAGGAGTTTCTGTATGAGTGTTTGGTTCAAATCTAGTAAGATGCTTGGGATCAACAAACAAAAAGTGCAGTCTTCGTATTGACGTATCTGTGACACTTTTCTAAATACACATGCCTTTTTCCATTAAAAATAAATTATTGCAGGATTATGAATACACCTATTGTTATAATCTTTCCTTCCTTTGTTTCCTGTATCAACTGTGGTGTGCAGATATACCACAGTACTTCTCCTTCTGCTGTTCAAAACTTTGCATCACGAGAAGGAAAGAAAATGAACCTCATCACTACCAGCCAATTGAGCTAAATGAGGGATCAGACACTTGCATTGCATATTTCTCTTATGCCTGTAAATCTAACTCTGCAGCTCCTTTAAGCTGGGAGACTGAAAGATCTAGACTGGTTTACACAGGTGTTAAAAGAAGACAAATATTTGCCCAATTTAATTGATTCTGAGCTGACATAAATTGATTTATTCTGCATAACTCAAAGCTTTTAAAATAAATATAGAATGGTAAATAGAAATGCTATTAAGCAACAGAAAAAAATTCTAAGAAACAGCAAAAAATGGTAAGCAGAACAGGTGATTGAGAAAGCCTATTACTCTCAGGGAAGGATTTACTAGACCTTTTGTTTTACACTTGCATTCCAAAGCAATGTCAGAACTGTGAAATTGTAAAGGAAATTCTAAAAGGAGACAATAGTTGAGATGATATTTGAAAGTGGATTTTAATCCATCACACATTTACTGTGTAATTCTATAACAATTTTTTTTTTTATTTTGGAATGCCAGTCTGACCTTCTTAATGGCTGAAAGCGGTGCCTGTAATTAAAAGAATTTGGATTCAGCTTAATTTTGAGTTCTTTTTTTTAAAAAAATAGAAGCAACTGCCAATACACTTTTTTATTTCCATTAAGAAACTTGGCGGTATCAGCTGATTGTGATGTCTCCTCATCCGCATTTTAGAAGATAATTTTGGTGAGGCAATCATTTATTCCAGAGCTGTGAGTAAGATTAAGCAGAACAGTTCAAAAGTCTGGGTATTCATTCCATCCTATCACTAAAAGATGCATTTCACAAGATTATATTAGCATTTGAAACTTTTACTGGAAATAAAACATTCTCATAAAAATAGGACGTATTTTATATGAAGTGTTTACTTACAGCCCCTAAATAAAAATTTAAAAACTCCGAACAAAACCATTCTTCCTTCCTCAATATCTTTAAAAATGACATATAGCACTTGGGAGATGATGGCCAAATCACAAATTAAGCACTCAGCCCTGAAAGGTGCTCACAGACCCGTCTCTAAGCTCATGGTGATTTGAGGGCATTCACACACCAGATCTGAAATTCACTTTCTCCCCCTAACAACACACAGAGTTCCCAATACATCCGGCAGTTCTTGGGACTCCCTGAGAGCACTCACTGGAGTTGTACACTGGTAAAATGCTTTCCAGAGATTTTTTTCTATCAAGGTGATTTGATGAAGAGTTCCAGAATTTTTTTCATTTTCTTTCCTGATAATGATGAAATACCATGGGCTAGTTTCTTGTAGATAATATGTAAGATAGCAGCAAGACATGTCTTCAAAATGCGGCCTAGGAATACAAGCATTCTAAAATGATAAGTTAAAACTATGTGTACTGTGTTTCTGAAAAAAAAATCTTTGTATAATCCGGGGTGTTAGCTGTGGTAATCGAGAAGCCTTTGTAGCACTCACTTTTGCATAACTGATTAGCTGGGTTAGAGCAGTAGCCAGGAATATCCCAAATACTGCTGTACAAAGGAGCAGGAAATAAAACCTCCACCGACCCTATCCACAAAAGAAGCAAGAAACTTCTCGTCGAGGAGGAATAGTTAGCCTTACGTTCACAAAGATAAGAAGAAGAGCTAAATTCTCTAAAGGGTGTGATGGTCCCAGCTCCAGAGTGGTTTCATGGGAGAGGCAGAGCTATCACTCCTTATCTTCCTGTCATTGTTATACCTGAGTCTTAGATCCAGTAAAGCACTACCAGGATTTCAGCTTCCTGGAAGAAGCCATGTCAGTGGCAGATGAAGTAATGATGCAAATGCAATTGTACCAACTTTGCATTGAAAACGATGGAGATACAAAGGGAAGGGAGGAATGGTGTAAATCCTCTGTTAATCACAAAAATTCTCTTCATTCCTGGAAACACCCACTTATCTTGATTTGTATACTTCCCAGTAAGAGAGATCCAATATCACCCTCATTCACACAGGTAATGGAGCACGCTTCCATCCTTAGTTGTATCCCTAGACCCCAACTCTGTAATCAGTTGAACAGGGAAAAGCATACAGTCTTCTTTTAACCTGGTGTCTGCTGAGCCATTGCTGTCAAATGTAAGATGAGACGAGATGAGCTGAGGAGATGCAGTATGAATCAGTAAACTGTGTCCCTAAGACAAAGACTTTCCCTGAGAAACAGTGCCTAGTCTTTTTATTAAGGAGTGTTACTGAGAACACTGAAAAGTCAGCACCAACAAGAACAAAATACACATGTTGAGGGAACAGCCAGTTCAAATAACAGGATAAGTTCTTGGTCTATGTATTTATTCATTGCAGGATCTCAGTCAACGCACTTCAATAAAATGAGTAATTATTGTGAGTCACGTCACTAATTACATCTGATACACAAAAAGGCTTGTGCAGCACTACATTTCAAAGTGCACTGTGAGCTCATCCAGTATGGAAATGGCTCACAGAGGAGCTCTTGTTACTGGTACCAGAACAATCCTGAAAAAAATGGGGTATTAGAAATGTCTATGCCATTTCTCTCTCATCACATTTTTTTAAACATAAAAAGAAGATGTGTTGTAGAATAATGGCAATATAACTGCCTACGTAGGGACTTCAGCATTTGCCTTGGACAGGCAACACAAGGAAGAATTGTAATGACAGAGAAGCCAAGATAAGCTGCTTTCTTCCACGACAAGTAGAGAGCGCCAAGATGTGAAGAATCTGTCAAAATGTTCTAAGATAAAGTTTGATTTTTCCATACCAAAATAAAAAAAAACCAAACAAAACCATGGGCTGGTTCAGATACAGGTCAAATTGACTGAGTTCAGGAACATAAAGAGATTAAAGGAAGTAAGTCATCACTTAGATAAGAGATCTACTTATTATTGTGCAAGACAAAAACAAGTCTTCACAAATTTTGTCAAATTCGGATGAGTTCTTCATCCAAGAGTATGCTTGAATTTGTAGGCTGATAATTGTTGCCTGGTAACTAACTACCTTTGTTAATTATTAGGCACCTTTGTTGCCTGATAATTAACTACCTTGAAGATGTACTTATTTGTGCTTTCCCATGAGGATACCATTTATAGTAATTTTAGAGCACAAACACAGAACTGGACCAAACACCACCTGTGATTTCAGCTTTATTGCAGGACCGTTTTCATAACTGGAGTCAAATCACATGGCACAATTTACCTAAATACAGAAACAACAAATCATCCTCTCCTGTACACTCATGTCAACAATAGTGAGAGTGAAGCCAACCCAGTGATACTGCCACTGAACAAGAGTGTGGAAATAAGCAGATTCAATGTCATTTGGCATGTTACCTTTACCCATGGAACTCCAGAAAGAATACAGAGGTTTTTTATATAATGCTTCCTTTAATATGTTTGATGCTTTTGTATTTTTTTTACATTTACTTCATAGCCTATTCAAAGCAATTAAATTTCAATACAAGATTTATTGCATTAAGCCTCTGTTTATTTAACAGAGAAATAAAGAAACACAAAAAAGCAAGGAAAAAAAATGCAGAGAAGATAAAAGTCTAAAAATGACCCCCAAAGACTGTAATTTGTAAATTAGGCATTTGTCTTTAGGAACAACCAAGGCTGTCAACTCCACACTCCATCTGGAATATTGTGTATAGTTCTGGTGACCCCAACATAAGAAGGACTTGAAAGTGTTGGAGCAAGTCCAGAGGAGGCCATGAAGTTGATAAGGGGACTGGAGCACCTCCTGTACAAAGACAGGATCAGAAAGTTGGGGCTGTTCAGCCTGCAGAAGAGAAGGTTGTGCGGAGACCTCATAGCACCTTCCAGTAACTGAAGGAGCTACAGAGAAGCCAGAGGGGCTCTTTGTCAGGAACTGTAGTGATGGGACAAAGAGTAATGGGCACAAATTGAAAGAGGGGGAAATTTAAGACAGATATCAGGAATAATTTTTTTACTGTGAGGGTGGTTAGACACTGAAACAGGTTGTCTGGGAGATTGTGGATACCCCAACCCTGGCAGTGTTCAAGGAAGGTAGAATAGAACTTGAGCAACCTGGTCTAGAGGGAGGTGTCCCTGCCCATGTCAGAGGGGGTTGGGACCAGTTGATCCTTAAGATCCATTCCAACCCCTTAACATTCTATGATTCTATAACAAACTGTAAAAACACCATCTTCATTACTAAAGAAAAAAACGAATTTTATTTTTAGTTGGATATATTCAGAATTAAGTTTTCAGATCTCCAGTGAGAGACAATTAAGTTGGAAAAATTTTCACATCATTGATGTTCAACACTTCATAAATTAACATTATTTAAGATCCATGAAGTGAGAGCCACAAATCAGCTAATTTTGAGAAAATATTACTCATAATTTGCCGAAAATTAAGCAACTATATGAACATTCAAGATGAGTTGTACATGTAAACAAAATCAAACCATGAATCTCTTCTCTCTCTCTTTTTCTTTTTATGCTTTACTTCTGCTTCATTTTGTAAGTAGCTTTCATTCCATGGACACCAAAAAAGATCCAATCAACTATATGAGCGTAAACCTTTGCCTACTAGACTGTCATCAGCACAAAGTCCCCCAAATAATAAATGAACTTTTTATTAACTGTGGTAACATTAACATTACAATGAGGGATTGTTTAAAAACAAGTTGTACTGCTGTTGCTCAAGAGCTCAAGGAAAATGGTTCTCAGTTCCTTTATTTTTCCTTGAGGGTAACCACAGGGGTTGCATTAAATCTTTTAAAATATGTTGACAGTTGAATAAGTGCTGCTGTTGCTCTGGTGACATTTTATGCACTTTAATTGTCATTAATGAATCTGACTGATACTTTCTTAAAAGTCCTTTACGTGTTCTAGTAATTTTATAACAAAGAGAAGAACAAAACCATCTGCAAATTAGCCTTGATCCACTTCTCATACGGAATTTTCACTGCAGACAATAGGAGAATCTTCATGGGAAATATCTGCTAGACCAGACATTTGAGGCAGGAATGCATCAAATGTTCCCAGTAAATTGTGAAATTATCACTTGGTTGTGTATCTCCATATAAATTGAAATCCCAAAGAAGGTTTGTTTGAGTGTATTTTAAAAAATAAGCACGTATCTGCTTCAATCCATTCAGAATTTGATGTTAAAATGCTATGGCTCAGCATTTTAGGGCTGCGATAAAACCCAAAAAGTAAATGTGAGTTGAAATGAAACAAAGTCTGACACTAACCTGGAGTCTAGTACCTCCTTCCTTATTCTGGTAATTCTCCCACTGATTTCAGAAAGGCTTTTTTCCCCTGTAAAGACTGAAGGATACAGCTCCCAACTATCTGTTCAGGAACGTGCAGTAACAAGGAGGAATGCATGGAGCTTGAGAAACCGCAGGCACCACACTTGATAGTTCATAAACAGATAAGGTAAGTCTTTTGCTATGGAGAGAAAATAAACTATGGCACTTTAAATTATGATAGGTGATTTAAGTAGATTAGAAAAGATCTATGCCAGGGACAAGGAGCCAGAAGAGGCAGCAGGAGGGGGGACAGTGTATCAATAGTCTAAGGAGACATGCTGAGTCCTTTGCTTCCCCCATCCCAGGTTCCCCTACTCCTGCAGGCTCAAGGGGAACAGAGCAGATGATTCCCAACACAGCTGCACCTGCTGCACCACAGGCTTCACATCTTTGCAATTTCAGAATCAGAAAAAGCTGGGGCCATCTTTCTTTCTTCAGCTGTAGTGGCTCTTCAAGTGCAGATATTGTGCAAATATCAGTGGTTTGAGCCACCACTGCTGAACAGGACAACCAGGTCATGCCAAATTGCTCCAGGCACACTGAGAGCCCCTTTGCCCGACTCTCCACAGGCCCAGTGTCCTGTACACATAACCACATTCACCTGAGCAAAGCAGCAGCTCAGCTCCAGCCTGAGCTTTCCTTTCAGCTGAGTAAATGGCTATACAAGGTGCAAAGCAGTAGGAATCAGGCCTCGGGGCTCTGTACAGCACTGCAGTTTTCAAGACACTCCGGGTGCAGACAGCAGTAAGTTCCACACTCACGTCATACGCACAGCTAACAACCTCAGCTAAGTCATGAACTACATTTTAATTAGACAAGGGGCCAGGCTTTTGATTTCAAAAATAGAAGTTAGGGTTGCAGTCCTTCATCCATTGAAGTTAATTGCAAAATCCCTATTATCAGGCTCTTGAGGTATTACCCAGGCGCACTTTTTAATTACATTTGATTCTTAATGAAGTAGATGGCAAAGAGAAAAGCAGCCCATGATTCAAATGATTCCCATTTTTATCTTTCCTGATGAAAAACAGAATAGGTCAAGATACTTGCTGGATTTTCCCATGAGAAACGCTGCAATGTGAATAAGCTCAATTGACTTGATCCTGAAGGAGCAGGTTAGCTTTGAAAAGCATCACTCATTTTCTCCTCCTGTATACATTCTACCCCCAAAACTTATGCAATGTAACTGTAGACACCAAGCCAAATCCAATTCAGAACTTGAAAAACATCATGTAAGTATCCTAAGCTTGAATGACTTGTCTTTATTGTCTAATGTCATTTAAAACATAAGGAGTCCTAATTATGGTTTTATTTTCAAACGATGCACTTTAAAAGAATGACAACTCTCCATAAAAACTGACAGCTGCTCAGGGCAAGGAGACTGCCAATAATTCAGTAATTCTACATCATTTTAAAAACACTAAGCTATGAAGCAGCTTATGAAGAAAGAGTTTGTTAAGACACTTAGCTAGAGAACAATTCAAAGTTTCACCTTTTTCTATTACATCTCTACTCATGGAAGTAAACAAAGATTTATAGAACACAAGTTCATGCTACAGCTGGGGCCATTACCTTGGTACACACAACAACCTGCAAACTCTTTTCACATAATGAAAGTTGTTTCTTACCATCTGGAAATCAGGTTTAAAAATAAAACTTCTGTTCATATATTATACAAAAAGCTTAGCTTTTTATTTCAGACATACTTCTCATATTATAAAACACATAATTCATTTCTTACTCTTATGACTTCAAAAGACCCAATAAAAATTTAGGACCTAAAAACATAGGTCCTTTAATGTAGGTCTTTTTTAAAGGTTGACTGTTAAATATCAGGGAAAGTAAAAAGTTTTAAGAAAATCGGATAGTATTGCAAGGCCCTCTGACCGAGGCAGCCAAGCAGGGTTACAGCAGGAACTAGTGAGGCAAGGCTGTGTCCCCAAGGCTGGCACAGGGGGCAGAGCTCTTGGGGCCCAAGAACCTCACCAGACAAGGAGTCACTGCAGCATAAAGCTGTCATATCCCCTTCTGAAGGAAGGAGGGACAACCTCTTTTTAGGGAAGGACAGAGAAACTAAGGTTTCAATTCAGTATTTTTTTTCAAATTCCTAGGTTTGGGGTCTTTTGCCCTATGGCTGCTTCACTGTTTCAGCCTTGCAGGATACCTGTGATGAAACAAAATCTCTTGAGTTTCTATTAAAACCATTTGCCTCTCATTACAATTCTTCCCCATTCACAAGGTTGAATACCACAAAACCTGAACACTTCCTACTTTATGGTCATACCAGAGATCAGGGGAAGCCTAGATTACTTTCAAGGCCACCAAGAAGATGATGTGGAAATCCAAATCAACCTGTTCTGCATAACTGTGGCAAACCTGCAATGTAACACAGAACCACAGCCAAACTTGCTTCTGTGTTGAGTTGTGCCAAAACAGTACCATCTACACCAAAGTCAGTGCAGACTTTAAGCAAGGAAAAGAAATTCCTATCACTACTTCTTCACTTGAATTCAAGTTCCCTCTTGGAATTCAACTCCTACTATTGCTTTTACTGGAACCATGCAATTTTAAACCTATTAAGTACTGCATTCATCAGTTTAGGCCCCCATATTCTATAATATGCAACACTTTGTAATTGTTCAAACTCTGGCTGGTATTTGTGGAAGGTCTAACTTGCCAGGTGTCCTTCTGGATGTCTCTCAGTTTCATGTTTACATAGTAATGATCATTGTGGCAAGTAGAAGTCTGAGATACTTACTAGCTCTGATTATTTTTAAAGACTGTTCAGAGCACACAGAATATTCCCGAGGTAGTGGCAGGGCATCCCTGCACTTACAAACCACAAAGCCATCCTTATGCAAAACAGTATTGTGCAGGGAACAGCAAGCCCTCCTGCCTCAAAGACAATCATAGAAAAGGCAGAGGTCTGGAGAAAGTCAATGCCCCTATTATTAGTGACAGAAAGTTTCAGCTCAGATTTAACAGACACTGTAAGCTGAAGTGGTGGCTAAAATCAGCATTTAAGACTAGAAGAATAAGTTACTTTACTATTAAAAGTAATTAATAATAACTGGGGTAATTGCAGCAACAAGGTACTGCTCAGCACTTCAGAAGTAAAAGAAACTTTCTCTGGAAAATGGTAATTTTCATTGTAAACTGCTGGTTTACAGTATGCAGGCATCAGTGATTGCTACACGCTATGTACATCCTACACAGAGCACAAAGCGCTCAAGGAATATTTTTTCAAAGGACTCTGTGCCTGGCTAACTATTTTGGTAAACCTTCAGGCAGCCTCATTTTCAGAATATAAAGTGTTTCAGTTGGGCACCAAATGAAATCAACTCAAATCATTAATACCCTCCGCCACATGCCACGTGCTATATTTTTTCCCAGGAAAATTAAGGATAAGAAATAAAACCTTTAGTTTTTAGTAAGTCATAATAACTCAAAATAAAGAGAAAGGCCTATTAATTATATATTAATTATGCATCTATATCTATAGGTAGATTCTGGTAAAAGAATCAAATTTAGACTGACAGGTGCCTCAGCAACACAAACCAAAAATAATAATTGTGGACGCAGATCAAAAAGCCAGTTTCTACTCAGTCATTGAATTTAAGGGAAGAAGAAAATGTTCAATCATAACATTTATTTAAGAATGTTTATCTTCTTTCTTACCATTGAATGTTAGGAACACCCTTGCTTGAGGCTGGGAAGATCCTTTTACACTGGTAAAGTAAATAAATATCCCAATCAACACATTCACTGCAAGAAATGCCATCTCTTCAGATTTGCAACTTAATATCCAAGAAACGAAACCTGAAAGACAGAGGTATCACGTTACTCTTCTTATACAACCTTGTGGAGCAAAAACAACAGTATAGAAAGATTGTGTTAGAAGCCTCTTCCAGCTGAACCCATAATTACTGCTGTGAAGGAGGTACAGCACTTCTGTTTTTTCTTTGTGCATCTGAAAGTTGTCTTCCCCAGCAGTCTCCTGTGCTGGCACAAGAGGAACTCTCTGCCTGTTAGTAGGAACCAACAGAGCCCAAGTTTTGGCTAGGGCAGACTACAGCATTAGACTCACTTTATTTAAAATGAAGACAATTCCACCTGCTGGAAATATAATTATACTAAATGTCAAGGCAGAGCAAAGCAAGGACAGGAGATAAAGTTTCATGGATGAAAATCTGGCTGATATTTTTAGACATCTCTCCCTTATGTATGGGGGGGGGGCGGTTATTGGTTGTTTGGGGTTTTTTTCTTTTCTTTTAACATTTGAAATCAAATGTGCTTGGAAATGTGCTTTAAGTTTTAGTAAGCTGAGCTCTCTAATCACCCTTTAAGTTTTTCTTTTAAGAAATTCTGACTATGTATGTCATTAATTTCAAAACTGTGAAACCAAAAGTATTTCAACACACTTGAAACTGTTAGTCAACGTTTGCTTTTTGGGCTAGCTCCTTTCAGGACACTCACCTGCTCTCATTGACTTCTACAGAACACTAAGAATCTCAGAGTTGGACACTTGATACTTCTGCTACTCCTCCTGCACATCTGCTGAACCTTCATTTTACAGGAGTTAGCTGCTGAGAAGCCTCAGCATTTCAGAGAATCAGAAAATACTTCAAAACTCTATATCTCTTCCTAGCTCAGGAAGGACTTGAGCTCACTGGAGTCAGTGGCACTTCCCTAATAATTCTAATGGACTTTGGACTAGATCCAGAAAACCTAGCCAACATTAGAAGCTGAATACTGCATATCTGTATCACATCTGCTCCGAAATTGCTCCTCTCCAAAAGCTGTGAAGTGCAAATTTCATTTCACCTATTGTAACAACTTTGTCAGCTCAGCTGCAAAAGTAAGGATTAATAACAACATCATTTTAGGCCCATTCTATTTCACTGCTTACATATATATCTTTTCCTTTTTGATGTAAACAGCCCTTTTACTAGACACCACTTATTAGTCAATCAATCAGGTGATAAATTTGATTCTATCGCAACTGGAAGCACTTTGAAAGACACAACCCCTACAGCTAGAAGATATCATTAAAGGCTACACATTTATTTGATGAAGAGATTTGTTACCTGTGCAGTCAGCTTACAGTTCTTTACCTCAGCTCTGCTCCAGCACTACAGTCCCTCCAGTGGAAGCCAGTATTTCTACAGGCTTATTCATCCGGTCCCTCTGAGGCTCACACCTGTCCTCAAAGAACCGGCTGTAACCACCCCAGCACGGCAGGAATGAGCTGTCAGGCAGGGATGACTTCAGGTCAGCCCTAGTTTGGGCTGGATCCACACCACTGACTTAGCGGTAAAAGCCCCGTATCTCATTACCACCTCTGTCATTCCCTACCCACTCACTGTAAATCGCTTGGAAAGGCTTCTCTCTGCACGGGGACTTCACATCAAGGTGGGGGTGGGAAGGAGAGCGTGCAAGAAAGCACAGAGCTCTGAAACCCACACTCTAAACTCCCCTTCGTTATTTGGTCTGAGTACTGAGAAATGCACGAAGATCAAGTAATTCTACAACTCTGCTAATTGACAAAAACAACCTTGTCAGAAATTTGCCAGCTACAGATCGAGTCTGTAGGAGAAACATATCCATTCTGGCCCAGTTCCAAATTATCTCTAAGGGTCTGTTAACTAATAAAATGATAGTTGCAGAGTTTTTGCCAAGAATAATTTTTAAACAGGCTGCACGAACTCTAGTACTAATGTTGCTTTGTGGGCTTTAAATTTAAAACCGTGTGACTTGCCCATGGGATATCCTTTAACTTACTCCTCTTCTAAGAGAGAAATGGCATTAAATCCCGATAAAACTTCTTTGTCAGGCCAAGACAAATAGCCAATCATACAGAACATGTGATTTAACAGATGCAATGGGATTAGTATTTTACAGTAGTAGCACTATGCTTTCTTTGCAATAAAGATAAAAAGTCAAAGAGGAACAAGTGTACAGCTTTCCTTCTTCCTTTAAATAATACTGTTGGAAACAATAATAGAAAAAAACCCCTTTCAGCTCTCTTTCCCTCCCACTCTCGTGCCTCCTGCCAATTCTACTGTAATCAGTTAGAGGAGTGAAACACTGCAACATTTCATTGCTCAAATTGCAGATCTTCACCGTTAACACAGAAGTGACAGGCAAATATAAGATTCAAGTGCTGAGCAGCGTGGTTCCTACCCAGCTGTTAGACACATAAATAATAAATGCATACAGTGCCAAAAAGGTACCTCAGGGTGTCTGACATGTGAGTTACCTAATGGAAATAGGTTTAATTTCAGAGATTTACAGAGCTGGTAACTGACAGCTCATTGCAGGTTTGACTCTTGCTTTGGGCTTATATCCCAGTCCTGAATTTATCTCAGTAAGTCATGATACTATATTCAGCATGTCCAGTGCACATGATCTCTGCTGACAACACACAGACCTAAAGCCTTGCAAGTACTTTTAAAGAATCTTACGGGACAGACAAAAAGCAGTGTCTAATTGCATTTCTGTTCTTACACTCTAGTCTAACTGTAAACAAACAGACGAACCGCTACTAAACTAAAGTAGTGAAGTTTTCCTGCCACGGAGGTCGCTGGCAGCATGTTGCATGGCTTTTGGAAAGTACAGCATTGCTTTGCTAGGAAGTGCTGTGCAGGTGTCATCTGCTACACGTTGGGTCCTACACTTAAATCCTGTACGGAAAATCATTTGGCAGAAGAAAGAAAAGAAATGAAGGAGAAAAAAAAACCCTGCCAAATGCGGACTTTGCCAATCTGGAATACATTGGTTTAACTATCTGTGAACAGCAGCAAAATTCAGCCATCAGAGACATTTCACATCTATTACAGCAAAGAAAGAGAACTTTAAGTTATGCTTACCCGGCTATTGGAGGCACCAGTAATACTGATTTCTGTCTGGTTTCTATCAGTTTATGGACTCCACTCCTGCTACCAGAACATTTTAATTCCAAACCTGGCTCATGGCAGAGGGAAAAATAAACTAAAAAAAAAAANAGAAAAAAAAAAAAAAAAAAGAAAAAAAAAGAAAAAAAGAAGAAAAGTCTCTCTTCGTGGTGCTTGCAAAGATACTCCCGGCTCCTCCGTACAATAATCCTGGCAGCGGACTCCTGAGGCTCAGGGAGCGCTTCTCCGCTGCCCGCAATTACGCACCTAGGAGTGAATGGAGCGGCCGCGCGGTGCCGGTGCCGGCGCTGGTTTCCAGTTACAGGCGCTGCCCTGCCCTGGCCGCCGCTCTGGCGAGGCGAGGCTCGGCGGCCGCCGGTGCATCATTAGCTGAGCAAATAGGGGCTGGAGCTCATAAATAATGGCGAGGCCACACCCCGCCCTGCGCGGCGGCGGCTNGGAGCAGAGCCGGGCCCGGGCGCGGCCGCGGGCGGAGGGATGCGGGGGCGGCCGGGAGGCCGGTAGGTGTCACTGTGAAGAGGGAATGGGGACCGGGCGGCGGTGAGGGGGGAGCCGGGCGACAGCCAGACCCCTCGGAGGGGGCTCTTTCCCCCCACTCCCCTCGAACAATTTCCTCTTTTTAAAACTTTAAAAGCGAAGAAGAGTAAGAGGAGCGTTAGAACAGTAGTTAGATTCAATCTCCTGATTGATCCAGGTGTTTTACCGCAGCTTTCAGAGGCTTTTTTTCAGAGACTGGGAGCTGTATTTGCTCAAGCTCAGTTTTCCGCAAGATACACAGCAGTCGGTCCCATTTGGTGAGATTTGTGCTCTTACAGCAGCGGGGCAGCACTGAAAATTTTACACAAGGTGTCGGCTCCGTTAAAGCCACAAGGATTTTCCAAGCAACATCACTTTGGTTCTGGCTTAGGTTTTCCTAAGCTGTCTTGCAAACATATTCTGTGCTGCTCTGACCTGTTGGATGCAAGTTTCTTTTGGATCAAGATTTTCCCTTTTGCAGAGAGAGATGGTCTCTGGTCCGGTCAAGGTGGTGCGCGTCGCTCAGCAGCCTACTGTCGCAGCAGTACTTTGAGGGAGCACATCTTGTGATGCACTTGGAGCCATCTCCCACAGCCAGAAATATGCTAACAAGTAAACAAGTACCCACAATGAATGTGCACATGCTCGAGTTACAGTTTTGTTTCCAACTATTACACACTCTGGCCATACTAACCAAAGCAGTCAATAATAGTGTTGATGTTATAGCCAGAGAGCAGGGAGTAGCCTGAATACGGCACCCTGACTAAACAAATTTTGTCTATACATGTGGATGTCTTTATGGCCTGTGTCTATTGGTTACTTCGTGTAAAGGCTCATCTGCATGAGTTAGGGTCACACATATTTCAAAACAGTGTCTTCCCAGGCTTCAGTGCCAGGCCAGCAAAGTCAGTGCTTTCTTCAAGCAAGAAATTCCAATATTATATGACACTTACTATCCCAGAGGACACAAAAATATGGGATCGTCCTTCCTCTGAAATGAAAAGTCAGATTTGCAGTTGATGCCAGAAAAGCAATGGATCCAGAATTTTTAAAAGCTTGATCAACTTCAGGTCATTTCTTGAAAATTAATTAGCTGATGCCTTCAGGTGAACCAAACTCTCCAGATCACGAGTCCTTAAAAACATTGATGCTCTTCCAGTTCTCCTCCTTAACACAAATAAACTACACAGAAATGTGTGAACACTTGCTGTCCCAGAGAGCAGTTTAAACTAAGCCCTCAGGTCTCTCCATGGGCAGGTAGTGTGGCTGTGAACATGATGCTGCTCATCCTTGAACTGTAGTGATGTTCAAACGCCTCAGTCTGACAGCAGCACCCTGGCAAAAGGAGAAGTCACTTTTCTGCTTTGGAAAATCCCCACAACTAAGTGCAATTAGAGATCACCACACCAAGCAACAGAGGTGAATCAGCCAATCCAGTGTTCTCCCTCTTGCTGTGATCTATGCAGAGTGATTCAAAGGAAAATGCACATAAAACCACAGACGAAATATGAAAAAAACCTTTTCTTTTAGGAGATTTTGGGGAGATGTGTAATGGGTGGTTATACCAGTCAGAGAAAAAAAAGAATGTTACCAGGAAACACCAACACTAGAATTTATGATGATTCTGTCCTCCCCAAATAAGTTTGCTTTAATAAAAAAAAAATCTACTTTTTTCTTAATAGTACTGATTTTCTAGGTAAGAGCACAAACACGTGCTCCTTAAAATATAGAAAAAAGACAACAAAAAGAATATGCTCAAGCATGAATCAACATCAGCGTTAGTTAAAGTCACTTGTGTTTGTCAGGGGTTTTGTATATATGGACACTGCAAAGCCGTCTGGCTATCTGCACTTCTTCTTCACATGTGCTAGCTACATTGGAGATAAAAAGGTGAAATGGAATACTAAGGAAAATTATGGGGCTTTCCAACACTCCCTCGTGGACTTTGGGCTTATAAAATAGCAAATGAACTACAAAGAGACAAATGCAAAACTTTGTGAGATACCATCACACTCATATCTGATAGGCAAAGCCAGAGTATGCTAATTTTAAAAAGCAAATTGAAACAAGAACAAGCTTGCCATATTGATTTATTTGTATTTAACATGTGCATATGTGCAGGTCAGAGCATGATAATTAACTTTAAAAAGCAGTTTGAACTTCACAGCTGGGCTAAGAGAAATGGTTACTTTAGGTGTTTTGTAATAGCATGCATTAGCTTCAAGCAAAACTCGTGGAATGGAAATTACTTCTCCTAATTATGAGGTGGGGTTTCAACATTTACTGGCATGAATCAGCCCTGTGAGTTAAATGAAAAGTATGCAAGACACTTGCTTTCCAGGCTGTGTATTTTACAGCCTAACATGGTGATGAGGACAAGTAAGCTGGACTGTGCTTTGCAGCTGATTTTTAATCATTCCTCTATATTACATAAAGTGTACAATGGGTTGTACAATTTGCTTCTGGTTCTGATTTCTTGCATGCGAGATTTATAACCAAGGGCAGTTATTCCGGGTCACATATGTGAGGACAGAGTCAGGCCCTCACTCAGCTTCAGAGTCAGAGCAGTTCTGACTCTTGCAATGTGATCTGAGCAAGCAAATCCCCCTGGCCAAAACACATAGAGCTGATTTTGTTGTATCTATGCATGGTGTTTGCTTCTTACCCAAACAAGTCTTCCTAATGGACCCAGGCCTAGCTTTAGACCTAAACACCAACTATAGCCAGGAATAAGAAAGACAAGAGTGCACTTGGATGTTTACTTAACATATGGACTTGGGGGTCGGCCTTTTTGTTTTGTTTTGTTTTGATTGGATTTGTTTTGTTTCCCCCCACTTAGATTTTAAGGTCCTGAAGAAGTGAACATATTGTAGGAGGCATTAGGACTGGAAGGAACACAGCTTTAAAAGAAGCCAGGAAACTAAGACTGATAAAGAGGAGAAAGACAGGAACCTTCTGAGAGGCAGTTGGATGGTTAAAGGCAGCACAGTGGAATAGAATCAAATAATTTCACTGGATTGACTACAACTAGCCATCATGAAGATCAGCAGGCTTGAAAATCATATTCTGCTTTGAACACAAGCAGATCAAGACAAGATGAAGTGCCAGCTATTATAAAGAAAAATGTAATAAGGGCATAATAAAGTGACCGTCAAACGGAGTTCATTCCTTCCTTAAAAATCAAAGGAATGCTACACACAGTAAATGTCCAGATTCCAAGTGATGAGAGAAAATGCTGTTAGCGACTATTTTCTCTGTCCTCGTTTATGAGTGTCAAATCACCTTAAAGAAATGCAGGATCATTAGGTAATCCAATTAATTCATCATTGTCTATTTTCTTTCTTACAGTTACAAGAACTAGGGAAAGTGTGAAATATATCACGCTTTTTGTTGTGGGAAAGTGTGTTTGTTTTGAAGGTGTGCTAATATGAATAGCAATTTAAATTCTTTTTCACAACCAATAGTTCAAAGATTCAAGAGATAATAAGGATAAAGCTCCTGGTGATACCACTGTGTGATCAGAGATGGTGTAAGGCCCTTGGACATAGTGTGTCCTAACTTATCAATGGCCTTGTTCAGGTGGGTCAGTGTCGGACTGGTCATAAAGAGTAAAGCTTCTTCACCAAGGTCACAGCCTTATAAAACTGCTGGCATGTAAGTAACAATGAGCTGTCAAACTGAATTAATCAGTTTGCTTCTTAATGCCTAAGGTTCTGTGAAAGTCCATTTTCAGGAGATAATTTGTCTTTTCAGAGCTTAAGAAAAATTAGGTGCTTAGGATCAGGATTGGTGTAAACACATTAATGAAGTACTATTACCTGTATGGGAACAGAGGAAAGCATTATGCTCTTAGCTTGATAAAAGTCCAGTTTTCTCATTAAATAGACCCTTCTCTGAGTGGCTTCCCTGGAAGTCAGTGAGCCAGCACTTCATAGTAACTCTGCCCTTGAAGAGACTGCGATTTGTGCAAGGTCGTCATCAAATAAGTCCTTCTGTGCCTGTATGCAAGACGTAAGCATATTCCTGGTATGCTACCAGGCCTTCATGCTTCCCCGTTTCAGTAAGGCAACCACATTATTGCTGTTTCTAGGAGAAAGATGGTGTTTTGGTCAGATTTTCCACTCTTTAGCACTATGACTAAATGAGGTCAGTGATACAACCAGAGTCACTGTTCTTGCACAAAGCTGGGTTTGAGTTTTTAAGAAATCAAACAAGTCATCATTATTTTGCAAGTTGATGAGTAAGAATATGTATATTGAAGACTTGAATGAAAGAAAGGAAAGGGTTGTTGATGCACCAAGGATGGCTTCAGGCCGAGAAAGCTACAAATAGAAGAAAGCACAAAAGCGTAGAGGATGCAACAATGTGTGATCTGTGCACTGGAAGTACTTGGAATGAAGGTCGTATGGTGCAAGGAGTTCCATAAACACACAGGGAAGTAAGGCAGCAGCAGTTATGGAGCTTTTTATCCAAACAGACAAATAGAGATAGGAGGGGAGGGGAGGAGATTACTGCGGGGTAGAGGGGGCAGTGACATAGCCCTGGATGTCATGGCCATTTCCAGCATGTGCCACTCTCCAGCCTGGTACTTGATCCATTGCTGCATCTACAGGGCTCACAGTACTCAAGGGAGTCCTATTACTCTATTGGAAGGAAGTTTTGGAAAGGTGTCTTTTTGTCATTGATTCAACTGCTTCAGTGTTTGTAGAGCATTATGTGAATTACTGGGTTTTTTAAAAAAATACATTAAAAAATAAAAGAAGGCTTATGATTTTTTTTCTTATTCATTGTAGGTTTGAAACACACTCCTACAAGCCTGATTATAGAAAGCCGAGCACCCCCAGTCTGGTTCCAGATAATATACTAGCACAGTCCTATTTCCCACCATCCTTCATCTTCAAATCAGGAATAATGACTGCATACCTTACAGTCTTCAATTTGTTTTGTTCTCTGTAAGCACAAACTAAGCTTTACTGATGGTATTTGCCAGCTAATTGCTCACTACATATTGTTTGCATTCTGCAGGCTGTTACTTTAGAAGAGGAGGAGAAGGACAATTCTGTATATGCTGTGTTCTTCCCTAAGCATGTCCTCTTGGCCACTGTCCCATTTGCTCTCCCTAAGGAAGTTTTTGCCATGCAGAAGAAATAAAAGAACTTGTGTCCTGAGATGAAAGAAGAGCAAAACTACTGAAAAAGTTTGTAATTTGAAGCATGCATGCCAAGCAGAGCATTGACTGAAGCAATCTGCTGTCCCCTGGAGATGTCAAAAGTCTGTGCATATGGGACCATAGAATGCTGAGGAATGGAATCGGCCTCAGAGATATCTCCTCTCCTACTAATCAAGCCTGATCCTTTTGCCTTATGTCCTAGCTCTCAGTGGAGCTGGGATTTTAAACCAGATCTCTCAAGTAACCCAGCATGACCATTCTTCCATTTTCTTGAGGAAACTGAAGAAGCACTGGCTATTTTAATGTAAATGCAATGTACCCTATAATTTCCCCAAGGTGGAAAACAGTGAGATGCTGTAGAATTCAAGTTGTAACTCTTTACCACAACTGAAGGAATGCATTCTTGCTTCCAGCAAACTGATCCCCATTTCTCAGACTGTCATGTTGTCTGCCATGAGGCAAGGTTTGTCTGTAGAATCAGCATGGTACAGATGGGGTTGTACTGATGTTTCAGGTGTAATACTGATCATTTTTTGTCCTTTGTTGCATAGATAACACAGCATTCTCCTGAGCTCCTAAAGAAGATAAAATTGAAGCTGTGCTTTTGATTGTGTTCTGTGCTGTATTCTTGACTGTGTGAAGTCTCAGGATGTATGGCCTTTGTCAAGGTAGAAACCTTTGTCACAGGTGCCTCCAAATGCTCATGATTCCCTGGGGACGGGAGCTCTGGTTTCCTTTTTTCACTGTCAGTGCAGTAGATGTTCTGAGAGGCTCTAAAAAATGCTTTTTGCAGTATATTAAGTTGTCATACTTCAGTCATCAAAACCCCTCTTGGAAGCTACCCCACGGTGTTCATTAGAACATGTTGCATAAAAAGTCTGAGCGAACTCTTGGCCTGGATGGTAGAAGCCGATGAAGGCAGTGTGTGTTCAGTGGGGTGTAAGGGAGTCTGCTGACTTCTTTGTACGGTTCTTGGGCCTCGGGACAACCAGGATATGGGTTTATTTAAAATAACATTAAGTCATCAGCTTAAAATCAAATTTTATTAGTTAAAAAAGGACTTAGAGGTAGTCATAGACTCTGACCTATGTATTTATTGGCTATTATGGATTGGAAATAGACTTTATTGCTATTATTTTATTAGTTGCCTACTCAAAGTTAGCACAGGCTTCATGGAAGCACTTGATGCACCCAAAATACAGCATCACATCTCACATTGCGAACCAAGCCTCAGAATTTGCTATCATACTGAAAAGTTTCTGTTACTTTAACTTGATTTTTGGCTTCTTATTGAAAGAAGTACAATTTAAAGTGAGCCTATACTTATTTTTTTTTTAACGACATAAACATTCCACTAAATATTTATCTTTTTTGTATTAGTGTCTCCAGAACATCTGTTAATTGAATCTTTATTTGACTCTATTAGCAGTAGTTTTTTTTAAGCCAAAAAGACTAAAAAAAATTAAAATATATAGTCTGGATGGCAGCCAGAGCGCAGTATCTTCTCCAAAATTGCACCTTTTTAACTTAAATTAAATTTATTTATTGCCCATTATTCAAAGTCAATTAGGAGTAAAAAAAGTCAAAAGATAAACACTATATTAATACAAAATATTTATTAAAAAATTTATATTTTCTATTTTGCTATTGCTAACATTTAAAACATTTACTTGTTCTACTTCAGATTTATCTTAATGTATTTCCAAAGTATTGCGGAATTGGAGATAAACATTTTCAGTAATATTTGAATGTACTCTTGCCTGCTTATTCCTTACAGCTTACTTATGTTACAAACACTTCCAGAAATCAATTAAATCCTTTTTTGCCAATATAAATAAATATATGTAAAATACATACTTGCTCTTTGATTTATGTACATTCAGCTTAATTTAGCAGTTGCCAAAGAACACTCATTAAAATGTTCTAAAAATTAGTTCCTTATCCTAATTGTTAAAAAAAATGCTTTTAAGACAGGTTTTTCTTCTCAAATATTAGAGCAGCAGAGGAAGTACAGAGAAGGAAAAGTTAGTGTAACACGTTATGGCTAATATCATGCACAGCATATTTTTATTTATAATTAGTTTTCTTTCCAGGGTAAATGTTGGGGGTTTTTTTCTGAAGATTGATTTACCCTGTAAATGATCTTAGACCAAATAAATTTTTGGAAATCTCTAAATTTTGCCATAAGAGGGCATTATTCATGCACTTAGACTAGAAAATGCATCTCAATGTACACACATACCTAATAGGAAATGGTAATTACCTACACTCATGCACCAATGGAGTAAAAAATATTAATACTTCTATAATTGGGAATGCCTGAAAGGAGTTACTGGGACAGGGATAGTTCACTGTCCTGTGTTCTCTTCCTAGATAGCCTGAAGATACAAGGGAAGACAAAAAAAGAGGCAAAGTACTGCTTTTGCAGTTTGGAAATTACCACATAAGACAACAAAGCCAAAAGTTGGTGGTTTGACCTACGGACACAATTCAGAAAGTATGCCAAGGCAGGGTTAGCATTAAGCACTTGTTGATGCCCTCCAAGGAGACGGAATTTAGAGACTTAGAACATGTGTAAGACAAAGGACATGAATCCTTAAGTTCCTGCTGTGAATAAAAAAAAAATAGAAAAGTACTTAATCCTGAGCCTCTAACATTTTTTATGAGTGATGAAAGTTATGAGAATGGGAGGAATGTGCCGTATCAAAATATGGATCTGAGAAACCTTTGGGATGGAAAAGAATTGTGTTTTTTCTGCTCCCCACCAAAAAATTCAAAGTAGAAGTTAGATCCCAAAATATAATGCAATGGCTTCTGCTAATGTTGGTGAATGTTGGATTGTTTCCCAGAAAGACAGAAAATCTTCATTCTGGAATAAGAAACAAACAAAAAATACACACTAAGTGGGGCTTTCAGAGCCTTGAAAGACTTGTCATGCAAGCTGCATTTCTGCTCTTGAACAGAGATGGACTCGGGAGTGCACACACTGGGTGTCTTGGGCAGGGATTGTCAACATCTCACCCTCTGCCTCTTCTGTCAGGTATTGAAAATGTCTCTAGACAAAGATTTTCTTGTGTCGTCCTCATCCACCCCAATGACCAATGGATTCTTTCAATTCTGAGTCTCTGAGAATATAATTTTCTGATTTAATATTATTTAGCATCTATGAAGGATGTATTTCATTGTCCTGTTTCCTGGAATTATGTACTATATCACATGGTCAATACCTTTTAATCTCTCTCACTGACAGCTATAAGGAAAAACAATTTGACAAGCAGAATACAAATTGCTTTCAGATATGTTCTGGGTATTCTCCAGCTTGTCAATTCTTTTTTTTTCCATTGGCGTATACCAGAAATGAGCAGAGATCCAGCAGTAATCTGTTATTTGCAGCACTGGTAGTTGAAATGTAGAACTGAATTTGGTCATTTTGTCATCTGTGCAGTTTTATGAAGATCTATTAAATAATATCAAAAGAATCCTGTAGGGGAAAGATTTATGTGCTTTGAATTTCAACCCACTTCATCACTGCATGGACATTACATTAAGAGTTGAAAAGCCAGAACTTCTGTTGGCACAAAAAATATTATTCTGGTGAAGCCAGTAAGTTCACTGAGTTATGAACTGACAAATAATTTATGTTAACACCTGCATATCTTTTTAAGAACTCAATACATTCCCCATGGCAATAATACTTCAGTATCTCTAATGGAATTCCTGCTGTTAGAGATGAAAATCATATCAATTAAATTCTGCATCAACAACCTTGGATTTTTTAAACCTCTTTCTTCCTTCTGCTTTAGGAAAAATGACAGGAGTTTTGTAAAATTCATCAGATAACAAATACTTGGATTGAAGGACTACAGCCCAGATAAATTCCACCATTTGAGCTGATGTCTTTATTTGGAACAGGTTGAAATCAGACAGCTCTATCACTGGCTGCTTTTGGGAGTGCTGTCCTTGCTCCACTTGTGGAATGACCAGTGGAGCTGCTTGTGTGGATTTACATACATGCCTGAACAAAATTGGAAGATTTTTATTTCTCATGCATACCAGCATCTGCTCCTCCAAAATGCTTCCTATATATATTTTTTTTAATCCTTGTTTATACTGCTGTAATTCTCATTGTTACCTACTTACTTGAAGATCAAAAGCAATAGAGGGCAAATGGAACTCAGCTGGAGAGGGGTGTCCAGTAGTGTTTGTATCTGTTTGGGAGCAGGGACCCTTCTCCCAGGCAGCCTCCTTTATATTGCTAACAGGTTTGCTTATCTTTTAGTGGTAATAATTGTAACAAAATGGCAGTGTACCTCTTCTGTTGTTTTAGTTCTCTATCAGAAGTGTTGTGCATCCTGGGAACACACATCGGCTACAGGTTTCAGGGTGTTTCAGTACTTTTCCAGGTTCCAAGGTTTTTTCCAGTACCTTTAAACTCACAGCTGCTTTGTGAAGTGTTATTCTAGGTAGTTTATTAGATTCTTTGCAAACAAGCAGGGTAGTCATTTATGAAAGAGCTGTTACTACTTTCTTAGAGGAAAATATCTGTTATCACTTCAAGAGTCACTGGCTTCCACAGGCCAGCACATGCACTTTCCTTCAGTCTCTTCTGTGTAATTTCTCTAAAGGAAAGCTGCAGCCTTCTACACACTTCAAACTTGCACCGCTGTGTCCCATTCTCCTGTTTCTACCTGGTTGATGGAACTAGTTTTATTCAGTCTGGGTCCAGTAAAAAAGGAAAATAAGACCATAAAGAAATATCTTCTATTCACTGTTGTGGTTCTGGACTAAAAGCAAGCAAGCAAACAAATAAAGTTTTCTCCAACCTGCTCCCCAGCAAAAACCTGATACAAATGTACAACTCTTAAGTTTCTTCTGTGATCTTGATAGTTAATTCCTGTGTGTCACAACTTCGCCTCCCTTCCTATGTGCCTTTGCTTTACCTCTCACAGAAAAGGAGACAAAGGAGGCCCCCTCACTGCATTCTTTGTCCAGCTTCCCTACTTGAATAGGAAACTTTTCAGAAAGGATCTGTCTCTCAGTGCCTTTTGCACCTAGTGCTATATTGCCTTCAGGTGGTTTTTTAAAGCTAATCCATTATGACTCAAGGAAAACTGAAAAGCTTTTAAGAAGCCATCAGCAACATCCAGTAATACCAGAGTGTACCTGTGTTTTTGATGTTGTACAAATTTACTTTGTCAGAGATAGTCACACGTTTGCTGTATTTGTGTGAGACATCCTTTCAAATCCAGAGAAGGCATGAAGTTGGCAACCTGGCTAAACTTGGAAGGGGTCACTGCAAGAAAAAGAAAGACTATTTATCAAGAGTATTTTCAAACTATGTCTGCAAGCCTTCAAAGAACAATTCTGATATGCAAAAATCCCCAAATCTTTTAAAGTGCAAATGAATATTTGTGAGCCATCTCAAACAGCCACAGGATTCATTCATGCTTATCTTCATCTTTGGGTAATGACTGGTTAAAATATTTTTGAATAATGAAGGCATTGTCAAAAATCAAGTCTATTCACGGAAGGTGCTTGAAAAGAAAATGATGCTCAAGTTGTTGAATACATCTTTCATTCTGAATAGTTTGTCAGACTATTTGCATCTTAGGGAGGATGTTGATTTCCTAGATGGTTTTAAAATACACGTTCACTTCGTAAATATTTAAAGATGCTAATTTTATCTTCCTATCATAGAAACTAGTCTTGGACAATAATCTTTTAAAGCATCTTTGTTAATGAGGAGGTATTTGGAAATCTCTGCTGACTACTTCACACCTTGTTTGGTGGTTTACACAGGTGCAGGGTGATGTAAGTCACAATCAAAAAGAGTGATTTAAATTTTAAGGCGTTTTTTATGTTCCCTTTACACAATTGCGATGCATGAAAAACATGTGATTTCCAAAAATGGAGTTAGTAATTTTTATGGCACAGAAACAGAGAATTTGTATACAGATCATCTGCTTTCAGTAAGCAGCTCCCCACTCTTGCACACAGTCTAAACAAAAGTGATTTTTATATGGGATATTGTAGTATGAGGGAATAAAAAAAAATTGGGTTTTGTTTTCTTTTAATCACTTAGATTCCCTTTAGAGGTTATATCACCTTAGCTGTTATTAGTAAAAAAATAAACTGCAAATAACAGCATTGAAGGGAATTCAGAATAAAAGTTCACTTTCTGAAAAAAATCACAAACATAATATCTACTTATCATCATAAGCTCCAGAGAAGTAGAATTAAAATATGTTTTATTAGCATTTGCAGATGTAAAAGGCACATCAAGATCAAATGGCCAATAAAGCTTTTATTTTTTAATCTCTAACCAAAAGAATTTCGAATCCTTTGGTATTTAAAATATACAGAGAATCTGAGACACTAAAATGTTTAATTCTTTCAGTACTGTTTCATGCCCCTTTTCTTTAAGGTCAACGTTTTGTTTAGAAATTTCTCTCTGAGGGTGAATCAGAATCTTCAAAACTATCAAAGCTGTTGCTCTACATTAGTAAACTTGTACTTTCTAGAAAACAGCTGAAAGTGGTTTTTCTTTCTTCATGTTTGCCTAAGTTGTAGGTTTTATCAGAGCATCACATAAAAATTTGGCTATCTGTTGGGGGTTCCTTAAATTAAAAAATTATACTATATATTATATCATCATATCATACCATATTAAAATATATCATACATAATGTAATCTGTCATAAAGGAGTGCATGGGTTTCTTTGTAAATTATATTCATATTAGCACACACTACTCACCTGCAGTCACTGGAATTATCTCGTTGACACCTTTGTCACATGAAAAGTGAATTTAACTACACTGCAGAATTGCAGCATGATTTAGGTTTGCAAGGATTTAATCTCCTTCAATTCCCTTTAAACGCAGGACTAACTCTGGAGTTAAATCCAACCTTAAAGTAAGATCATGTTGCTCCTCATCCCATCAGCTCTTGAAAATCTCCAAGGACTGATGTTCAATCCCCTGAGCAGCCTGCTCGGGAGGTGCCCATAGGCAGCCTGGCAGCAAAGAATTCTTCCTCCTGTCTAAACTGGACTTTCCTTATTGCAGTCCATCCTTTCCTTGATCACCCCTTGTCCTTTCACTGTGCTCCAGGGAGAATAATCTGCTCCTGTCTTTGCGACTCCCTTTTATGTAGTCAAGCCTGCTATTTGATCTCCTTTGCCTGTTCTATTTTCTAGTCCTGTTTGCTCTTCCTTACCTTTAAGCCAGGATTTGGGTGTCAAACTTTGGTCAATTCTGATCGTGGGCTAGTTGCCATGAGGCAAAGCTTAGGACAGCATGTGAGGCAGGAGGAAACAAGATTTTCTCTTCCATATACAAAGAGCAATAGGGGATTTCTGAATCCATGACTAAGTGGGCAAGAAGCAGGAGAGAAAGAGCCAACACAGTTGCCCAATCTGTGCACAAAAAGGCAGATGCAGGAAGGAGTTAAACTTTCTGAGAGTCATTTTTAAATATGTGTTTGAATTTATAATTGAGGGCTGCTGTTCATAGCGCAAGAGTATGTACGAGTAGTCCATGAATGAATACCTCACTGGCAATCTGGCCAACTTTGTGTAAGGGAAGTGAACTGATGAATATATACCATATGTTTAGATTGTGCAAATGGATGCAATCCTCAGCGACTTCAGAGAAGCTGTCCTTGTTTACACCAGCTAGGAGCTAGCCTTTTGCATATAATTTTCAGCTGAATAAATGCAGATGTTAGCTTTATACAAAATTTACAGAGTTTCAGGTTACCTTTGTTAAACAAGGCAACTAGCCCACAAGTTTGGATTTGGCAGCACTGCACTGCACGGCTGTCTGAGAAGAGACATAGGTTTGGAAGTGAATGTGGCATTTTTTGAGCCTTTGGAAAAAACAAATATTCATATGTCCTCCTGTACGAGAACCCTTCCAAGGCAGAGAAAATGAGGAAATTAAAAGGAGGCTATATGGAACCTGAAACAGTGAAATAGGACAGGATAATGTGTGTACCTAAAACTTCACAAATTGCGCGCCTCCCTTTGGCCAAAATACACATGAGTAACTGCATCACCTACAGCAGTGGTATCCTACGGATGCTCCAGTTCACCAACAACCAGCTGAATTTTCTCCAGGTCTGCGTTCAATTTATTTACACCCATTGCAGAAAATTTGGGCCTTCCTGCAGATACTGCCATTATCTGATGACAGATGCCATAATAAAACTTTAACTTGTGACTAATAACTCCAGCAATCTTCGTGAAGTCAGTGTGAGGGCTCACAAAATTTAAGTGCTGCCCAGAGCAGATTGGAAGGACCAAACATTTAGTTATTTAACTGCACTGGCAAGATTTTAAAGCTCTTGAGGGTGTGTCAATTACACATGAAAAGAATACTTACCATGATGATATATTTTATTTCATTACGAGAATATATAGTGTACTAAACCTGGCTGAGTTTTTCAGCAGTGTTTGCAAACAGATCTGGGATAAACAGCAAATGAAGAATACTGCTGACAGCAGTCTAACCAGGCAAATGTCTTTTGGTACAAACTATCACAGGCAAAATTTCCTGGTGCTACATGTGCCAGCTTGAATGACTGATAGATCAGGATCCCAAGGCTCATTGTAATTTCAGAAAAAAATAGGTAAAGATGCAGCCTGTATCATTATTATCATGTAGTATCATTACTTGAAGATTGTATGACTCATTCTCTGATGTTTGTTTGCTGTTTATTTATCAGTAACCTCTGTAAATGCAATCAACTCAATTGTAAAGCTTATAAAGAATCAAAATCTGGTTTTGTTTCAGTATGTTGTGAGATTTAAATTGTAGTCTTGGTCTTAGGGCTCTGCACATACTGATTAAATAAAAATCCCAAGGCCTGTGTTCTATAGAAGGTTAGAGTAGCTTGGAAGGGTGAATCCTCCGGGCCTTTTGTTCTATGATCATACTGATCTAAAAGTTATTGTGGAAAAAATAATTATTCCACAATACAAGAGACCTTTCCACTGACATTTTATGTGGCAGGGGGAAAATATTCTCTCTTAAGCAGCCAACAGATTTTTCTGAAATATCATGTGCTTCTCTTCCCACTTTCTCTTTCTTTACTCTAAGGTTTGCTCAATCATTTATGCACTGGCATAAATTTACTAGGCTGACAAGATTCACTAATGAAGATAAAGACATTCAGATCTGCAAAGCTCACTTTGGTTTTCTCTCTCTACTTTTCCTGGTAATAGGAGTTCACTTCCAGCCTGAGTTACAGGGTAAGAGACAGCTCTGAATGCCAAGCAGGAACATGCTGTATCCATTTGTGTTTTTAAATAATTGCACTGTGTCTTTGACTTTGGTTGCCTTGATGGTAACTTCCTGTGCTGGTAGCCAGTAGACGATACAATTTCTATAAGTCCCTCTCTTTGATCTTCTCTTCAAACTACACCTTATTCTGGTTTTCCAGCTAAATTTAGCTATCCAGCTGGCATCCCTGCTCTTTCTTACAGTACTTTAAAAGCATTCATCCTCAATTTAAATTCTGACTTTAATAAGCCAATGTAAATTGCTCTATGCAGCTATTTTATTTTTACAGTACTCTGAACTTCTTCCTCCTTTGGAAAAAAATTCTACATTTTGCATCTTCATATTTCATGTTTTCAGGACTGTATTTCATGTTTTCAGGACTCCCTATATAGTCTTTACACTATAGACTGTAAGAGCTACACTATCAGCTTTAAAAGCAGAAAGTATGTCCCTGATCTCCATTTAAGTTATCAGTATCCATCCTCACTTCCTTTTAAACCAAAGTGAATCAATAGAACCTAATGAGGAGTGATAACATTGCACACCCTGTTCATGGGAACGGTAATTCCTGCCAAAAGCTCTTTTTGGAGCTTTCAGGAGCTATATCAATAAGAACTCCAAGCAGGGTAGTGAAATATTCAGATAGTGCAGGAATTATCTCCATTCTCCCTTACAGCAAAAGCAAGTATCTACTCTTTCTCCTCAATTCTAATTCATATGAGAAAGGAAAAGACCAATGTCTCTGAGAAATAACATAAATGTGTGCCTTCATTGTCTAGGAAAAAGATATATGAGCATAAAATGGGAGATTCTGGCACTGTGGTTATGGTTTGGTTCAATTGAGTGCTCAATTCAGGTATAGAGTTTCTGGAAAAAGTACATTTTTCAACTAAAATAGAAAACAGTATTTGCAGCACATAGGAACCCAGTGACTACCACCACAGTCCTGCAACACCCATGAAATTAGTCACATCAAGACATCCCCTGCCTTGTTAATGTGGAAACTTTTAGATTGAATTCCTAAGCCTCTCTCCCAGTTTTTGGCTGAGCTTTTTTTTCAACAGACAATGAACCTTCCAGAATTTCAGTCTGCTGAGAGTGCTGTTGTTTTCCTCACATGTCTTGAGGCAAAGAGGTAGAAGTCAGCTCTTGGTACTTAGAAAATACAGCCAGGGCAATTGTAAATGTGGATGCCATATAACTGTACAAATGTGTCATAGAAAAATATCCTTTACCAGACACTATTTATAGGGAAGTCTAATGCTGCCTAATCCTCTTCATAGGGCCACACCTGAATATAGCCAGGTATGAGTACTACAGCGCAAGCTGCTGTAGATGATAACTCCTTTGTCACCTGAATGTCTCTCTCCCATCTCTGAAACACAACAGGTAATTTCAACAATGGCATCTCTGTTATAAAGTCGTATAGTTATTATCAGGACTGCTTAGCATATTGTGACTTTTAGTAGTCTCACAGGTTTAAAATACAGTGAACTACTTCTGTAATTCTTTTAACTTCACTAATACAAAAGTTTTATGGAAACAAGAGCTCAGAGTCTGTCAGTGGTCAAGAAGGTAAATAAAATACGAAGAATTTTTAGGAAAAGAAGTAAAGAAACTAAAAAAACATAATTAAGCTAGTGTATGATTCCTTGTTTCATATTCTGTTTACCTTGGTATCTCAAAAGAAAGGAACAAGAGGCAATAAGATTGAATGGAGATGTAAAACAACTTTCACAAAAGGAACAGCTGAGCATGTTGGACCTCCTCAGCCTACAAAAGAGAAAGTTTATGAGTATGATAAAGATCAGCAAAATAATTAGTGCCATAGAGAAGGTAGATAGGGATCTACTGGTGTTTTTTCCAGTACAAGCTCCCTCAGATGGTCCCCTTCTATTACCATCTCAGAGTACAGAATTTCAAAACAAACAAAAAGGAGCGATCCTTCATGCAACAGGTTTTATGACTGTGTAGTTCTTTGCCAAAAGATGCTTTGTTTGCAAAACATTTGTATGAATTAACAGATAGATAGAAGGAGCACTTCTAAATAAATCTGAAAGTAGATGGAGGCAAACAGAATATTATGGGTGAAATATCACAGCAGCTTGGTCTGATTCTCTTTTTCCTGATATTTGCACAAGTGGACATTTCTGGAGATGTTACTGGGCTAGAAGGACTCTCAGAGCAGTGTGGCTGATTTTATATGTGATGAAAACTGTCACAAGACATATGTCTTAGAAGTACATCCCTGCAGTGATTCTGCCATGAAAGAATGTGGATTTCCTAGTTGTCTGGAATTTAGAGAAAAAGAGGAGGTGTAAAGTAGGGATAATATCTTGTATCTCAACATGTTTGACCAGAAAGCTTTCCATATGGAAAAGAACAACTTTTCTTGCATTTCATTTTGTTGTCTTAAGAGGACCGATTTAGTTGTAGAAGCCTAGCATGACATGCCTGGGGATATTGACTCATACAGCAGGCAGACAGATGGAAGCTCTGAAAATGAGGATTAATAAGTAAGTCTTCTTCAAACTTAGTAATTAAATTGATCTTACTCTCTTCTGGTAGTTTGGTGATGATCCACAAAGCTGGATGAGACATAAAGTTGATCATGTGCCATTATTAAGTACCCTATAATTTATTTAAGGTCTGATCTTGAGAAGTGAAAACAGTTCTGCAACATCTGAAGACTTGCAAAATTGCAAGGCTTAGCACTTAGCCAAATTGGTGATTAGCAAGAACAGAGAAGTCAGCCCTATGGTCTTGGGCAAATTCCAACTAATTGAAAATACTGTGTATAGTGGTGCCTACATTTTCCCTGTGGTTTGGTATGGATACAATATTTCTCAAACCTCCTCCCAGAAAAATAGTGTGCTAAGTCAGAAAAAATCATATTTCATGCCCTATATGTGGCTGTATTCCAACAAAACAGAAATCCTGAGAATGATAGCACAGTTACAGAACTGAGATCTCCTAGACAACTATTAAGTGTAATGCACTGACTTTGTATAAGGGATCAAAACATACAGTGATTTTTTTCTCATGTATCTAATATATAGACAGATGAATAGATTCCACTGAATGGCTTAGAATCATAGGCTGGGACAATAGACATTGTATATTTTGAGTATGAAAGAATAAGAACGACATTTTTTTATACAGCTTATAAGCTTTTGGCAAGGAAACATCAGAACAAAGTTCTATTATAAAGAAGTAGGAATCCTCACAGCAAAATAAAGTTCATTTTCTGAACTTTCCCATAATTTTATGGGACGCAAAGAATTAAATCTCTTCCCCTGCAATGTAATGGCAGATTTTTTCTACATGCTCATGAGAGGATGTATAAGATTTGCAGATGATGGATTATATCTCCTGTATTGGCAGCTCTAGTATCTTGACTGTAGACAGTACAGTCAGCAAGTTCAGTGGGATTATGTCAATTTACTCCTAATGAAGTCTGGGTGTGATTTTTAGAGCCTTTGAGATCTGTTGGGACTGTGAACACAGACATAGTTCACATAACTCTGGATATTTTAAAAAGCTCTTATAGATAAAACACTGCCATGACATAAAAAAATATTAGGAGATGGCCGCAGTTATTAAAAAAAATGTACCCTTTTGTAGAAGCCACCTCTGGAACCTTGTGACTATCAAAATAAGAGCTAAGATCTCTCAGGCCAAAATTTCTCAGCAAGCCCTTGTACAGTCCTAATCATTGCATCAAAGACAGTGGGATGTATATGGATTTCTGATGGTGCAGGGAAAGGGGATCTGTCCCATGGCTGTGAGAGCAGCCCAGCAGCTTTCCCCTGCCCGACTCAGCACAGGTTTCCATGGCAGTCTGGGCTCCAGTGCTGGGAATGCTGGAGTTGAACAAAAGAGAATGGTTCTACAATACCCCCTTACTCCACTGCTGTGTCTAACCCTTGCATTTCTCACTTCTGTGTGTTGGCAGCAAGCACTGATATAGGTTGAACTTTCAAGTTGGAATTGTTTCTATTAACAAAGACAGTTCTCTGTACCAGGCAGCTCTCGGGGAAAAAAATTATAGTTCTACATACTCATTTCCTATCTGTCTCACAGAGATGTAAAAAGATTCCAAGATGTTTTATCATACACCTCTATGCTTGACCATGTGAAATCTTTGAAATGTTTGGCAGCAAGGTGTCTGTCAATTGCTACAAGTCCATTTCTGCTTGGTGGTTCTGCTTGGTTCAGTATGAAAAATCACAGTGAAAACTTAAAGGTTATTAGTAGTTCCTGTGTTTTATTTTGCTAAGGATTTAATTTTCACTGAGTCCCCCTTCAATTCCAGAAACAGATTATTAACTCTGCTAAAACCTGTAGCCTGTGCTTATTTCCACTTGATAGAGAACGAAAATTTGTCTCTTTATACTCTCCTTCTGCAGCATTTTATGATTCTGAGCATAGTTTAAATGCATTGGGTTGATATGAATAAACTATATAATACTGGATCTTCCTAGAATCATGGATTCATAGAATGGTTTGGTTAGAAAGGATCTTAAAGAACTAGTTCCAAGCCTCTGCAATGAGCAGGGACACCTTCCACTAGACCAGTCTGCTCAAAGTCCCATCCAACCTGGTCTATGGGGCATCCACAACTTCACTGAGCAACCTTTCAAGACTTTTTCCAACCTAAAAGTGACAAATTTCTTCCTTAGATCTAATCTGAACCTGCTGTCTTGCAGTCTGAAGCCATTCCCCCTTGTCCTGTCACCACACGCCCTTGTAAAAAGTCCCTCTCCAGCTCTCTTGTAGCCCCTTTAGATACTGGAAAAATGTCCAAGGTCTCCCTGAAGCCTTCCTCAGGCTGAACAACCTCAACTCTCTCAGCCTGTCTTCACAGGAGTGGTGGTCCAGCCCTATGGTTATCTTTCATTGGGATTAAATTTTTATGTTCTTATCTCTCTGAGATGATAATTTCAGTTTGTTTTGTTTTGTTTTGTTTTTCCAAAGGAGTGTGATTTACATTTCTGCCTTTTCATAAACAAGATGCTTTTTTATATAAGTTGGCATGGCATGGTCATTATCCTCAGTAACATTGCACAGACATATCTGAGGATGTGTTATGAAGGTAATGGGATTCTGCAGGTGTAAACAAAGGAAAAATATACGGGTAATAGAGGAAGAGAAGTTTGTCTGCTGAATATTTATGAATACACTGAAGAGCACAGACAAAACATACAGAGCATCACCTAAGTCTGGGGACAGGAGCGGGAGAAATAGCTGGGATATTTGATTCAGCATCAATGACAGCCTTTGCAAGTTAAAATAAAATTGAATTTCAAAGTAAAAGTAGTAGTTAAAAATCAGTTTGAATATCTGAAGCATTGGTGTCTGCTCAGGTTAAAATGAGTACTGATCGTTACATCTGCAACATCTTCTAAATTGCTTGCTCCCTGTGCTTTTGACAGCAAATTTATTTGTAGTCAGGAATTCAGCTTCCAAAATAAAAGGGTGATATTTCTGAACTCTCCTAGCTAACAGACCTATTGTTTGTGTAATGTTGATGGGATTGTGTCTCTTCCTTTCCTAGTACAATACTTGCACTTGTTTAAAAGCTACACAGAACTTCAAAAACTCACACACCAAACAAAATGTAAATGGTTCTGTGACCCTGTTAACCCACTTAAGCTGATGTCTGTTATTACCAGCTCTCTTTATTCTTAAAGGAAAATGCTGCTTTTTTCCCTCTGCAAACAGTTGTTACATCTTGGGTCAAGACAGTTGTTCAATGTCCAAATAAAGAGGAAGCCTGATTTTGTGGCATGAGTCACTGATCTTATGATGCAAGTGATGTGCTTTTATTTGGGGCTGGGAATTTTGAAGGGTAAATGACTGAGCCCAGCATCAAACTCTATATCCAGTAAATGTATGGGGAGACTGGCCATGACACAGATAGGGAAGACTAACGACATCTATTTTGAAATTTTCCACTCATAATAGAAAAAAAGGCCATGCTCTTTTTCTAATAATAATTAGGGTCACAATAAGTTTCTGTTACTGCATTGAACTTTGTCATGTTAGCTAAGTTTAATGAATCCTAAATAGACTTGTAAAAATATTGAAATTGCTTCAATGTTTTGGTATTTCCATTTTGGATTTTATTTACTTTTGGGGATACAGTGCATAATTTTTTTCTAAAATGCAGATGTGAAATTCTTTGTATCACTACAAACTCTTAAAATGGTAATGGCTTTTTTTTTCATATTTCTGATTTTTTTGTTTTTCCTGGATGAAATAGAAACTGTGGTGAGAACTGTAATCATTTGTTGTCTGCGATCTTGTGGTTTTTGATTGATGATTTAGCTGAGAGATTTTCAAGTGCGATGTAGACATGCAGAGATGCTACCAAAGCAATTAATGAGGTTTTTTCAGAAGTTTCTGACTTATCCTGATTTCACTGGGAGATAGGACCATCCTGCCAGGCATCTGTAGGCCAGCAGGCATTGATTTGTTTTCACATTCCTCTGCCAAAAATGTGTTACAAACATTGGCCTTTGATCCTTACTACTGTAGGTGTTTAATCTCATTATATTTATGTACTATTGCACAGGGAATTTGAATCAAATATCTCTTGGGAGAGTATTCCTTAATTTATTCTTCATATTTCTGTATTCTTCTTGCATGTGCTTTTCTTGGGCTGTTAGTGACTACTAATCCTGCTTACAAGTCTGGGGCAAATCCAATGAAAGTTCCTTCTTTCTCTCTCTAATTGCCTTTTTGCCTCACCCTTTCCAGATAATTAATAAGGTGGGGTGGTAAAATTGATTCCCCTGGCCTTTCCCAGCAGAGGAAGACCAAAAGCTAACTTGTTAAATCACCTTAACCTCATCAAGGTGTAAGCAGAAGAGCTCATCTGGGTGTATTTCAGAGGACCAAGTGAAGAAATTCTCAGGCATCTGAGGAATTGCAGCTACATCTGGTGATCAAGTACTGTGTAGGTCACTGAAAGATTGGGTCTTCCTGCCTCTCTGCCCACATACTCCCTCCAGCTGCTTCACCCTGCTGTGTCTGCCTCTGTCAGATTGCCAAAGAGAAAATCTTCTTTGAAAGAGAGGCAGGGACTTCTTCACTTCTCCTCCTCACAGTTCTGCTATTTAGGATATTCTCAGAAACTCTGAATATCTCTGCACTTCCAAAGCCTGTCCAAGGGCTTCTTCTCCCGTGGAGGAATGCTGTGCTTCACAGTATCTGCAGCTTTACTGGGGAAGTGCTACCATAGCTTCAGTCAAAGCTAATCCTTAAATCTTTACAATTGTAATTCATCATATGCAAATATATGCTAAAGCCTAGAAGTTTGCTTGAATTACTGTGCTGCCTCTCTAGTAGGAGATAATGGTAGGGTGATTAAGGGCAAGGAAAGGGTGCTGTTATGGAATTTTTTACCTTATTATGAAGCAGCTGACAAGGCTGCAGAGGTTATTCTGGCTCTTTTGACATACCCAGCTGTGAATAGCCACTTCATCCTCACTCAGCAGTCATCTGGGCATATTGTCTTTCTCATGGCCATATCCCAGAAATCATAACAACTGGAATGTGTTGCTTCTGCCACACATATAGTGTGTACTAACTGTTGCTAGGCTGCTTTGAGCTTCTTAGTGGCACCAATGTGCTATAGAAAAGGAAACTAAAAAAAAAGGCAAGGAAAAACAAGCCCTCTACTATAACTGACTTTTTGTTACTGGAAGAACTTTCATAATACGATTTTGGGACCAAATACTGAATATTCTCCGTATCTTTACTACTGTGCCCAGAACCCTGATTTTTTCACAGGTATTTAATATCTGAAGTCTTCAGTCGGCTCATACTGATAAACACTAGAAAAGCTGTGTCCGCCTCCCAGCATCTTCAGTAGCAAGCTCAGTGTCTCCTAAGATTAATCCATAAGTCAAAGTTGTCTTTCTTTGTGTGTTATTACTCAAGTAGATAGAGCTACAACAAGAATGAAAAAAGCCAGCACTGAGATGTCTATAAGCTGTAATGCACACTGGCGGAAAGAAAGAACCCTTATGGCTGAATATGAAAACAGAAGTCCAGGTCTTTTCATTTTGACCTGATGGTTCATTTCAATCCTGACTTGTTTTTTTACCTTTTAGCAGAGGTGTAAACACTCTCCAAAACTCTTCTGTTCTCATTATTAACATAAAAGGGATTTATCAAAGATATGATAATTTTCTATAGCATTAAAACTTGTTGGCCTGATTTCCAAGAAAAGCCTCAGTCAAAACCTCTGACCATCATGATGCAGAATCATTGTTAGAATCTGTTGCAGAGAACAGCTAATGTAAAAGTACATGTTAAAGAAGTGTTCAGGCAAGGTTTCCTGACTGTGAAGAGTTTAGAGTAGAAAACATAGTGGTTGCTCTCCAGACAGCAGTAGAGTAGCTGGGTCTAAATCACTCCAGACATCCTGAGTGTCTTGCAATGGTGTTGTCTTTTGTTTGTGTTGTGTTGTTTAGAAAACTATTACCAAGTCAGCGGTCTGGAGCTTATTATAATTGGTGTGTGATATATACAATAAAAAAATAGCTGATTGAAATCTTAACCAAAAACAAGAAGCAAAAACTGCAACGATCATAGACACAGCAAGAAGTAACAGGCAGCTCTTTGTGTAACCTGTGTCTTTGAAAATTACTTTTTACATTTGTTTTCTAACATTTGTTATTACCCTTTAACAGAATGTCGAGTTGCTAATTTTTTTTTCTTAAGAACTTGGCTTTGGAAACAGCCAGTGTTCTGACAAAGAAGTCTTTCAGGTATGTGCTGTGCCTTTGGTGGATATTTAAGCTTTTTCTTCCAGGAGTGGCAAAAGAGAAATAGCGTTGACTTCTGTTTTATAAATGTTCCTTTATACAATGACTAGTGTATATATAGTTCCAATGATGCATTCTTGCAAACCTGGTGAGATCAGTAAGGCAACACACTTATAAAACAGAGTCCAAAATCTTTTTTATTTAAAGAAAAAATAAAATAAAGAAATGAAAAATAATCATTCACACAAACTGAGAGAGAGAAAAATCTAAGAAAGTATGGGTAAAGAAAGTCGATAACATATTTTAAATTTCATTGGTGATTTTTGCTTTTACCCCACTTCTGGTAATTCTTGAGGTTTTAAACCTCAAGTAGTACAAGCACATTTTTTATTTTCAAGACTTTTCCTCAGTATTTGCAGATCTCTGTGGATAATAAATTATGTCCAGGAGTGGAAGGAATTCCATTTTGCTTGGAACTATAAGTGATAAATCTTGATATAATTTCTAGAAAATTTGGAAAGGTTATTTGTAAATTATTACAACTTCAAACCCCTTCAACTTGATGAGAATATATAACTCTTGTTATTTGACATCAAGTCACTATATTAAACAAATTTATCATCTTATGAAGAAATCAAGTGACTAACTTTTGAACCTACAACAACCTTTTTAATTGATGCAAGGATATAGAGACGAAAATGACCAATTCTTGCAGTAAATTTTTTGTACTCAGATATTGCAGTGACTTTAATTGCCTGTTCCTTAGAGCAAAAGCTTCACTGACGAACAATAGCTGCCTTATTGAGTTAGGCCCCAATGAGCTGCATTTATACCAGAACCATAGACTGGTTTGGGTTGGAAGAGACCTTACATGTAATCTAGTTCCAACTCCCCTGCCGTGGGCAGGGACACCTTTCACTAGATCAGGCTGCTCAAAGCCCCATCCAACCCGCCCTTAAACACTTCCAGGGGTGGGGCATTAACAACTTCTCTGGGCAACCTATTCCTGTTTCTCACCACCCTTACAGTAAAGAATTTCTTCCTTATGCCCGGCCTAAATCTACCCTCTTTAGGTTTAAAACCTTTTTGCCTCTTTCTGCTGGTAGAGACCCTGGTAAGAAGTCTTCATCTTTCTTATAAGCCCTCATATATTAAGGGCTGCTCGGAGGTCTCCCAGAGCCTTCTGTTCTCCAGTCTGAACAACCCCAACTCTCTCAACCTGTCTTCAAAACAGAGGTGCTTCAGCCCTCTGATATTTTTGCGGCTCTCATCTGGACCTGCTCTAACAGGTCCATGTGTTTCTTGTACTGGGGACCCCAGAACTGAACACAGTACTTCAGGTGGGCTCTCACAAGAACAGAATAGAGGGGAAGATCACCTCCCTTGACCTGCTGGACATCTTTTTTTAATGCAGACCAGGATGTGGTTTGCTTTCTGGGCTGCAAGTGCCCATTGCTGACTCGTGTCCATTTTTTTCACCCATCAATACCCTCAAATCCATCTCCCAGCCATATTGTCACTGGGGATTGCCCTGAACCAGGTGCAACACCTTGCACATGGCCTTGTTGAATTTCATGAGGTTTGCACGGGCCAACTTCTTGAACTTGTCAAGGCTCCAGAAGACAGAGTATCAGCTGCATCTCTCAGCTTGGTGTCATCTGCAAACTTGATGAGGGTGCACTTGATCCCACTCTGTAGATCATTGATGAACATATTAAATAATTTTGGACCCATTATTAACCACTAAGGAACAGCGCTGGTTACTGATCTCCGTTTGGACATAGAGCCATTGACTGCAGCTCTTTGAATTTGCCTCTACAATAATTCCTTATCCATCTAATATTCCATTCATCAAGCCCATATCTTGCCAATTTAGAAGTAAGAATGTTGTGGGGGACCTTATCAAAGGCCTTACAAAAGTCTAGGTAGAGGACATCCTTTGTTCTTCCCTTGTCCACTGATCCAGTCTCTCACAGAATTGTAGACTCATGAAAATTAGGCTTTTCCAGTCTTTTTCTGTCCTTCTGCAGCTGACCTTAATATAAACTTCACTCCATTCACACTTCTTAAATCTCATATAGCTTTTAAACAAGCCAAGAAGGAATAAATTAGTATATGTTTCTTCCACAGATGCCATTTTGTTTGTCTTTCCTTTAGTAATATAATAATATTATTTTTCTTTGAATTTAGTTTAAATTGGCTGGAAAAATTAAAGCTGAAACCAGGAAGGTGACCTGAAATTCATTAAAATGATATATAAAATATTTTTATTTTAAATTCTACCATTACAGGGAATGAAATCAAATTCACAAAGATGAGACACACAAGACTATATTGTTAGCAGATTTTCCTTCCTACCTGAAAGAAATAAAATTGTAGTGTCCATAGGGGAGAAATATGGAGACAAATACATGTGCACAGTGCCTTGCTTTTCTTTCCCCTTCCCACCAAGCATTTTCTCTTTCTTTTCACAGCTGGCTGACCTAATGGAGGCTCAAAGACTAATGCAGGAATCATACCCTGAAGGATTAGTTGTGCCATTTAGCCCTGGCTCTCTGCGCGGGGAAGTGCAGCTCCATACCTCTCTGAAAGGCAAACTTCTTGCACAACTCTCTGGATGTTGTGTCATCAAACAAGTCAAGCCAGAGCTTTTTTTTTTTCCTCCGGAATATTGAGCTGCCTTTCCTTTTTTAGGCAGTGAATGTGTAGGAAGCAGGGTGAGCCTCTAGCCTGAGCCACTCCCTTCCTCTTTTGGGCTGTGCAGCTGTGCGTTGGCTTTTATGAACACGTGCAGATAGATGTGAACTTGTTTTGTCTGTACTCCAGGGTAGGTGGATGGGAGCCAGCTCCAATCTGTCAGAGAGCTGTGTTAGCACAGCTCTGCATCAAACCTGCTGAGCTCTGCTCAGGCTCTGCAGTTATCACTGAGCTGCAATGACAAACTCCTGCATCTTCATAGTTCAAGAGATTGGGAAAGGGTTGGGTCTGGCCAGATTGAAATCTCCACAGGGTGTGTATGGATCTATTTCCAATCTGGGTCTACAGCTTTATTCCACTCTTGCATAAGGTGGGGGCGGGGGGGAGGCAAAAATGGAAATGAAGCGAAGCCTTCTTTGCATACTTTCATTTCCGTGCTATTTCAACTTCAAGCAGTAGCGGATTAAGCTACTCTAAAATAGCTATAAGAGAAGGCAAGGACCATTTGTGCTTATTCACTCAGTGGAAGAATTGTCTATGTTTGATTTCATTTGACATTGATTTTGTCTTTAACTGGAAATGAGTTGAAATGGACAAATTTACTCAAGGTCCTTTAGATAGCTCAGGGTTCCTCTCCTGGGTATTTACAGCAGTTTAGGTATTTAGTACAGATGTCAACAGCTGTACTTTTGGTGGTTGTCTACACTGTGGTACCTGATGCTGTAATCCAGCCCATCTCCTTCTGATGTTGATAATCCTATAAACAATCATGTCAGACAAAACCATACTGTTAGAAAGGGGAACTAATTGCACGGTAATGATACCAAGAGCACCTAAGAGTGCCAAATAACAGTCAGATGACATCTTCTTCAAAGACATATAGTGGTAATATAGGGAAAAATGTGAATTTGTATAAGATTTGTGAAGTCATGTAGTCACTTTGAAAAACTCTAAGATTGTGTGTCATCTATCTATTATCTTTAATAAAGTTAGGAATGAACTAACCTGATCCACAGTACCAGACAAATCCAAAGTAATTCCGTCAAATTTATGATTTGGAATGAAAATATTAGGTAAATCTATAAGGCTGGCAGTTAATTTTCCTGCTTTTTTATGAAGAGAACATGCTCCAGGGCTGCTCCAATAAACCACGGAGATGAAATGGCACCAGATTCAACTCCCTTTATGCCAGATTATCTTTTCATACTACCCCAGCAAGCCTCCATCCCTGCACATTTTCAGCAACACAGCTCTAATATCATTTCACAGACTCTTTACTGGAAAACCCAGACGTAGAGTAAATGTGTATTGGGAGGACAGGCAGAATATATGGAGCCAGAAAGATGAGTGTCCCTCAAGTGCTGTGTGCTGTGGTTTCACCAGTGTGCTTTAGGGAAAATATTTGCCTGTTCACAAGATATGCTGTATCATTTGACTTGGGGAACCAGAGACCACTGCCTGGGAGAAGCTTCCAGCACAGCTAAGTAAAGCAGTCATATATTTAAGATGGGGTTGTAAAAAACACCTTTAATTCAGGTTACTCCATTCTGGCTACTTGTATTTAGAAAGAGAACTCTAAACTTCAGAAGAACTGGATCTCTGAAATCTCATTTGGCCCAGCCAAAATCTGATGTACTATGAAATATAGGTCTCAAGGGAAGCTTTGGATGTCAAACATCTGCCTAAGTAGCACATTTCAGCAACTGAATGTCAAACGAAAGCTGGAAACTGTATGTAGAAGTGTGAACACACATCTGTGCATCTGTAAATACTTTCTTTCTTGAAAAATGTAATGCCATTAGTCCCAAAGCTATTCAGACCCTGAGTTTACCAAGTATTTTCTTCTGGATAAAGTCAGGGTCAGCTTTGGAAGTGGGGTGCTGGAGGCAGTGCATTTCATGCTTTATCCTTTATAGTCTGGACAAGCCATTCATCCATGACTCCCAGGTATTTCCTCTATCTTACAGAAATTCGATCAGGGATTGTCAACCTTTCAGAATAATCCCTTATCATTTATGCTTTTCACTTTCTTGAGCTGATTCTTCCTCTGCCTCTCATTTTTGAACTGTTTTGTTTTGAACAGAATGCAAAACTAAGGAGAATTGTTTGCTGGCTTAAGCATTACTGTATTCCCTCAGAAGGGCTTCTCTTTCTAAATATTTCATCATTTTTGCAAGACGAAACGTGTCAGAAGAAGACATTCATAACACTGAGTGACAGAATACCCATTATCTAGCAGTTGTGGCACTTTCCTGGAAGGTAGGAAATGTAGCTCAACACTCAAAAGAAAAAATTCATCTGAGACACCCTGGTAAATGCAACAGAGATCCAAGTGAAATATTTATTTCAGCCCAAACTCCGCCATGTCCACATTCCCCACCCCTACCCTATCCCCACCCCACTTTAAACAAACAAAAGTAATCCTATTTCAGACTTAATTTTAAAGGAGGGAGAGGATTGACTTGTCAGTTGACAGAAATGCAACAATTGCACAATCCATCTGAAAGGAAAGACCTTGTAGAAGGAGGGAAGAAATATAAACATTGGCCTCTTTAGATTTAACCCACCTAAAAATTGGAAAGTTTGAGTTTGTTACTTGCTCACAGTCAGCTGCAACTTACTCTTAATTTTTCTTAATTACACTTGCAAGCTGTTGTTCAATTGGACTATGTTAAAAAAATCACTCAGGAGAGCTGTGGGTGGCATCCTCACCTCTCTAAGGCCAATGAAAATATATAATCATGAACCAGTTTCATCCTTTAAAGACAGAATACCCAAACTGAAGCTGATTTAAACTATACAGCTTTACTGGAAATTGTTTAGACATATTACACATTGCAGAGCAATGTGGAGATTTTGAAGCTGTCATTCGTAGGTTCAGTCTCACTGTAGGGACACAGAAGCCAATACATACGTTGGAAGCCATGCAGATAGCCTGAATGAGATTTATCTTAAAAGCTGTGGCCTCCTAACTGATGCCTGAGATAGTTAACTAAGGTCTGTTTGTAATCTTTGAAGAGTAGAAATTTAGGGAACGCTTAATCTCTTTGTAAAGGAGAAAGCTAATATGAGCTGCACCCACCTTGCTTATTTGTATTGACTGTATAGAAAGAGTGACTATATCAAGTGTAGAAAACTATTATATACCTGCATATGTATGTGAGATAAATATCATTCTCCTTGTCCCTGACCTTGTCTTCCAATGCATCTGTGAGATTTTTAGCTCTTTTTTGCTTACAGCTGAACCAAAAAAAAATACCATGTCCGTCTTCAGGCTTTTTTTGTAATTGTTTTCTTATGCAACTTTAAGAGGAGAAAATAGACAAAATTTTATGTGTTTTAAGTGAAATTAAAAACATTCCAAGCTCTTATAAAATTTTGTGGGTTTGGTTTGGAAATAGGCAAGGAAGGGGCATAATTGGTAAAAGGACTCTTAATTGTTTTTCCCAGATCCTTCACTCTGAAGGAACTGGAGTGCAGACAGGGAGTCAGTTCAGGACTGTGACATAAACAAATCTCTGCAAGTGTTATTAGAAATCACAAGGCTGCAAAGCTTCATTAATTTTAATAGAAAGGAGATTGCAAGAAAGAGCAACACCAAAAGGAAAAGGATTTAATTTGATTGCATCTTCCTTCTTTAAAAGAAAAAAAAATATTAATACTGTTTCCTTGTAGTTGGTATAGGGTTTTTTTTCAGTATGATTAATACGAGTAAAAACTTCTATGTTTTTTAATTTTTCAAAACAAAAAGATCCCAAAGCTAGGATGGCTTTTAGTGCTTTAAGGACTCTCTGGGCCTTTTGTGCCTGCAAAAACCTCTTAGCATTTTCCCAAGAGAGGACTGTATCATGTAGTTTCCAAGATTTAGAAATGGTGAATATACTGAAATTTTCGTCTAGCAATGAAAAATACATTAAAATAACAAAAACATGAATTTTTAAATATTTAATTTTGGTTTAGATTGGCCAAGCAAGAAGATGAATGTCAATTTAAATTATTAAATTTAAATTAATCTGTTTATTATGCTGTTAGATTTGCAGTGACTATTCTGCGGACTCCTTTACGTCAGTGATTTCCATATATTTCAAATTCAGTTCCAAATTTTAATCCGTACTTAGGATATCCTACACCAGAGTAGTCTGAAATATTTTTTCTTTGTACAAAAAATGGAGAATAGAGCTGTGAGGTGGTCTCCTGAAAACCCTGATGTGTGATGAGCAGCATTCCAGGACTGTGGTATTAAATCTGAACTAAGCCATGTGTCATACTCTATCTTGAAGTGTCTAATATAAAATACTTTGCTCCTGGGGCTTCTAAAATCTCTGAAACAGTTAAAGATTAGGAATACCACCTGTGGCCTGACTCTCCATAATCTCCTAGACTACAAGAGTTTTGTTAAATGTTTTAGTGCTGGAAAAAATAATGCAACCTTGTAGTCTGAGTTCTAGCTTTTCAGTTTCTTTGATCTGAGTATAGCTTAAAAATATCTGATTTACACAAAAAATTCAAGAAACAGAACCTAAATTTTCTTTTTACCTTTAAGTATAAGAATTATTTTGAATGGATAAACTAATTTTGCTATTACAATTAAAAGCCGTGGTAGATCATCATTCTCAGTTTAGATTCAAGTACAGAGAATTCTGGATATAAAACCAACGTAATACAGACTCTACTTTTTTTACTGAGTCTCAATTCCGAATTCTTAGATTTTTGTCTTCCAATAAAATTAATGAGAGACGTATGAAAATATGTTAAAGGAGAAGTGTATTCATGCTGAGCTGAATGTCAAAGCATTTGAGAAACCTACAGACTGAATGCCAGCTGAAAGATCTTCTGAAGTCTGTCTGAGCAACTAGAGTCCAAGACAGATATGGGATTTCCAGAACTCAAATGTATATTTATGTACCAGGGATTAAGAAGGTGAAGAGGACTACAAAAAAAATCCGTTATTTCAGGAAGAAAAGGGTCATTTTACAGTACAAACACTTTGCACACCAGTCTGTGCAATATTGCAGGAGCTGCCTATGTACTTGGCAGTGAAGGAGGAGACCGATGCAAGTCCTGTGTTATGCCCAGAGGAGAGGAAACAATAGAACCATTAAAAAGAATAATTCCTCCAAATAACCAAGTGCCAGCATGAGAAGTAATAAATATTTGCTGCAATGCCAGAAGAGTGACAATGTTTTCATCCATGCCAATGTCATACAGAAAACTTATTTGAAACCCTCTCAGTCATGACCTCAGACTGGAGAACCTCCTGACTGGAACAGACTTCAGGGGTTCAATGTTTTCAAGATTATATGGGATGTTTTAGCGAAGCAGCAGCTCTCTTCCAGCCTCCCTGTGTAAGGACACTGCAGTTTCGCAGTGAGAATTCTTTTTGCCAGAATTCTGTCATTCACACCCACAGTGCATTACTGAAAACCGTACAGACACCTTTTGAGCAGAGTTTCATTGTCAACTTGAGAAACAACTCTAGAGTACCAATACAAACAATACATATTGTGGGGTTTTTCTGTAGAGAAGTGGGAAAATAGCATGGATGGATACTCCAACTGAGAAGAGAGGAAGGTGAAATACTTTCTGCAACTGTTGAGCTGTAACAATTCAAGGTGCAGAAAGGTAGTTGGTTCACAGGGCTGGAATATAGACCAAGTTGGCTATAGACTCCTTTTAAATGTGTTAGGTGATGGACATGCATACCATGTGTTTGACAGCATAAGGGAGAACTAAACTCGTATCAATATTGCTGAAAGTGTTTTTGTACTGTGGGGTACAAAATTTGAATTTGTAATTTCAAGTTTGTTGCTGGAGATTCTCTGTTTCGTTCAAACTGCACATCTAGAAGGTACAATTTCCTAGGTCAGAGTACAGGTACTTAACAATGATGAACACTGAAAAGGGGAATTTAAATAAATTTGAAAATTAAAGTATTTGTTTTTTTTTAAAAGAGTGCTTAGAAAATAATATTCCATCTCCATCCTAGGGATTGACTACTTCGTCAAAACTTCAACGGCATTCAGAGTTTGAGCCAAAGTTTTTATTTGTAAAAAGATTCAGTTCTTTGTAATGTGTGCTAATGGAAGAAAGGAAATCTTTCATGTCTTTTATTTTCTCTTTCACGGAAAACATGTTTTCCTGATCAACAGCAGAGTATTTAAAAATTACAGAGTCACAGAAATATTTAGGTTTGAAAAGACATCTAAGACCATCAAGATCAACCATAAACATATACACATGCTTATGCACAAAGTGCCAATACTGTTGCATAAAACAATATCTTGGACTCAGTGATCTTAGAGTCCAACCCAAGCAATTCCATGATTCACTATATATTTAAAAATAGTTTCAAATACATAAGTGTATATATAGGCATATGTATATACCTGCATGTATGTATATCATAGGATCATAAAACTGTTTGGGTTGGAAGGGACCTTAAAGATCATCTCGTTCCAACCCTGTGCCATGGACAGAGACGCCATTCCCTAGACCAGGTGGCTCAGAGCCCCATCCAGCCTGGCCTTGAACCCCTCCAGGGATGGGTGTGTGTGAATGGGTGTGGATGTGTGTGGATGTGGGCATATGCATGTGCATGTATACCTGTTTGAGGATACACACACATACATTTATACAAATATATTTGTATACATGTATAAATCCAAACTAATGGGATTACTAGAAGTAAATAAAAGTTACCTCACTACAAGGATAATCTGGATGCAAAAATAAATGTCTGTAGACTGTAAATGAATTTTAAAAAAGCAAAGTGTTTCTATCCATATAAAGATGTTTTGGTGCATCCAGTACATAGAAAAATTAGGACTGTAAACATTTTTAGGATCATGATGGATGAAATTGCTAAAGAGATTATATGATTTGGTTCCAAGCTGCAATGATAGACTGGATTTGGTGCTGTTGTTCTGTTTTTCTGTAGCTGTTTATGTTGTAAAGCTCAAAGAGATGCAAGTCTTGAAAATTTTCAGTGAGCTCCACTTTTGGTGCTTCACAATGAATAGACTGGTTAAATTTTCTTAAACTTTTGCGTTCAGACTGAGGTGGAAGTCAAGAACAGCTGTTCTAAACAATTATTCTAGTTAGAATAAAGCAGTCAGAATTAATCAACGAGAAAGGACCCAGTAAATTGTTATTGCTGTGGCACATATTTTTCAGATTTGTTCTTTTATATATCAGAACAAACTGCTTTTTGAAAAAAACTGAGATGTAATATAAATTTTCAATGGTTTGGCTTTGCTTAATTTTTAACAGATCCACCCACATTATTAAAAATTGGTCATAGTTCATTGGCATAGTTGACTTCAGAATTATATACAGATAGTATATTCCACTAATTTGAAATATTTGATGCTTGAGCTTGATAGTGCTAGATTGATGTTGCTAAATTCTTATGTGTTCATTATTTGCCAGAGTGCATGAGAAGTAAAACACATTGTTATGATTGTCATATTTTGGCTTCAGAATCGTGACTTTTTTTAGTTCAAGCACTATAACTGGACTGGTTTGGACTATCCACAATGCAGTTTTTTTCAGCACCAGCAAACTTTTGATAATAACTTTCCAAAGCCAATACATTTATGATTTCACCATGATTCTCAACCTGAGATGTCACAAAACTAAAGGTTTTGGTGGCCTGTGTTGCCGTTTGTTTAAATCCCTTTCATTTAGAAGTTGAACTGCAAATAGAATGAGAACAGGCTTTCTTAACCTTTCCAAGACTGTTCCTCAATCCATCTTGGAAATTATTTTAAAATAACCCTATTTTCATTATTTGACAACATTTTGTTCCTGTATCAGTACTGGATAATGTAGACGGAATGTAGTAACTATAAAAGGTCAGAGAATTTTATAGAAATTAAGCTGTCATTTAAGGCAGCTGAGATTTATTTTCTGAATTTGAGGAAGTAATTTTTATTACTATTATTATTATTATTAACAATAATATGAATATTATAACTGTTATTCTAATTAATGTTATTGTTGTTGTTGTTCTATTGGTGATGTTGTCATTATTATTATTAACATTATTCCTGCTGTAATTAAACTGGAGAATATTTGTAGAAATTGTCAAATAAACATAATTAATGCCAAAATTTGGTCCTAGTGCATGGTCAGTTCTGTTAGATTCCTTTGAAATTAACTATCAGTCGCAAGGTGTTTTCCCAAAGAGGTTTTTCACAAATTCTGTTCATTTTTGCATCAATGATTAATATGTGTGGTACATACCTGCGTCAATTGCTGGTTAAACTGCAGCTTGTACCAGAAACATAACTTTTTGCAGAAGGCTTCATTCTCTTGCTGTTCATTTTCTTATGGAGTAATTGGAAAATCTAGTGGGTATTTTATTAAGGCAGTGTGTTCCCTCCCAAAGAGGGACAGACGGCTCAATTTATTTCTGAACAATGCTCTGCTGTTTGACTCCTAATGCCTTACAACTCTGCTACCTGGCATATATCATGTTAACTAGTACATGTAGCTTTTTTATTCAATATGTGCAGCTTGGCAAATCTAGAGACTGTCCCATATACAACAGCTTCAAAACATCAAATCCTTATCGTCCATCTTCCACCTCTGTCCGGGAAAAACTCTCACTCCACAAAGGTTTCAATGCCACCATTTATTACAAATCACTAAGATATAAACAAATTATTAAAATGAGGCATGTGCATCATTTAAAAGAACTAGAGAAGGGCAATCGGTCTTCATCCCCTGCAAGAAGAAAAGGCTGTTTTATTTTAAAAGGAATGCAAGGCATTAGAAATCACTTGCTGTTTACCAGAGCTGTAGCTATAAAACATCACACAGTGTTGAAAGATACACTTTTAAAATAATTTCAGTGCTAAACATTGAGATCAAGGTCTTGAGTAATTGCCCAAATAACACAACTAATAGCTACAATTCTTGAAACTAGGCACCTAGTTTGTAAACCAGGAAAGAGATTAAGGGTAACCAATGTGGCTGAGACTAAGGAATCTCTGAAGACATCATCCTCAGCTACCCAACATGATGCATTAAGAACAGAAATTTTCCTGAATTCCCCCTTCCCTTTTTAGCTCAAACATCAGGTCTTACATGTTAGGTGTATTTTACTTTAAAAGCTCTAGGAAAAATAATAGAAATAGTTTGACGATCAGGTAGGGGTCCACATATTTCTCTTCCTGCAGGGCAATTGCTGGGATGCTGACATTCTTCTGGATCCCTAGGTTCTGCATCACTGGTTGTGTAGTGCCCCAGCTTCAATGAGTCAGAAGAGTTTTCTCCTTAAAATTTCCATATACCTTCATTTTCTATAACCACCAAAACTCAAATATTCTTAACAGCATGTCTGTTAGAACACTTTTCAGAAAATATAAGGATGGGTTTGAATTCCCTTAGGTTGGAATTGAAATCAGATTTCTCACTTTTTAAAATTAATTTACTTACTACATTGCTGCTATGCAAATAGTTGGGGGAAGGTCAATATCACAGTTAAACAAGGTGAAAGCAATGGTTTATGCTGAAATGTATTTGGAGGCGCTCATAATGAACTGTATTTTCTCATGGACATGCAAATTTGGGTATTTCTTTTTCTTGGCCCAGAACTGCAGTTGGATTTTAAGCAAGAACGCCATAGCCCAGGATGCTCCTGTGCTGGCAAGGATGGGGAGGAAATGTGGAAGACTAATTGGAAAGTGTTTGATGAGAATGAAGTGCAGGGCTGCAATACGAATTTATGTTATGGGTCTGAACTGAGAGCAGACCTCCTGAAACTGTCTTAGGTATGGAATTACGCACTTTAGGTCCTTTCCTACAAAACTGTGGAATTATGCAAACAACTGCAGTTTAACTCTGTCAAATTTAGAATTTAACTCTGTATCTGGTGGTTAATTATTTTCCTTACAGGAAAAATAAGACTACTTTAGTAGCCTTTGGTTTTTGTTTTAAAACAATTTCACAAACTGATGCAATAAATCTTCTGTATTAGCATGTGCAAATAAAAACAGTGCCATATAGTCAAGTGGTCAGAATATATGGAGATTTGCTTTGGATGTCCTCATTCCAGCATGATCAGAAGGGTGAAACACTACAAAGGCAACCTTGATGTTTTAGTAATTTGCAAATCATTGCTTTCACAGTAGCTGGAATATGGTAATGTTATAAAATAATTTTTATTAAGCCAAGTTTTCTTGGAGGCAAGAAAAGAGAGCAGTAATAAAATACTTAAACAGGGAGGAATACTTGCAGGTTTAAACACCTACCTAACTTACAAATGTAAACTCAAGTGATAATACTCGTGTGAAATAAGTTGCCTTTGAATACACTGAAGTCGTGCTACAAATCAGTGCAAGGTGTGCAGCCAGAAATTTTTTTTTAATAAGAGAAGATGTCTTTACTGGGGGAAAAAAAGGTTCAGAATGACTGCTCTGGGATTTATTTAATTATTTCATTTAGTGGTATATTAAGGCAGTTGGTTCCTGTGGAGCAGAAAGGAAAGATAACAAAGTCATTACATTTGTCTTGTGGTATGGAAAGAGAGAAGAAGAAGGGCAGGGGAGGAGTAAGTATTTTTAGAAATTCAGTGGAATTTTATTTTGCAATTGATCCTCTAAAATTTGTTCTTGCTCATAACAGTATGTGCACTGAAACCACAGCCACCAATTTCCGTGGGTTTTATTGGCACAATTACATTGTTATGTTGCCTACATCATGGCAAATTTTTTCAGGAAGAAGAAAGATACAGAAAATCTTGGAGAAATGTTTTCTCTGCACCACTTTGTTTTGGTCGGTCATAATTCCATGGGATGCTGACTGACATTTCTCACTATGGTTGAGTCTCACATGACATGTGAAGTAAAACACACTGGACTTACATCATTTTTTCAGAATCTAGTTCCTTTCATTGTCTTTGGGGTAATTCAGACTTCTTTTTCTATCTGAATCATAAGGGTGTCTCAAAAAAGATGCCAGAGATGGGCTTTCATTTTGGGAAGAAATATTTGTTTCCCCCACATCCTAGTAATCATATAAAAGAGCTTGCAGGTGCTGTTCACCCTCTTCTCTTCAAAGGTTGGAACTAACCCAGGTCAAAATTTCAACTCCATGAACTCAGTGGGAAAACTCCCACAGACTCTACTGGGGTCAGGAAGGGTAACATTAGATAATTGTCACTCTTCTGTCTTCCCTTTGGCCTCAATAAAATAGGTTGAAATGGTTCTGACTCAGATTTACAGATGTATGGTTTTCAAGCTCAAAAAGTTTTTGAATGAAAGCCGAGACACATATTCTTTAAATGACTGCAGCATGTTTGGGATATAGTTAAGTTACAGGGTGTGTACAGCAGGGAAAAACACTGAGTAGATTAAGAATTGTTTACTCTGCAAACCCTAGGCAACATCTCCAATTTTTAGAGTTATATGTGAGAGATACATGATTTCTCTGGACTAACAAGGTGTAAATCAAATTAAAGCAAGAAGACATGTAATACTAACACATTTCTAAGTTGTGAGGATTTTTTCTCATTTATTTGGATGGATAAATTACCATTTACACTACCATTTACACTAAAGTAGAATGGAGATTCTGACTATGTTGGCTGCTGAACCAGCTACGGAGTAATCAAGCTGAGGAGGAAATGGAGACAGTGTGGCTAAAGTCGTGAGGTGTCAGTCAGCATCATGCAGACAAATAAGGGCAAAACAGAACCAGTGCTGGGGATTAAAAGTGTTGTGTCCTGGAGCATATGCAGATGTTAACAAACAAAGAAACTCAAGTCTTACACTAATGTATGTTGACTTGTATATTTCCTATGAAGTAGTGCCATTTTTCCAAAGCAAAACTATTTGACTTCTCAATTCAAACAAAATAAATTGGCTGAAGTTAGAATAAATGAGATTTTGAATGTACTGTGTGGTGTTTAAAAGGCAGTTTTCTGACTGTGCAAATTTGAACTGATCACAAAATATACCTGACTTGATATTAATTTTATGTTTTTTGTTTCTGCTCATGTTGATAAATGGTGATTTTCTTCTATCCCAAGGCTTGGTCTCAGAAGAGGACAGAGTTTTGGTGAAAAATAATCAAGCAACCAAACAAAATTAACCTAAATTGTTGAAAGGATAAGATTATATTAAATAGCCCTTAAGGGGAACAAAAGCAAAAGGATTTTTTTTTTTTTTTATGTAGACGTTTGAAACAACAATATACCCTTGGAAAAATGCATTTTCTGTAGAAAAAGGCCCAGCTAATTTCTCAAATAACAAGCAAGATATAAAATACAGAAATCAGCCTTCTTTAATGAATTGCTACAAGAAATCTGTGTACTATCTGGGCACTAGACCAGAGCAATTTGTGTGTGGTCATTTGAACGAAAAAACAATATGCAGCTCTAATTGAAGGAAGGGGAATTTGGCCCATAGAGTCATTGCTTACTAGTCAAAACAGAGATTTAAGAAATATGGACTTGTCTTTATTCTAATATGTAGTTTTGGAGTAAATCAAGGAGTGGTCTGTTTGGATTAGATTTTGCTGAATGCCCCTGTTTACTTGTACTAAGTGCTGCTGAAGAAATAGAAGAAGACATAGACCAGACATTCTATAATTTAAACAGTCTGATAACAGAAAACATGCAGTTTGCTGAGGGGAAGTGTGTGTTGATTTTGATTTACATTTCATTCATTTACTAATTTAAATACATTTTAAGCCACCTGCATTAATTTGAACATATTTGACTAAGAGTTGGCCAAAGACCAGAATAGCTGCAGAAGCAGCACAAGAGAGGGAAAGTCATGTTGTAGAGCTAGAAATAAGGTGAAATTTAACAGTACAAATGAATTCATGAAGATCTTAAGGCTAAGAAAAATTAAATTCATGGCACAGGAACTGTTTAATCAGGAATTATATGTAAGTACTGCATAAGTGATGGGTTAAAGCATAAGGCTTAGGGTGCAGATGCAGGCATCCATGAGGAAGGTAGCATGGTTCTCTGAAGAGTGACAGCCTGGCCCCCAAACGAGGCAAAATCCTGAATGAAACTCACTGTCACAGCATGGGGAGAGTTGAAGATATCAGGATAATGACCCAGAACTTGCCCTTAAGCAGAAATGTATTTAGTGCAGAGCTCCAGCTGCACTCCCGCTTTATCCCTGGAAGATCCAGACCCAGGCTTGTCTGTCTGCTCAGCACAAATCCTGTGACAGCTCGTATGGGACAGACAATGTTTAGAAAAGACTTCATCCTACCTGCTGAAAGTGAAAGGTCAAAGCGTAGCCAAAGCCAGACAGCTTGAGAGAAAGTGTGACTGTACTCAGTGTCTAAGGTGTGGAACTTGGTAGTTTAACTCAGTACAAAACTCTCCTAGTTGTGGTACTGAGCTGACCTGGGCTGGGATCCCAGATGTTGGGACTGCAGCCTGGAAGGAGACATACATTCCACCCACACCCTGATAGCACAAACATTAGCAGAGGGGCTGTGTTTCTCCAAGGTTAATGCCTTACCACAGGAATACAATCTGTTTTCCATCTGCCTCTCCTAACTCTTCTCTCTCCACCAGTGAATCCTGGAGCAATTTCAGCAGTAGGCATGTGGAGTGTGCTTCCTTCCCTAAACCACAGAGTGATTAGGGCACTCTGCTGAGAGAGATGGGTTTGAATCCCTATAAGCAGGTTAAAATATTATTGCAGTCTTTTTTCATCCAAATCCTGGGACTGGAAGCCAAAAGCAACATCAAAGCAGTATCATTTCCTTCCTATGCTTAGCAAAACTTTTAGTAACATGATGGGCATACAGTGCTCATACAGTCCTCAGTTTGATCTTGTTGTCAGCAAGGAAGACATATGCTAATTGTAGCGGATTCAGTTGTCTGTCACTCAAAATTACTTATTTTGAGTATGATTGGGAAAAAAAAAGTCCCTCAGGAATTCTTTGACTTTCTTCTCTTCTGAATGGATTATACAGCAAATAATTTTACTCAGTTTTGTTCCATATTAAGAAACATAATATTTTCTTCTTTTCTGGGTGCACAACACCCTCCCGGCCCATTCCACCTGCCCTGTCCTGACCTCTTTCATTTTCGAAACATTTCATTTCGAAAGAGTACTTGTACGGAACTCCCTGTGTAACGCTCTCCCTGTTGCAGCACACTGGTGGAACGTACAGTCCTGTTCCAGATACAAATGTTTGGCATGATGTTCCCAGCTTGGAGTCAACTGTTTATGACTTTCCTCAGCAGCACGACAGCACTCTGTGATTAAATACACTCAGATTTCTCTCTGTTCTGCTTTAGTTTATGTTGACCAAAAATATGACAATTAAATTCACCTACTAGGAACCTCACCAAAAAAAATCATCTCTATTTTGTTCAAAGTGGTGGCTCTCAGAACAAGCCAATAAACTCCTAAGGAAAAAAAGCTACAATAAGTAATGGGCAAGAATTTTTCTACATGCAGAATGAAGGTAGAATCAAAGAGGAATACAACACTGGGCTGATGCTGTGTCAATGTGCTGCAACAGAATTTTCATTTATTACCAACAAACTACAACTCTCTACAATTACCTGAAAGGAAATTATAGTATGGTGGGGGTCTGTCTCTTCTTTCAAGTGACAAGCATAGGTAAAAAGAGGAAATGGCCTCAATTTGCACCAGAGGAGGTTTGGATTGGATATTAGGAAAAAAAAAAAAAATCACCAAAAGGTTTACCAAGCATGGGAACAGGCTGCCCAGGAAAGTGGTTGAGTCATCTACCCTGGAGATATTTAAAAGGTGTGAAGATGGTGGCCCTTAGGGACATGATTTAGTGGTGACTTGGTAGTGCTGGGTTAACTGATTNTGGATATTAGGAAAAAAAAAAAAAATCACCAAAAGGTTTACCAAGCATGGGAACAGGCTGCCCAGGAAAGTGGTTGAGTCATCTACCCTGGAGATATTTAAAAGGTGTGAAGATGGGGCACTTAGGGACATGATTTAGTGGTGACTTGGTAGTGCTGGGTTAACTGATTGACTTGATGATCTTAAAGTTCTTTTCAAACCTTAATAATTCCATGTCAATTGCAATAAGATTATTCTTAAGTTGTAAGAATTTGGTTACCCTGAAGTTAATTACTGTAAAATATGATTTAAATTTTATCAGTTCTATTCACAAACTAATATTTTCAAAAAGTTTCATGTAGTAAAAGATGGAGAGAAGAAGGAAAGGGAAAAGGCTAGGAAAAGAAGAAAATCCTCTTTATTCTGCAAGTCAGACTTCCAAGTAGTCACATTCTTCCTAAATTTCTCTGAAAATATTTCCATCGATAGAGAGCTTCTGTTTTCTCAGAAAGGTATCTATTTACCATGTTACAGTATATAAAGCAGTGGAGCTGTCAGTTTTCTCTTTTTTTGTATTGAGCATTTAGATACTCAGTAGAACACAGAAATATGTAACATAATGATTTTGTTACTTGAGGGTGGTTTGGACACTGATACAGCGTGTAGGAATCTGGCTTCCTTCCTTTAGTGTAGGGAAATGGTTTGTTTGTACAAAGTATAACTGTAGCAAAGTTAAACATTTACAATCAATGAAAATTTATCTGAAAAAACCCAAAAATATTTCAGTAGAGGTTACTGTGGGAGAACAGTGAAGTGACTGTTCTTCAGCTACACAACACACAGTACCACCCAGAGAACAGGCTGCCCCATAAACAAGCACCAGCTGCTATCTATTGTTTTACATTAATTATAAACTTTTTAAGGAAAAAGAGTGATATCATCAAGTCCCAAAATGTTTCTGTGTCAGTTTTGTGCTGGTTATAGGTCAAGTACCGGTTTATTTGGATGCAGTTAATTTGACTGGACCCGTAAGATGAATATTTCCTTTTTTTTCCCTAAAACGTTTGAGGTTCAAGATTGAGAGGCAAAGGTGATAGCAGAAGCATGATCTAGCATTTAAAGTCTGAAAACTAGGGCATGCAGGCTCAAATTTTAAAGGTTTATGATTTTCAGACATTCTTCCCTAGGAAATATTCCAAGGCGAGCGTCCAAAACTTAACTGTCACAGTCCTGAAAGATTCGTCTCTGGTTTCAAGTTCCAAGTTCCATCTTACTGCTTTTAAAGCTTAATCTGAAAATCTGATCATTTGCTCCTTCTCTTCTCCAATGAAGATTATTGAAGTAGGCAAAACAGACAATTGCTATTTACAAGATGTTTCTTTTACTAAGGAAGTTTATGTAAAAGCAAACTACAAGACTCAAGAATTTATCTGGTTTTAAAATTGATCTTACAATTAGGCTGATATACAAAAGAGATTTACTGTGGAAAAGAAACACCTGCAAGTAGGTCCAAGAAAAAAGAACTGCTGTAGCCAGGAAGCCTATTTGGAAGTCTGTACAGGACTTGCAGAGTTTCAGGATAGACAGACAATCCTTGTTTCACACTAAGACTTTTTAAGACCTGCTCTCAGGTTTCAGTTCCTTCCTTTCCTGCTCCACAGGCAGGTAATTGCCTGATCCAAATGGCAGAGGGATCAGACAGGGAAAATGGTGCCAAGGGCTGGATCTCCCAAAGTCACATCCCCACCACCAACTGTGCAGTCAGGCTGCCTTTTCACCGCTTTCTCCTGAGCTGTTTCCCACATGGCAGAACCCATCACACCACAGGGGGTGAGTGGCTGCTTGTGGCCCTTTCCTGGAAAATCAAATAAGTCCTCCTGGAAGAGCTAAGAGATGTTGCTGTGTGTGAGCAAGAGAAGGAAAAAGAGAACACACCACCTATCTTACTGACTTCTTGGGGAAACACCATAGCTAATAGATTATTAAAAAGGCAAGGAAGTCCTTTTCTCTTGACATCGTCCCAGGCCAGTATTTCAGGGAGAAGAAAATAAAAACCTGCCAGAAGGGAGAAAATGCAGGAACAGACTCCTCATTATGGCTCTGGGATTTAAAAAATACTCATTTTTGTGTTTTACTTTACTCTGGGTAACTAGAGAACAGAGCTAGGTTGGAAATCTCACAGGGTTCACTGTTTTGGCATCAAAGTCTCCACACCCAGCACAGAAGGACTCTGGGCATCTAATACGAGATTTGTTACTCCTTTTCAAGGGATTGGAGTCCTGGCAGGGCTTGACCTTTGAACTTTTCTCTTTCTTTTCCTAATAGAACTTACAGAGGTAGAAATTTTGACCTGTCAAGAAGTAGATTCTGCAGAGCAAGAGAAAGTGATACAGCTATCAACTTCATGACAAATGGCAGTGATTATATCCTAGCAGGCCATCTGTGACTAATTTATGGCATCACAGGTGCACAGGAGGCAGAGGCAAGTAGGCAGTTCAATAGGGGAAGAACCTGTAATAGTCTCTCCATAGGGACTTCAAAGGTTAATTGATTAGGGAAAGGAAAAATTACAGATTATAATAGTTGGGTTTTAACAACAAAATTAAAAGAAATTCTTATTAAAGTACAGGAAGGAAGGAAGGAAGGAAAGAAGGAAGGAAGGAAAGAAGGAAGCAAGGAAAGAAGGAGAAAAATTGAAATATAAATGAAAAATATTTTTATCCTTAAACTACCATATTGTTTCCTTGCTTAAAACATTTTTAAAAGGCAAAGATGTATTTTCAGTCATAATATTTTCTTCCATTATAGTAACCAGTAAGAAAATATTGAGCAGCTGTAATAGCTATAATGTAATACACCCTGTAGAAAGCAAAATATGTACTTGAAATGAGCACTGGACAGTGAGCACAGCCTGATACATTTCAGCAGGGAGCACCTAAACGAACTAAGGTCAAACCCCCTCTTCCTTGATTGTGCAACAGGTTGACACTCTCTTCAAGAACAAGACTGCATTTCTGCCTGTGAACTGGAATAAGCTGATTAAATTTGCTCTGTAAGTGGAAGGATGTGAGGCAGCCGTGTGATGGCAGCAGTTTGATCTATGATCTGATTCAACCCCATCCAAGAAGGGGCCAGGAGCTGCTCAAGCCAAAATTCAGCAGTGGGGTATTTCCTCAGATGAGGAGAGCATCATGTCTGGCTGCATCTGACTCCTGAAACAGGCACCCATCAATATTTAGGGGCAATGCTGGGAGAGTATTTGGAATGACTCACATGTTTTGGTTCTGTGGCACCTTAGTGATTGTGCTGCAATGCTCCTGGCCCATGGATATGTGCTTTCTTCTGTGAAAAAACCTGCACAATATTAATATAGGCATTTAAAATCCAAATATTTAATATTATTCTTTTGTATTACTGAAAATGTAGTCAATAGTATTGTAAAAAGAATTCTCAAGGCAACAAAGCCCAAATTAAGAAAAAAAAAAAACAAAACCAAAACCAAAACAGCTTCAGCAGCAGTATTTTGGTTGCCTGCTGCATTGGTTTGTTTATTTTTCTATGTTCACTGACTTTGCTTGAAAGAATGAGAATGCTTATTTAAAAATAATTTTCTTTAGCACTATTCAGTATGTCTCCCAGATCCCTAAGCATGAATTAGAAACAGATTTCATATAAAATATGACTGTAGAGAAGAGCCAAGGTAATGAAAAATGTGATTGTTAATTCTTTTGGTTGTTTACTGGCCAGAAAAAAAACTTTTATTCAAACAAATGATCATAATCTAAACTAATTCTATTACCTTACATCACGCCCAGAAAACTGGATTGTGAGTGAGAGCAAGGCATTCAAGAAAGCTCCATCTCATAGTCCTGGAAAAGATATCTGTTTATAGGTTTCCTTGTAATGGTCATCTGAGTGTAGTAAATGACTCCAAAATATGACAGCTTTATCACAGATTCAGGAAGTGTCTAAGTAGGGGGTTAATAAGGAGGAGGTGTTCTACTCTGCCTCTCTCTGTTTCTCTCTGTTGTCCCTTCTCTCTGTAGCCAAATCCTAGACCATAACCCTGCAGTGAGATTCAGACAGATTGACCCAATTCCATGCTAATGAACAAAAAAATGTTCCTCTTCTGAAATCATAAGATTGGCCCATTAGTCAATAAATGCATGCTAAAAGCAACAACAACAACAACAACAAGAAGTCCAAAATACCCTTCTGAAATGCTTCCATTGCTTTATAAGTTTTAAATTTTATTTTTATATTTTCCTGTTTTTAAGAGTCAGAAAAACTTGAAAGACTTTTCTAAGAAGTGGAACTGAAGATGTCATTCTGATGTAATGGGTGGTTTCAAAAAGCTGAGACACAAGAAAAATGTCTTGAATGATCTTAAACATAGAATGGTTATTGTCATTGCTTTATCAAATGTAATCATTCAGGTAGCAAATTATAAACCAGAGAAAGAAGAATGGAATTTTTTGAACAGCCCAGGCATTAATATTTTTTCACTGTCTCCAGTGAAAATTCAATTACTTAACTGATTTTATTATATATTTCTCTTTGCAGATAAAAAGCTATTTTTCATGGAGCTTCTTTTTCGTGCTTTTTTAATGCCTCATTTGAGGGATGTGTGGTTAAGGTGATCATTGATTCTTGCTCCCTAACTGACTAAATTGCTCTGATTTAATCAGAAAATAGGTTGTGCTGGTTTTTGGCTGGTGTAGAATTAGGTAAAAGTCATTATTTTTACCCTTTGTAGTAGATGATCTGGTTGCAATATTGATTTTCCAGAGAAGGATAAATTCCACAGAAAAATACCTTTTTACAGAGAAGATCCAAGGAGCTCTAGGGATGGTGTTTAGGCAGATAATCTCTGTGTGAGTAACATTTTCCCTGAAGTGTGGGTTGGTTCAGGAAAGTATTTGCTTTCCTGATAAGAAGCCTTTGGACATTTTCCCAGGTAGTGGAACTAATTCATATGATACATTTGTATACTATTACAATCAAATTTTGGTATCTTAACCTACTTTTATAAAAATGTTGTGTTTTAACTTTCCACTCCTTAGCATGCAGGTGAGATTAATTTCATTACCCTTTCTGCTGTGGCAGATCCTGTAGGACCTCTCATCTCCAGGGTGTTTTTTTCATTGCAAAAGTATTTGAAAATATTGTTTGTAGTAAACTAACACATAGAAAACAAACAGTGTGATTTGAAGTTTAATCTTCAGGTGCTTTCTGAAGAAACTAAAACCAAATGTATCTTTAATATAATTTTTTACTTATTTACATTGAAAACAGCTTTAGGTGGATGAGATTTGCCAATGATGTGCATATGAGAATGTGTTATTTCTCTGCATATGGATCCTGTTCTATTAAACAATAAATACAACTGTGAAGATCAGAATAACAGCTTTATATATATACAGAAGAAGTAATAGGCTCACCAGCACTGATCTGCTTGTGCTTATCCAATTTTCCTGCTGGAGGGGAAAATAAAGGAGAAAGCCTTCTACCTACAGAGAATGAATACAGAATTTATTGCATAAGCACATACTCAGTTACCTCTTGACTGCTAGTCATAAACCGTAGTTCCTTTCTTTGTCTTCTTCCTGAGTTACAGGTTAACAAATCATGATTGTGGCCTGCAGACTGCATGCTATCTGCTTTCACTGTTGCCTCACTCTTCCTTCTCTGTGCTGTTTCAGTGGTCCGTGTTTCAAAAACATACTCTCCTCTGCTCTGCTATTTTTCTCCAGGATGCCGCAAAAATAGTTCTAATACAAATTGTCTTGCAAAATCATATTTACATACATAATTTCCAGGATTTAGACCAGAAATACAGAGAAAAATTTGTTTTCACAGTTTGTAAAAAAAAAGAAGAAAAAATGATGGTGAAATGTCAACACAAATTCCTGGGTTTCATCATGAATTTTGGACCAGNAAAAAAAAAAAAAGAAAAGGACACATTTAAATCGCTTATCACTTTATGTGGCTGCTTCATCTATACAGAGAAATAGAGATCAGAAGATGACAATAGAGGCATTCAGGTTATACACACAAAGAAGTTCAAAAAGAAAATTATGGCAAAAATGAAAGACTGAAAGTAAATTCTGAAATCAATTCTGTGTCACTCCTCCATTTCTTTAAAGCTTATGCTCATCATGTCTTTTCTCATGACCGACCTCATACTTGGGCATTAAAATAAGTGCTGTAAGCTCAGGTCTGAATTTATTTAGGCCACAAATTTCAAATTCAGCCTATCTTAACATTTGTGTTTCTTCACATTTGAAAGAATAGGCCTTGAGAACTCAGTTTTGGAATCAGAACTTTCTTAATTTGGCTGTCAGAACAAAAATTGCTTTTATTCAAGCTACAGAGGATAACTAAAGCTCTACTTTAAACCTCACATTTACCTCAATTAGTGTGGTTGAGGGGCATGATTGCACTTAGTGCAGTTAGGAAGAAGGGGATACAGATAAAAAGTTTTCTCCTCTCCTCTAGGGTCACTCAGGGTCAAGTCAGCTCAAGTAAAACTCAGCTGTTTGGACTGATATTTAAATTTTTTAATTTTTTTTTTCCTGGATTGTATGATTTAATAAATCAGCTGTAAAAACTTCCATATTCCTCTTCCCTTTTGTTGAACCTCAATTGCTTCTGACATGCACTTGATAAACACAGCTGAAAGTGTTGACATATTGTAAACCAGATCAGGGCCAGTTGATACAATGAACATTCCCTGCATTGTGAATTCCAGTTGCGTGGAGCAACCACTTTAGGGGTTGAGGGGTTATTTCTCACTGTCCAAATGATGGATGGAAGATATCAAACAGCTGAAGTGCCTTTGTACAATGATTCAAGTAGTAGAGCATGACAAATAAATGAGTATTTTATATTTAATAACCTCTCAATTAAAAAAAACCAAAAAAACCCAAAAACAAACAAAAAAAAGAAATGCACCTTTGATATTTAGAGAGGTAGAAGCCATAACAGCTTAATTTCTTTGGATAGTCTTTCTAGCATAGCTTAATGAGTTAATTAATGTTATCTGTCACTGTAGGGTGCACTTGTTTAAAAGCATCTAGATTGATTTGAATTGACAGGTTTTATTATGGCTAGAAATTGAAATAAATGGTTGCAATGCTCTGAATGTAGAAGTAGCGACAGGTAGTGGGGAAAAGGTGATGAGTGAAGAAGACAAAAAAAAAAAGTCTGGAAACAAGTAACCCATCAAGAAAGTCAAACAAAACAGAAAAGTGAAGCAAAGAACCAGACAATGGTAGCAAGGATGACTGACAGAATGAGCCCAAGCCACGAGATTTGTTGTTTGGTGGCTTTGGATTACTTACTGGTGAAAACTGAGTGAGTTATTTTACTAAAATCAGTTCGTTTAGTATTTAGCCCAGAGACTAGAGACAGCTGTGGCCTAAATTGAGACAAGTTGTAGAGCAAAAGGGTAAGTATGAGGGCTGGTAACAGGGAAATTAAGGCAACTTGTTTATAGGCACAGGAAAAAAAAAATCAACAGCACAGTTGACAGGAAGTAATGTCCCTTTTCTTTATTTAAAGGAAATAGAAAAAAAAATCACAAAATCAGATCCAGCTATGTTTGCTGGTTTTTATGGATCCATATTCTAATAGTTATGTATTTCTTGGGCAGCCTTCAGGCAGGCAGAAAGCAGTCAGTTCCTTAGACAGGTAGAGGTGGGAAAAAGCAAGGCTTTATGCTTCCCGGGTTTCTGGGAGAAGAGGCTGTCTGGGAATATCCCAGTTATAAGGAAAAGATGTGGGTCAAGCCAAAGCAAGCTGTTTTCTTTTCAGCACCTTTCTCCTGAGCACTGCAGCTGAGCTGGGATGGTGTCCATGGCTGTGTGATCACCGGAGGTTTGGCTGTGGCCCTTCAGCCCTGGCAAGAAGGGAAGAGGCAAAGGCAAGCACTGAGCTTAGTCAGGCACACAGACAGCACCATCTCAGCTGCCTCTTGCTGCAGCCAACACCTTCTCTTGGTCATTTCATCAAGCCACAATGTTGATGGGAATATCAAAGGGATTAAAACAAAATCCTGTGGGACAGCTGTAGGTTTTGCCGATGCTGCTGGGGAACACTGAGCCAGGACTGTATCTTACAGTTAAAATTTTATGTGACTGCTGTCAGTGAAAACACTGATGAGAACATCATTATTGCTGAAGTTTCATTGAGGGGATGTACTTGAACCTTGTTTCTTTTCCCCCAAATGCTAATAATAACAAAATGTCACAACACAATTGCCAAATGCATATCTTTTAAAAAGGCAGCAGGAAGTGGGCTCAGAAATAAATTGCAATGTGATTAAAAAAAAATAATTAGAAAAACCTCTCCACCCAACTTCTGCAGAGGAGAGGAAAAAATGTGTTGCAAGATCTGTGTAAGAATATCTTGGCAAACATGGACAAGTTTGGGATTCATTTCTTCCTTGAATGGAAAAAAGAAGGAGCATTTTTGGGCAGGGCTATACCTGTTTTCTTAGGATACCAAACTGTGAGAAAGCAGAATGAAGAGCACAGAAACAGTGAAAGAAGCACTGGGTGCTGTTCATTCTCCAATTTCACAAGAAAAAATACCTTGAAAAACTCTGTGAAATGGGTATGGTCAGGGCAGTAGATGTAAGCTGAGTTCTTGATATTTCCTTTAAAAAGTAACTTTACAATGTGCCTCTACTGCAGGTGACACAACAGTAATTAGTCTCCTAGAAAGTGCTGTCCCAATCATTTAATGATGCCCCAACCAATGCAATAATATTGCACAGGGTTTTTCAAAGGAGCTTCCTGAAGAGAGCAGAGCAGAGCAGAAAGTTACATTTTGTTTCAACGTGGTGGAAAAATTCCAGATAAATGACAGCAAGCTGGAACAGCATTTTGGCCAGAAATTCTCAGAAACTGTAAGGCAGCAAATATTCCCTTTTCATGGAAAAAAAAAAAAAAAAAAGAGAGAAAGAAACAACACTTGTGACCTACTTTAAGCCAATATACAGGGATTAATGAGCGCCCTAAGAAGGTGACAATAGCTAGTGTCATCCCACCCAAAGGCCATGGGGGATGCACAGATACTTCATACTTGCGTTTGATACACCATCTTTTCTTGGGTGAAGTAATAGAGCAGCTGTGCAAGCACAAAGGACAAAAAATATGGCTTGAAAAAGCCCCAAGAAACCAACACACTCCCTCAAGACCCCAAACACACTTTACTTTTGACCCTGGGGCCTGGAGAGCCAGCAGCCGCAGCGCCAGAGCGTTCCGGGAGAAAGGGAAGATGCAGTGACACAGAAGGAATGTGGAAACTTGAAAATAGACTTGGCAGCAAGTGGATAGCTGAAACTGGTGACCAAATGATGGATGGGTAATATAAAGTGACAATGAACAGAGAAAATTATTTCCCTGCGGAGCACGCCTTTTTGGGCCTGTATCTATTGCCTGTAATTTATTTCTGAATGTGGTTCTGCAGTTAATCATTCAGTCCTGAGGCATCTGCATCAATTTGTGAGGCCTCATCATGCACGTGTGGGGCTTTCTATGTAGATTTCATAGAACTTTCATGAGGTTTTTTTCTTCTCCTGGTGTTTACACCACATTAAGGGCTAAGTCTTGCTTATTACACAGAGGTGGACAAAGGATGTCTTGCAGATTTCAGCATCTGTTTTTCTAAAGTAACTGATTCTTACAAACCAAACTCACATCCTATGTATTAAAAACTTTTTGAAAAAAGGTTGGTTATTGATTCTGTAAACTGTATAACCAGTTGAGGACAGGAGGGTCTAGACAGAAAAAGTTTTCTAATCAGACTTTTTTTCCCTAAATATTTTGAAGTCCAAATTTTTCATTAAAATACAGAATTTTTTGAAAACTGTTCTTGTACTTTAATTCCCTACCAGCATTTGCGCCAAAATAAGTTTTAGTGGAAATGGATGACAGTATCTTTCAGAAGCCATAATATTTGAATGTAGTTTTGGGCATGATAATTCACTCCAAATTAGTAACTCTGTGTTAAAAGAACTCTCTTTTCAAACGTGAAACTGCCTGGGCATAAAACTGTACACTGAATCCTGTGGGAGACAAGCATTTTTGTGGAAAGCACAGAGAATCTGCATCATGGCCAGTTCAGCGAGGAGCAGTATTCCAAAGGAAGGTGCTAGATATCTGCATGCATAGAAACACGTTTTTATCTAGTATAATCTGTTTCCATTAAAATTTATTTTGGAGCAAATGCTGTAATTTAGAAAACAAATGAAGAAATTTTATTAGTCTCTTGGATGCAATAATTCATTTATCTCTCATATAAATTAAATTTAATATTAGCTTGGTAAATTAGAAATATGCTAAACACATAAAATATCTGTCTCTTCTAGGCCTTTTAAATGACATCAGGGGTAGAGCTGAAATTATAGTAGCTGCCATAAAAAAACTTTAGTGCAGCAATTCATCAATTATGTCCTTCTCAGAGACAGGAAGATGATGTATCAGATACTCTTGGGTGGTATTGCTGAGAAATGCTGACTTTTTAATGATGATTGTGATGCACACAGAGATGTAGTGGAGCACAATTAGAAATGCTGTGCAGAATTGAAGGAGAGGGAGAAGCTGATAGGCAGGACATCCTGGCCACTGTATTTGTTATCCTGAGGAACTACACAGTGATGCCTGAACATTTGTTGTGCCCTTTCTTGCATTTTTTATGCGTTTGGTTGTAATCTCTTGGTGTCAAGTATTGCAATTTATGTGGTGGACCATGCTGTTAACTCCAGCTCAAGACTTGTTACTATTTCTGCTGCAAGAGGAGATCGTGTTACCAGTGCAGACCGAAGGGGTGCAGGCTCATTTCAATGATGCTGAGTGCAGGTTAGCTGCTGCAGAAGTGGCCTACTTGCAAATACCCAGTAGATACAGCTGCACTGAGACTCTGGCAGTGGAAGAGCTCCATCTCCTGCCCCAAAGGAGGGGTGGGGATGGGCTGCTGCTCTTAGGTAGACAGGGCCCCCATCGTGCCCCTGAGCCAGCCATGCTCTGGCCTCACTGACAGCAAAAGTCCTCACAGGATAGATGGACTCAACCCATAGCTGGGTCTGTGGCTTAATTTATGAAAGCTAATGGAGGGTCAATCCATAAGAGCTACTTTTCTATATATTCTATAATTTAATGTTAGCAGGCGAGGTGTAGGTTGGATATCAGAAAAAGGTTCTTCACACAGAGAGCTCTGGAACAGTCTCCTTGAGGAAGTGGTCACGGCATCAGTCTGACAGAATTCCAGATGCCTTTGGACAGTGCTCTCAGGCACAGGGTAGGATTCTTGGGGACGGTGCTGTGCAGGGCCTGGAGTTGGACTTGATGATCCTGTGGGTCCTTTCCAACTCAGCAGATTCTGTGATTCTTGGTATTCTTGTTAACTAAACATGAAGGCACAGTCTATGGCAATGTAATGGAGAATGCCCTTACACCTTTATAAGTCTCCCCCGCATATTAAATGAACCTTCGGCCCCATATTATGCAATGTCTTTTTAAAGAAAACAGGGCTTTCATCATTTCATAGCTATTAATTAGTCACTCTTCATCTTTGTAAAAAACGCAAATCTATTTTTTTCTAATTCCCAAATTAGTGGATTTATTGTGTGGTCTTATATCTAGTTCTAACACTGAACTTGTAGAGACTTGGTTGTTAAATCTGTCTTTTTCCCCCATCATACTCATACATTCATTCGGAGCTCCGTAACTCCAAGATTTGGGAGCATGTGTATAAAACTCTCCATACAGAGCTGCAGATATCAGCAGGATCAACCATACTCTTGGGTCAGCAAGGGTCAGAAGTGGAACGAAATCTTTTGTCTCTTTATCTATGAGATTTTAGCAGCTTAGCCTCATGATTGTTGGCTTAACCACTGTTAATGAAAACTTGTTTTTATGTACATATAAGAAAAAGGAAGAAAAATAAAAGTCCACACATTCTTTGTGAATCCAAGAGTATGGTTTTTTCCTTAGGAAAAAACTTTATTATTGTAGCTAGTTTTTTGCCCTAGAATGCTTATCCATGCTGGCCTTGCAATTTGGGCATCACAGCTTTTCTAGTCTGACTGCAAAGATGCTGATGAGACACATGTTTCTGATTGCAAACAGTATAAGTCTTGTCTTTGAAAGGCCAGATAATAAAACTACAATATTCTTTCTTGTCTATATAACAAAGGCATGGTTTATTACATTATCCATTTCCTGTTACTATCAATTTTTGTCAGTATAAACAAAATAAAAATTTAACATAATTATTATCTGCAAGACACTTAGGGATTGTCAAAATGTTTGCTCTTACAAGGAGTATTTCCAGCCACTATTTCTAGATCCTAACCTAAGTGTTGAGCAACTTCTAATTGCTGTTATGAAAAAAAAGCCCGTGCATTAATGTGACAATTCTGATATATTGCAAACAAGCATCATTTTTTGCATGGGTCAGTGACAAAAAATCAGATTAGGAGGCAGTTGGAGCCCTGGTTTCAAGCTCAAACTTTTATCCCCTCTTGAGAGAGGGAGAGGTTATTAGTCAGAAGCAGAGTTTGTAACAACATCAAATTTTGTATGTCACAGGCTTTTAGTTAATATGAAGTCATGAGGAAAAAATGTGTATTCGGTTTTCCTGGCTTTCCCCAAAGTACTGCAGAGAGCAGCAGGTGCTGCATGTAACATGCACAAAATCAGTCATATGGCAGAATCCAGGCAGCAGATTGCAGACTTGAGGAACACAATGATCAGGACCCGTTGCTCTCCATTTGTCAGCCAGTGTAGAAGGGCATAAAGAATTCTAGCACTGATTTTTCAGCTTTAATCTTTCCAAAAGCCGGGTCAGCAGCACACCATCTCTGTGGTTATGCTGCTTCTGATGTCCTAGGTGCTGGGAGCAGCCCTGTGGTCTCCCTTCTCGCCCTGTGCAGTCTCAGCCACGCTGGTCCCAGCCCCACTGTACCACATGCTGTGATTGAAGCCTCAGCACTGTTTGTCCCCTAAAGGGCATGTGCACTCTGGCTTGCATTGAAAGGCTTCCTGCCCTGCATATTTGGTTTGCAATCTACTCACTAATGCACCTTCTTCTGATTATGATTTATGAAGAGCTTGCAGACAATGAACAACACTTTCAAGGTGGGCTATGGACAGATGTTTATTTATCATGATCCTACTGACCCTGATGTGGTCATTGAGAGCAATGTGAACCAAATTATTCTTCCACAAAGTTTCTGTTTTTCTCTCCAAGAATCTGAGGAAATTAAAGTCCGGAGTATTGAAAATGTGAGTTAACGTATTTCTTTAACCAGAAAGGAGTCCTTCAGACATATGCTGGACTTCACATGGAAAGCACAAAGGTCAAGCTATTGCTCACAAAAGACCTATATTCAAAATAGTCTGGCTTAATCAGCAAAAAAAGTTTAATACAATTCAGGCTAAAGTTATTTTTAAACTGGATCATTCGAGTAATCCAATATGGAGAACAGCCATACAAACAGTTGCATTGGTTGGATCAGCTGGAAAGGTGTGATATGAAAATTGGAAAAAGCATCTTGAGGTGGGAAAGAAAGGGGCTTGCATTGATTCAGCCTCCAAAGCAGCATGAAACAATAAACAGAGATTATTAAGTGGATTTCTATTTAACAAAAATGAGAAAGAGGCAAATTCCAACAAGGTAAGCAAGAGCTCAAATAGTCTCTTAGAAGAAAGTGATCAGTTCCCAAACTGTAAAACTGGTTATATTTCAGGCTTTTGGAAATTACTCTTGATCAGATTTGTCCATACTGGATGAATTGTTATAGGACTATCCTGTAACTCCTGTTTAGTGCACCTTCCACACATAGAGGTGATTGCTTCCTTAAGAACAATGCTTAAATGAACAAATATTCAGAGAAAAGAAAATAGTAGCTAACATTACCATAGTAAAGAAATTTGCTTTGAAAAGGCAGTGGTGTTGTACAAATTGTCTTAGTCATTCAACAGAGTACAGGCTGTGATATCACCAGTAGAGCTGTGAACCTACAAGAATCACTCAGAATCATTCAGTTCACCAGAATTTGCATGTAGAAGAACACAAAGGAAATGGTAGAGGGAAAACTGTCACAGAATGTTAAAACAGTCAAAGAAATAGGAATCTGTGTGACCTAAACATGAAAAAAACCATGGAAAACTAATAATCTTGATAGAGAATAAGGGCAATTGTTTACATGGGGGCTCTGTGTACCACAAGTGGCTTTTGGGTTTTTTTTCTAGATAAAAAATATTGAAGAACCTCAGTTTACCTGCAAATATAGCTTGTAATTTCTGCTGTGGGCATGTGTAGTGTGTTCCATGGGCACCCAAGCAAACGGAGTCAGTAGGGCAGAAGGCACAGAGCACCACTCTGTGCATCCCAGAACGGTATCAGCTTGTCCCAAAATAGTAGCATCATATGAGAGCAAAGGTCTTCCTGAATTAATAAATGTCGACTCTCGTTATTTTAGAAACAGTGTCTTGTGCATATCAGTCTTTGAGAGCTGCCATAGTAATTTCTGGATTGCTTTCCCTGTAGCACACGAGTACTTCATGATATAAATATATGCATGAATAGTAAGAATAAAAGAGGTCCAGTAAGATATCAAGACCTGAGAGCTAAAATAAAATGTTGGCATCCTAAACAAACCATATAATTTTCAACCTATTTTATACATTTCTGAAAATGTTACTGTGTTCCTTCAAAATTGCTTATTTTTCCTTCATAGCAGTCATCTTCTTTTTAACACAGGAATTTTTATTCTTTGCTTTCGAAATACCTGTGAAAAATTTGCCATAGAATAGATGGAGATAATCATAAGCAAATAAAAAGCTCACTTAAGCTTTTTCAGTTTTCTAAGAGCTAAAACTTGCATTCAGGTGAATAAGTAATGACTGCAAAATTTTTCTCTTCCAGCTTTAATAGTACAGGGAATAGAAAGAAAAATCTCTGGAGATCTGACAAAGGAGATATGAGAGAAATAGAAATGAAAAAATAAATGAAACAGATCATTTTATAGTGTTAATGATGTGTAGCTATGAAATCCTTGGTTGAATCACCAGAACTACAACACATTTTTCCTGTTTAGCCCCTGGTGCCATATTTAAAAACATTTTACTGGTATGAATGTGAGTCGGTAGTTTCTGTGAAGTCTTGAGTACTGTTATAAAAACAGCTGAATGTTCTTTCTTGGCACCCAAGAAGGAGTTTAAAGCTTATTTTTTTTTTTAAAGAAAAAAAATTTAGGAAAATGGACAAACAAATGTCATGCAACTAAACTCAATTCACCCTCACAGATACAGCTCACTGAGCTCGCACTTGCTCGCAGTCCTTCTATTTGAGGTCTGTGTGTGGAAAGTTTTGGGTCCACTGCTCTGTTCAGTAGTTACCATAGTCTGTAGGCTCACTGACGTCAGTAGGATGATCAATGGTGGTCAATGATTTAAGTGACTTTTGGAAAATATCCCATAATTCTGATCTTCTTTACGTAGAAGAAATTCGTAACTCTTAGTTCCAGCCAGACATAACAGGAGGGTGAATGAATATGTGGCAAATGATGTGAACTAAATTATTTTATAATATGGACTGGGATAAAAAAGCATATTAATTATTTAAAATATGTAGAGTTCAGTTATCAAGGTCAAGTCATAGACAATCTTAAAGTTGAAAATAAGCAAATTTATGAAGTCACACATCAGAAGTCACTGTTATTTGCCTCACTGTATCTCTTTGGTCAAAGGCCTTTGTGAACAGCCTGTCCCACTTCTGATACACTTTGTCAGCATGGAATGTTTACTGGCCAAGTGAAAAAAGGAAATAACTGCTGGTGGTGATGGAGAAGCAAAACTGTTCAAAGATAGCTGTGCCATGATAGTGAGCAGCCTGTTCACTCTTGCAACCCCACAATCCCTGGCTGCACTGTGGGGCAATTCCAGTGCACTCCACACACAAATGTAACTCAGAACATGTGCAAACCAAACCAGCTAGAACTGCATTAGCTGGCATTTTGTACTTTTATGGCAGATTTTTGCTGGCTCTACGAGAACAGATGCTCTCTGGCCCAGCACACAGCTCCCTGGTTAATCCTTCAAAATGTTTTGAACAAATCTGAACCAGCAGAATGGGTTTATACTGGATCAGTTCTTTGTGGCATGTGGCCACAGAGTTTTGGATCTGATATAAAGAGCCTCAAAGCCAAAGTTCATGTCTTTTTGAACCCCAGCCCAGGTAAGCATGAAAATAATTTTTGTTCCATGGTACCAGATACTACCATGCGGAATGGTTTACAAATGGGACATAAGTGATGTCTGTAATATAAACACATAGAATTTTACTTTAAAACAGGATCAAATTATTGCACAAGAAAATTAGACTGGTTTTTTTCTTTTTTTTTTCTTTTACCTTTTTTTTTTTTCTTTTTTCTATTCAGGTGACTTGGGAACAGAGTTAACCTCATGCTTGTTGGCTTTAACTCTGTGCTGATATTCATTCATTCAGGCACATTGCATGCATCTATTCTTCCATGGGAAAAATTCCAGAGGGATATAGGACTTTCTCTCCCCGTTCCTTTCCTCAACCTTGAATACTTGCCCTAGGAACAGAAACTACCCATAAACCAACCGAACTCGAGTCCTTATCCAGTGAGATGCAGCTCATACTGATCTGCTTGTTCCTAAAAGCAGTCTACTGCTTACTTGTAAAAAATGATGTCATGATAGGGGCACATATAGAAACTGTGGCACTCCCACCAATTCTCACTCTTCTTCTGAGTGAACATAACTGACTTAGGTTTTCAATCTAAATGTGTCCTGAATTAGTAATGTATTTTTAAGGTCATGTTATACAACTGGGAGCATCAGGAAGCGTGATTCTTATTTTTTTTGCCTTCCCTAAACTCACTTTACTTAACTATGATGGCGTTTGGGAGTCTTTTAAAGGGGAATATATTGATAAGATAAATCTGTGTATGAGACAAACAAGTCAAACATAGAATGACACATAATAAAAGCATCAAGTCTGTTGTTTATATCCTAAGTTAATAATATTTTAGCAGAAACTGAGAGCCTCAGTAGACAGAGATAAGTTAATGAACACCAAGGGACAAATGAAGATTTCTGTGACACAAAAAGAATGCTAGTTCTTCAATTAAGAATGCCTGGTTTCTTACTAGCACAAGAAAGCACAGATTTTTTCCTCAAATCTTTTCTTCTTAACCTCCAATTCACTGGAGGCAGCAATTCAGTGGGGGACTGATCCAGTTCCACTTTAGTCAGTAGAAAAGACGCTGACTGGGATTTGGATCAAGTCCTTACAACACTACAGGGTGGGGTTAACAATGTAAAAAGCTAACATTTCCAGATCTATCTAAGACCAGATGTGCAAGGCAGGAAACCATATGATTAGATTCAAACAATAAATAAAAAAGGAGTTGCCCTTGTTTAGAAGCAATTTCCACCAGTGGAGATTTTCTAACCATGACTACATACTGCAGGATTCAGCATTAAGTCACTGAGTGGCTGAACCTCTATCCAGCAAAGCCTCCTGCATCTTTGGGGAGTCAGGACTAGCTGAAAGAACAAACGTAAGAGATCACTTCATGTCCAGCTAAAGCCAACAAAGGTTTTAATACTGAACTTTCTTCTGGTTTTCATTTTCAGCATTTTGAGTTAGTTGTCTTTTTTGAATCTCCTATTGCAGGATCCTTTTAACTGTTGTAGTATGTTTCCAGTTAATAAAAGTAGGCATTGCTTGAAACAAGACATATTCCTTGAAAGACGTTTTGCCTTCCCTTTCTTTCTCTCCTTATTTTTCTCTCTCCTTCCCTCTCTCACCTTGCTTTTTTCTTCATTCTCTCATCTTCCTTCCTTTGTTCTTTCCCTCCCCTCTTTCTTTTAACTTTTCCATGAAAAAACCCCCAAGACTGCAAAACTCAAAATAAAAATAAAATAAAAACCCAAACCAAACCAAACGAAAAACAACACCTGAAACCAAACCCAAGTAGTTTGAATATGACAGTCTTACTGATGCAGCAATGTAAGCACATGATGGTGGTTACTGAAACGAGCACACTCCGGACCTCTTTTCTTTTACACTTTGTTTAATAAGAATCACCTGTCTAAAATGGATTGAAAAAAATCTATTGCAGCTTTTTTTTTTGCAATCAGTTTTGCAATTTTTTTCCACTGAGACCTGTGTTTAATGGAACTGGGGGGCAAATCCAAAATTTTCTAACTTCATGTGTGCTTCACATGTGTGGATGGAAATTGTGACTCTGTAACTTTTGAGGTCATTTACCATTGCAAAACATTCAATCACATGGGCAGTGGTGAGAGAGAGGGGAATTATGAGGTTACTCATAACTGGATCAGCCTCCAGAACCCAGTAATATATTTGGACAGTGTTTTCTGGATAAAGGACCCTGTGCTAACTTGTCTTTAAGAATAAAAGTTTTCACAACTGTGAGTAATTGGATCAGCAACTAGAAGCAGCCACCGTGCAGAAGGTGCCTGAATAGCAGCTGATGTTGGAGTCTTAGACATATTTAAAACTAAATTTACTAGTCACTGCTTTCCCATTTACTATCACTGCATAAGTAAGTAAGGATTTATATGTTAGCACAAAGGTGAACATTGTCCTGTTTTAATTTCCATTCTTTTCTCTGTCAAGGAGGAAATAACACACACCTGGAATGTGAACCTCTCCTCCTACTCAAAGAAGAATTTGACAGAACAAAACACAACTGTTATAAATCCCAAGGCAGATGCTGTGAAAGCTTCTCTCTACCTTGCCTAGTATCATGTTTATTACTATAATTAAAAGATCTCTATTCTGTGGCAATGGTAACTAAAGGATAAAGTTAGACACTCTTTTTTCCCTTACACAGAAGAACATATTATAGGAACATGACTTTCCTAATAAGAAAATTGACCATTAATTTTATGCCTAAAAATGTAGGTTTAGAAAGTAAGAAAAGTAGCAACATTCCTAAATAATGTGTGGAACTAATACGGTGCAGAAGGCAGATCGGTTTCTAGGCTGTAGTTCAAAACCACTGCAGAATATATATGCACAGGAGAAATCGATTCTTCAAGTTGATGGAGGTCAGCCTGCTCCAGCTGAGGTCATTCTGATTAGTTTGGGCAGCTACCAAGCCAGCTGGTAAACAGATGCTTTCTTATATGTTGATGGTTTAGAATAAATTAGGCCAAACACTTCGATTGTGGTTGATGCAAGAAATCTGATAAATACAGCCTTATGTTTTCTTTAAATTTCTGTTTGAAATTTTTAGGCAGCAAAAATATAATGTTATACTTAAGAATAAGTAAGTTGACAGCATATAAAAACTATGAGCTGAAACTGTGCAAAAAATTTGTCTGAGCTAAACCATCCCATCATTGCTACTGTGCAATTTCTGATGGGTGTTTGCAAGCACTCTGTGTCAAAAGTGCCATTTTTCATTTATTTTATAGTAATTCCCTGAGGCACAAAGCAAGTCCTGGGTGCATTCCTTCCTATCAAAGTGTTGTGTGTATCTGACTACAAGGCAGACATACTCTTGCAATTTTTCCAAGGAAATCACAATATCTGCTGTAAAAAGCTGCTTTTGCTCTTCTGGAAAGATATTGTTCAGAATCAGTCCCAGCACTCAGTGCTTTTTCATTCCCTTTCCCTTCCCCCTTTTTGGGGAAGTAGGGGGAGGGTTGAGAGGCAGTGTGTGGGTTGTTTTGGTTTGGTTTGGTTTTTCATGGACTTTATTCAGGCTTGGCCTTAATTAGATTGTCTTGGAAAATTTACGGTCCCTTGTAGTCGGCAGTCAATGGCTGTTGCACAAACACAGCCACAGATACACTGAGTTGGATTCTTCTGCTCCTTCCTATATTTCCACTTTCTCCGCTCACCCAGTGGCATACAACCAGGGCAAATAATCAAATAATATCCATCTGTTGACTTCACAGACACGTACTGGTTGCTTCTCTTGTTAAATGGCACCTTTGTTAATTGTTGTTTCTGTAGGTATCTGGTCCCAAAGTGACTAAAGCAGGGGGTATAGTGGGAGAGAGGGACAGGACAGGCACAGAAGAGAGAGTCTGTGCAAGTGCCAGGGGTCTGCAGAGCAAAACCACATGTTGGTAGAAGTCTCAGATCTGCCCAAGGCTGTAATGAACAGGACTGCTGCAATTACTCAGTGCTAAGCTCATCAGAAGGTACTAAAGGTGAAGATTAATGTCGTGTTTCTTTCATTAAAGTCACAACTACAGCCATGCTATGACACAGAAACTGTTGAGTCCATCAGAAAGTTGCTGATAAAAGATATATCTAGTATAGAGACTGCTAGGACATGCAGGCAGCATGCTTCACAATTTTGTTACAATATTTTGGCATATGCATGTTTCATCTACAGCATCAAAAACATCAGCATATAACGAATTCAGAGGCATATGACTGGGCTCAGGCACAAGCTGAATGCTGAAATTAATGTGAAAGCCTACTTCATTTCATCACCTTTGGATCTGCAATTCAGAATGAAAATTTAACTGCCTGGTCACCAGTCAGCCGATATCTTAATGATGTATGTTATTTATGGAACTATCAAATTTTGTCACAGAAATGTGAAGTATGTTGTGTATAAGCTAAGAGTAGACATTGCTTCACAACACTGCTAACCTGGATAGGAGATGGTGGAAAAGCTGCAATTATCTAGTAAATAATTAACACTAGTAGTAAAAGAAACTTTTTTCTAAGACTTTGCATTAACTTGAATATATGAGAATAGAGGTGAAGTAATTGCAGAAATGTTCTATACTAGGAAAAAATTCATTGCAACTGGGAAATGAGTGGAGATAGAAAGCACTTTCATAGACTTTGGTGAGCAGATGTCCTGCCATTTGGGTTCAGCACTTTTCATACTCTCAAATCAAAATCACATGCGGGCCTTTGGAAAGCTGAGTTTTCAGGCTGTTTCCCCTTGTGATCTGTCAGAAGTTTTCCATTAAGAAGTACCACTCTGGACTGGATGTTGTTAAAATCATGATTCTGATCTCAATCCTTTCCTCTCTCTCTAATAAATGGCCTTTCATAAGGATTTCTTCACTACTGATAATCTGTTCTTTTCTTACTCCATAATTTTTATTGTCAGTGTCATTATTTTTTTCTGCCTTTTCCTCAAAGCAGTTGAAACTTTCCCAGAGAATTCACAGCTCTCCAGAATCAGAATGAGATTTCGCTTCAAGGGAACTTTTCTCCTGCCACACTTCAGCCCCAAAACTGTGGGTTCTCCCTAAGAGCTGTACTTCCAAATACGTGCTGTCAGCCTCTGGGCATGCCTTCAGGGGCTGCTGTTTCAAACTGCACAGCTTCCCCTGCAGTGCTGGCAGTGATGCTTGGGAGCATGTGGTCCTGGGACAAGCTGGCATCACTCCTAAGCTGTGTCCCCCCCTATTTTGTGTGGCCACCAGAGGACAGATGAAATTCTGACTTTTGGGAGCAGCTCAGGCACAACATGCATCTTTCACAGTTAACTACTTTCCCAGTCAAAAGGCCATAAATTGGGCAACGTTTGTGATTTGACTCGACGGATACAGCTGGGAGCCATACACACGCAGGAACTGAATACAGAGCCTGACTTTGGCACAGCCTTTGCTGGAGGAAGCTGCATTCCCATTTTACTTCCTGACCACACGTATCTCATCATGACAAAAGAAGAAAAGGCCTCAAGTTGCTCCAAGGTGGTTTAAATTGGATATCAGGAAAAATTTCTTCACTGAAAAGGTGGTCAGGCATTGGAACAGGCTGCTTAGGGAAGCAGCGGATTCACCCTTCCTGAAGTGTTCAAAAACGCTGTAGATGTGGTGCTTAGAGACATGGTCTAGTGGTGGACTTGTCAGTGCTGGGTTAAGGGTTGGACTTGGTGATCTAATAGGTCTTTTCCAACCTCAGTGACGCTGTGATTCTATCCAGTGACTGAGAGCTTATTAGACCAAGAACATATTTAACTCTTGGGTTCATGAGTGACAGAAAAGTGATTAACCTTGCCATGAAGGAGTGCTGTACCTCCAGGAGGTCTGAGAAAATGCTGGAACTGTCAGTGTATGAGACTTGACTGCTCCCTCACAGGCAATCTGAGCTCCAGGACTGCAAAGGCAGCAGGGACTCTGTGCTGTACCGCTACTCTGGGAATGTCATCCCATTAGGCTAAGGCCAAAAGTCCCCATAACTCAACCATAATGACTGGGGCCAGGGAGTGGAATGCACTGGATTTGAGGATTCTAATTGCTTCTTCAATGCTCTTTTTTTTCACTTGCTAGTAGTGGTACCCCTTTGGATTAGGCTCTGTTATGCCTAGGAATGGTTTTGGAATGCATCCTAAACCATGGGTAAAGATGGGTTTTTTCATTCTTTCCACATTGCCACTTTTCCTCACACAGACCCATCCCAATGTGGCCTGCACTGTGTACCCACACACTGAAAATAAGGCAAGAGTAACACAGCTGAGCTTTGTGGGTCACCACGTACATGGCAACACTGACTCCGAACCACCACTCCAAGGCAAAGCCTGGACTCAACACTCAGTTTAGGACAATGTGTGAGTTTTATCTAAGTGGGTCTGACAACTGATATGCTGGGATCAGTAGCGTCTAAGTTAAAGTATTTATATCAAGAAATCAATAAGCCTCAACCAATTACTTCAAACAAAGCTCAGGATGAGGGATAATCTTAGGACAGCAAAATAACAGAGACTGATGGGATCAAAGCAACCCTCTAAACCAGTGATGCTTAGTTTGCTGGTGGTGGGGGTCCATTTTAGGGTGGTTGACATTCTGAAATCTTCAGAAATACCTCTGTATCCTTACCCTGAATGGGAAAAACAACATATCTCTACAGTTGCATTTCGAACTTGTTCTGGTTTATATTACGTTTATTGTTAAAAATCCCTCCTGCTTCATATTTTTTTATATGTTGCTTATGAATGGTTAACAGCTGATTATTATCTGTGACGCAATTCCAGCAATGTATTGCAAATGGTTGAGAGCACATCTGGGCAAGATACTGAGAGGTACAATCTATTGATCTGCTTGATGTTTTGGCAATTGACTGTGGCATTTGTTAAAGCAGGTATCATTACTCACCAGGAAAAAGAACAGCATGGAGGGTGGAAAAAGGGCAAAGGAACTCCTGCAGTTTCCAGGCCAGTGCATGGACTTTTCTGCCCTCTCTCCTCATTTAGTGCAGCTTGGTCTAACTTCTCCGGTGGATGTGATGTACTGCCTTCAGGCATGCCTATCCTAAAGTTTTCTGCCTGTTTTTCAGGTGTTTGCCAGGGTAATCTGCAGTGTGCAGGGGCTGTAAAGGTGAATGCATCACTCAGTGTCTCTGAGTATTACATTCCCATATAATGCCACTGAATATGAGAGTGTTTCAGATTAAGATCAGCTGCTACAAAAGATTTCCAGAGCCTGACTTCGGGGACATGGAGGGGGCTTGGCTGTACACACTACACTGTCCAAATACAACTGCCTTCTCAGCTTCCTTTCATGTTACAAGGTCCTTGGACCTGAAAGCTCTGGCTGAAAACTCATCCATTTTTAACTAAGGATTTAGTAAGAGGTCAGAGTGTGGCCCAACCACTGGTTCCTTCCTCAACCATGAGCCCACTGAGTGTTTAAGGTAAATGAACCTATTCATGGCAGAGTCTGAGTCTCTAATTTGAAAGAAGATTAATTTTTTTTTTTTTAGCTAGAATATATCAGAAAGGAAATTGTTTAAAATAAGATCCAGGCATTCCAGTAAAAAAGGAATTAATTAAAGATTTTAACAGAGCTTATGATTTCCAATTCTGGATCAAATTATAACCTCCATTGTATGTCAGCCTACAAGAAAAAAACTTTTTTTGTTATAAAATCTGATATATATTACCCTCAACTGCCTAAAAAGTACTGATAGAAATTGTCTGGATAAAGGAGGTAGTACATACAGTTTTTTGCTTTGTCACTGAGCATTTGGAATTTATAGACACTGTAGAGCTCTGCAATGAAATGTAAATAGAGCTATAAATACAGGCATAATCTTTGCTAAGTCAAATGAGGTCCACTGAATGTCCTGTACTTGTCAAAGCTTCCTAAAAGCCTCCTTACCCTCATGGAAAGCTAAACTTTGATCATCAATGTAACAATCATAGATGTAATAGATACATAGGGCTTTTGCTCGTTAGAGTACCGTTTTTAAAGCCTATTTTCCAGGGGAATTTCACATACAGGAAAATGCAAGACCCTGCCTTAATTTTTGTAAGTTCTCATTTTGCTTTTGGATATTTTTTTTCTCAGTATCTGATGGCTTCCCAACTTTCACCTGTTTGCAAAAAGTAATGAAACACTGAAAGACACAATGCAATCTTCATGCTCGAGTGGATAGAGCCTATAGCTTTGACTCTCAATTTAAGTTTGGCTGCAAGAGCCCATGCAAACCCCAAATGAGTAATGTAATATTTCAACATTCTTTATGTAACTTTGTTTTCACCCTCCCTCCTTGGTTGCACTGTCTCTAGGTAGTCAGTCCTCTCTGCTTTGGGATGATCAGAGCTATCTATAAAGGTCAAGTGATCAAGCTGTGTGGCCTGGAACAACAGCATATCATGCAGAGTATTAAAGATTATTCTGTTAATTTATTCATGTGTGTGGTCCTGCATATTTCCTGCCTGTTGTTTATATTATATAGAATATTTTTTTCTAGTCACTCAGAATATGATCTAGATGTAGTACCTCTTTCCTATTTAACTAATCAAGTCTTGCTTTCATCTATAAAGTCTTCACTACTGAAGTTTAGGATCAAACTAGGAATAGATGAATGGGTGTTTCTAGCGGGATAATCATTTAGTTTGAAATATTTGAGGGAAATGATTTGTGGTAAACATTTGTGTATTTGTATGGGGACTTATAGCTGACCTAGATTACCCCAAGGGAAGGTTTTTGTGAAGTTTTATTCAGGAAAGGCCATATGTTTCAGTACTAGCAGAAGGAATTAAACGACACATTTCATCTATTTTAGTTAAATAAACATCTTGCATGTCTTTTTATTTAAATTAATCTATTCCATTTCACATGCATATAGTTTCCCATGAAAAAGTGACTCCAGAAACTCTCAATTGAAGCAGTATTGCTAGTGATTGAAAATAAAAGAACAGAGGCCTTCCATCTGCCTACTTTTCTCTCTATGTAAGAACATATTTATCTATTTATCTCTCTATCCTCAAAGTTTCAAGCCTTGCTATTCATATATACAAGCCTTTTGTCAGATAGTTTCCCATCCAAAAAAGTGGCAGGTTTGCTTTGGATTTCTTTTGTCTTTATTTTACATTTACTCAGCTTTCACTACTTGACTTTGGTTTATTCTTGTTGTTTCTACTTTTTCTTCCTCCTGAAATTGTACCCGCACTGTGCGTTGCTATTCATTTTCAGGTAGAACACCTCTGCCTCTTTTACCTCAGTTTTTGACATTCTTTCTTTTTTTATAGGAGGTATAAATGTATTTTTTTATAGCGTAATTGTCTTATTCTCCTTAGAAAACACACTTCACACCATATCATGTTGTTTTCACATGTTTTCTTCACTGCAGATTTGTCTTGCTCTTTCAGGAAAACACTTCACTGTCCACACCTGTCAGACACCTCCAAATCCCCATTAATACAACTATGTTTCATCTCTTCACCACCTTAAACTCTTATCTGTTAAAAGAGTTTTTCTGAGGCTTTAATTTTCCTTCTAGTCTTATTCCTCAGTCCTCTATTAAAAAAAAAAAAAAATCCAATCTTCTTCAGGTATGCTCCTGGAAATCAATAAGGCTTTTCTGCGCTAAACTGGTTGAAAGCAAATTGCTTTGTACATGGTCTTGTAGCACCTGAGGCCCAATCTAGAAAGATATGGAAGAGAATTATAGAACCAATGGGAGAATCACAGAATATGCTGAGTTGGAAGGGACCCATCAGGATCATAGAGTCCAATTCCTGACCCTGCACAGGTGGTAGGAGCTGCAGGATCTCCTCATTGCACTGTAGTGTAATGCACACAGTATGTTCTTGTTTTGGCAATATCGTGGTGCCCACCCTGTGCAGATCTGCACCTTATTTATTCCTTTAGTAGCATCTCTGTAGGACCCTTCTCCTGTGAAGTTCATTACAGGATCACGGCTTGCTCAGAGCCTCATAGCAAAAGACAGGCTGGGAACTTGAAGACCTTAGTGACAAGATTCTACCCTTTTACCACTGAAAGTGCATTTAAACTAGACCAGATGTGTTCCTAAATGTAAAGCTGAGTGAGGAATAAGAGCTTGTTTGATTCTTGATACCCACATTCATTTTTAATTGAGACCAGTGATTTATTCTAATTAAGAAGCTGTAATACCATCATGATTTGTTTGGACCACGGTGATTTTCTTTATTCAACAGGATCATTTATAATAATTAAATTAAATAATTTCCAAATTAAACATCCACAAGAGGAGGGAAAAACATTAGTATTTTTTCTGAACAAATGACTGAAATGTACGGTGGCATTATCCTGATTCCAATGCAGATGTTTCACTTTTCAAAATTCAATTATTAATCTTCATCATGGTTCAAAATATAGTGTCAAAGAAACAGAAATGAAAAAAAAAAAAAGGTAAAGGATATATTTTGTCTGAGTATTCCGTGCAATAATTATTCTGTGGGTAACAGGAAAATACAAGGCCATTTATTTTATCTATTTGTTTATTTCCAGTTAGTTAGAAGTATATTGTTCTGCCAAAAGCCTGAGTGCACATACAAAGCCTTTTGTAAGAGATCTTGGGAATTAAAGCCGATTTCCATATACTGCAGAGAAAAGAAACCTGTTATGAAAGACCTTACAGGAACAACCACTGTGCAGTGTCTGTCCTGGGGTGCGTACACAGCTTCCAGGGTGATCGGTAGAAGGAACATGTGCATCCCTTCTTCTATCTCCTCAGCTCTGTGGATCTCCATAGAGCTTTTAAAAATCATCAGGATTAAAGAACAAAGTCCAAACCCTACCAAAATTCCCTGAATACCTGCTGGTGCAAAGTAGGACGTTATCTAGTTTCAGGTTTGCTCCTGAGACAACAAATATTGCCCTAAGTTTTACAGAGAGGTGAATTATGTGCATATTTATGGGTCTCTTACATCTGTTTCTTGCACATAGCTGTCCCAGTATATTCTTTTTTTCGGGTTTTTCTGACCTTGCAATTTTTTCTCAGGCAAATGGGCAAAAAAGATGGGAATGCGAAGTGCCTCCGCTCCACCTCAAACACACTCACTGACAAAATGGATCCAACAACTAAGAGTGCTGTAATTTCCTGTCAATGAGGTTCAGAACAGGCAAGATACAGCAAGTTTATTTCTCTAGGGCAAAATAAGCACAGAGGCCACCAGTAGTGCTGTACAATGTGTACATTACCCAGAGCCAAGGACTTTACCTCAAACCGTGGGTAGACAACCTAATTCCATTGAACACTATCCTAGAAGGCAGTGTGTCTGCCCACAGTGACAAAAATTTTGGCTATCAGTTTTAACTTGTCTCGTGAGTCCTCTTAATTTATTTCAGTTTTAATCCAGAATTGTATTTTTACAGGGGAATGAATATGCACCTTTTGTAAAGCAGGTTTCTTGAATAGGCCTTTAAATAATTTTAAATATTGGGAAATAAGACTTCCATGGCTTCCAGAAAAATGGGACTTAGAATTTTTAAGTCTTTGACTTCCACGTTGACCTTTTGTCACTGCTGAGTTGTTGTCAGCCATGCAAGACTTGACAGAACAAAAGTGGGATTAGATTTCAGAGACATTAACCACCATACTCAGCGGTCCGGGCTCTTTAGTGCATGACCTGAGAAGCAATTCTGTCTTCCTGCCACGCATGGAAATATGTAGATCCTAAAATCAAGCTCATTAAAGTATTTAAATAAACAAGATGGAGAAGAGGGAAAAGCGGAAACAAATGAGCAGCAGCTAACAGAAGCTGGGCTTGGCAGCTATTTCCTCTTCAGAAACTGATTATATGGATGTTTCCATCTCTTGAAAAGGGCTTTCTTATAAAACAGTCAAATACCAAAAGAATGGAGTGAAGGAAATTAGTGGGTATGTTTAGAAAATAAAAAAGCCCTTTAATATCTTGGGCTGTTGTTAAAAGAGATGCGTTCTGAAGGTATTTCACCTACCCGAATTTCCTGTTCTGCCTGGGTGTGATCGGTCCCTGAGTTTCTCAGGAATGCCAGATCTGAAATCCAACATGATTTCCCGTTCTCCATTGAGCACTGGTAGAAATGTTTTAAAATTAAACAAAAGTTTAATGGGTTTGAGGTGTCAGACAAAAGAAATAAGAATTTCTCTTAGGTCTGGAAATCCCAGGTGAGGAGATTGTATCCATGGGTTGCAGGTGTACTTCCATGCTTCCACATTCTCATTCTGTGGTCCTTACTGAAGCATAAAAGCAAAAAGAAGAAACAGCAGGTAAAGAAGAAAATACTAATTTGGTTATTTTCCCTAAACTCTCCACAAGGAGATAGACCCAAGAACAAATCTAAATTTCCCCCTAATCTCTGGAGGATCTAATACAGTTCTGAAAGACTTGTCATTTAAGAAATGAGGTCCAGTTTTCAAGTCTGAATTTCTCACTTTGGACCTATATCTAGTGGGAAGTCCTCATTTGATTTTCTTCTTGCATGAAAATGTAGTTAAGTTAGATCAATGGTATTCTCTCTTTTTCCAGTTCTACAATGAAAACATCATATTCTGTGTTTTTACACATGAAACTCAGCATCAGAGAGTCTGCTTTTCTAAAGAATTAAATAGCCCCTCAAAGACTATTAAGACAGTTTTGCAGCTTCCAGTAGCTGACTGAAAGAGCTGAAGCCACACACCACCAAGCGCAGAACTGGTGCAAGTTCATACTGCTGCTTCAAATTCGTTCAAAATATTTTGATAGGGTAATTTTGTCCTGGCAGACTCAAGATCAGATCAAGTATCATCTGTTCTCCTGCAGCTACACAAAAGCAGCCCCAGCACCATATGGTGGGCTCTGGCACAGCTCACACGCCACAACTGAAACTCGATCACATTCACACCACACCGAGATCGAATTGCTACTGCTTTTACTGCAGAGATCAAATATCAATGAATATGGAACTGCTATTATTTGTCGTGGTTTTAAGAGAAATACTCCACTACTAACAGCAAGTGTTGGGCTGAAGGGTGGGAGATGCTTAGAGTCCTCCTGTCCTATCTGGTGTGACTGGGGTTGCTGCCTCAGCAGGCACCGAGGGACATCCTGTGCTGCGGAGGGCTTAGCTGAGGGACAGCTCAGCTGAGCCACAGTTACACATCTGCCACCTTGAAAACCAGACCCACTTTCTGGGCCTTTAGTCAAGCAGGGTCATTCAGTAGCTGTTTCAAGGCTGTTATTTGCACAGATGTATGCACACGCACGGGGTGTTTTCTTAGAACTTTCTGGCCAATAGCCAATTAATCTTTATCTACAAAACCTCTATTTAGAAACTGCTTTCACTGTGACCTTTCCTCAGAAAATGTATTTTGGTCCTATGTAAGTAGGATACATTAAATGCTAAATAAGTAATGTGTAATAGTGCTCACAATATTAAGTCAAAATATTTTCAAAAGTTTCTTTTGTTACTTTCTGTACATTCTATTCCAGTTCCACATATAGAAAAAACCATCTATTTCTAGCTGCAATTTCATTTAGTTCATAAAAATAAAAAAAGATGAGGAAATTTTAGATCTCTATTATAAGCCAGATATTTCTGATACTTTATATCTGGTATAACTCTTGGAAAAAGAAAAAAATAATGGTTTAGGAGGTTCATAGTCAATTTCAAACTGCATAAACTTTTTCTTCTCGAAAAAACCCAGGGGGTTTGAGATTTCTAACAAAGTAGAAGAATGAAAGATTAATTTAAAATATGTTAAGGCATTCTGTTTTGTGAAGAACAAATGTTTTGTTTCAGCTTCTAGGTTTTAAAAGCATCTCAAACTTCTAAGAAACTCAGCTAGAAAACTGTTTCAAAGGGATTTAATTTAGAGTATTGAAACAACAATTAATTTCTTAACAAGATGAATCTAAATTTACAAAGCAATTCTGCAATGCTGAGTGTACATTTTTTTCCTAGAAACTGCTTGTGAATCCAACTCTAATCAGTTCACACCTGCATAAAATGAGTGTAAGCAGATGTATAATGCTTATGTTAGAATGTGGTATTGCTTCCACTCACAGGGGAAATCCTGGCTCCAGCAATGTCAAAGACAGTTTCTCAAACTCATTTCTTCACACCTAATTCATGTTTCATCTTTAAGAATCTGCAATTTCACACTAGTCTAAATGTTGCTACTCTTACTGGTACAGTTGCCAAATCATTCACATTAAATAAGCTTAGTAAAGCAACAATTCAGATTTTTTACTTTATCAAGGGCCAAAATAGTGGTTCATGCCCTAAATATTTCCTGTCTAGACTACTATATTGGTCTTTTGGACAGATTTCCAACTTTTTTCCATTGTTGTTTCAAAGTGAAATGTACAAAACTCTATAGCTTTTTTCTTCCTTTTTTAAACTCTCAAGAAGATGATGGGCTTGTTTTCTTGCCTCATTGTATTAGGAAACTATACCCCTGGTGAGGAATCAATCCTGTATTTATATTTGAACAGTGATTATATGAGAAAGCAGGAACTGATTCTGTGAGTTAGTAGATTACAATAGATAACGGCAAACTTGCAGCACTGGCCTCTGAAGTACCGTATTTATTGCACTCTGATGAAAGATGAGGACACCCTGCATTCAGTGACTCAGTAGAGACAGAGAGGTCAAATATTCAGCTGGGTTTCATTTATTCCTTTATTCTGGACATATTTAAGTTAGCTGTCCTGGCTAAATTAACCATGTCATCTCCATGAGTACCTCCAGATAATTATTTATAGAGATTATCTTAGATGCCTGTCAGCCTTTTTAGGAAGCCTGTTTCAGTGTACTGAGGGATCTCTGATCCTAAGCAAGACTAGAATAGATGCTTAACTTTCAGACAGCTGAATTAGATCAGAAGAATCCTCTCTCTCCTTTTCTGATGGATACTTCGCACTTTGTCAAGGATGCCTAAAAACTGTGGTGACTGTTCATGGAATGGTAAATTTGGATATTTTTAGAGTGGCTAAACACTTCATTAACTGATTAATAACTCAACATCTATTATTTTTAATAACAGTTTGAGCTTGATGAAATTTATTACAACATTCAATAATTCTAGCACAACCTTTATTTTAATGTCTTGTTCTCTAGCACTTGATTGAATGTTCCATCAGGATCCATACCATGTATTTAAGTAATCAATTTTAAATTTTCATATTCTCCTAAAACAGTGACTTTTATTCCTTTGATACGTTTGTCCACACACAAATTCTACCTATGGTCTTAATGTTCTTCAGAAAAATGTGAACCAATAATTCCTCATTGACACCACTCTGTGCTTTCTTTTGTACTTGGGGTATCGGCAGCTTCACTGCTCCTGAGATTTTGCAACCTTTGAGATTTCAGCTGAGTGACTGTGTTCTATCATTGTGAATTCTGTTTTACTGAGTTCCATATTTAACATGTTTTTATACAGGGAATGCAATTCATGCATGCCTCCTGATTAGTAGTCCAACAAAGCTCAAGTGTTCTCTAGATCTCGTTGCGCACAGTTTTTAACAAAGATTTTTGGAAGCTTTCCAATAAAAATGCAACAGCAGCCGACAGAGAGAGGTTAGGGAAACAGTGCTGCATTATACAGGGCTACATATAATATTGTGCTCATGAAAGGCTAAAGAAATATAATTGCTCAAAGGGACCATTGCTGGGGGAAAAAGCAATGAACATAAGTAAATGTTTTAGAATCATCTTTAGTTTGAAGAAATTATGATGACCAATGCTATCCCTGGTCTGTAAGATTTTCTCTCTCCATGAAACTTTCCCGTTTTCAATAGTATGTGAATCAAATGTGCTTTCAAAACCACTTGTAGATGATTTTACATTTCACCAGTTTTATCATAAATCTTTGCAAATATCAACAAACGAAAAGCAGAAGTGGTGTTGAACAAGGTGTAGGCCATGCATGTTTCATTTTTCTATTATTTATTAATTATTTTTTAATTTTTAATGTGTTTTTGAAAGTAAATAATTGTGGCTATCTTGTGATATTCCAATGAACCCTGTGCAGTCTTGTCTAAACCTCAGTGTCATATGGTATCTTCTACTCCTGTCAGAGAAATCCTCTGTCCTTTCAGAGTATTTGTTTACCTTGGTCAGATCTACAAACAAAGATTCTCCCTGTTCTTTTCTCCATGAAGATATTCTAGGCAGCCAGGTAGCTCCTCATTCTTTATATCGGGACAGATGAAAGTGTCCACGGGCCTGTTTGCCATCTCCCAGATGATGCATGATTCCTCAGAGAACACGGCTGGGTAGGGCTAAAGCAGCCTCTGGGCTTTGCTACAGGAAAGCAGATGGCCTTAAGGAGCTCCTGATCCCAGACTCTTTTCAAAAATCTTGATACTTTGGGGAAAAAAGAGCAAACATTTTAAATTTTGGATGGAGTATTTGTTCATTCTCTGACATACCATTCACTCATGTAGATACATCAGATGCTTCACCAGATACTGAATTTTGCAGAAGGAAAAGCCAAAAATGCCTCCTTTATTTGCCTTTTTCTTTGTAATATTCCTGTTACATTACCTTGGGTTTAATGTAAAATGTTTAGATCTTGAGTCACTGTAGCATGGATACAAATGTTGCAGTTGAAGATGGAAGTGCCCGTCTATTAAAACAAGCTTGACTAATTTCACTAATGCTCTTGTTCCATTGAAGATTTTCCATTTCCTCAAAGGGTTACCAGGAAATTGAGATTTTTTTTCAGTGGGCTCATCACTAGTTAAACATTAGCAACACATAAGCCAATATGGGTTGAGTATATACAGGATTTGCTTTCTTATTCAACATCATCTTTGAATCCCAAATTTCTCAAGCTCATAACACCAATAGAGAATAGTTATTTATCAGAGACTGATTTGCAGTTCAGGCTTTGTTTTTCCAACACTGGTATGTGTGCACTATTAATATGTGAGATATCTATATCTATATCTATACATATATACACATATAAATATAGAGAGATAGATTTAGATATATTTCCCCTCTAATATTAAATTTCGAATGCCTTTTTATCATCCCATCTCTTCACCCTCTCTCAATTTAGAAGATCCTTTGTAATTGCTTCACTCAGCTGCCCTTCTTTTTTAACTCTTCTATAGATCTAAACACATGGCATTTGTAAAAATATATTTATGTGTCTAATTTTAAACTTGCTGAGTGAAAATCACTAAAATTGATTCAGAAATTAATGCCTTTAGAAGCTGCAGTAGCACAACTTTACTTGTCATCAGCTAGTGGAAGTTTAATAGTGCTGCCCTCAAAAAAGCTATTATATCTTACATTTTGCTAAAGTTATTACTAAACTTTCAGAACTAGCCACTGTAAAAGAGGGGGTTTGCGTTGGGATTTTTTTGTGTGTCTAGACATTGCCTAATACCATGAAGAGAGTTAAAAATTATAAACATATTGGCATTTCATTTCCATGCTTATGAATGAGATGATTTCACACAAGAATGAAACAAAAAGTCAGCAGACATATGGAAATACAAGCGTGTTCCTATACCCTACATTTCTCCCTAGGCTAGGATCAGTCTTCTCTGTCAGGATGCTGCAGGACATAAATGTACTGTTGCCAGATCAGAACTGCCTCTCCAGCTGCAGGGACACAGCACACACCGTGCTGGTGGTGAAGACAGAGGAGGATGCTTAGAAACTCATTCAGCAACAGAGGCAAATCTCTCCTCTTTCTTTGGGATGGGAAAGGGGTAGAAGGAGCCAGATGGTGTCAGGAGAGAGAGTCAGGGCTGTGAATAGGTTTTCTTTTTCTGAAATCTTGGGTAACCAACTAATTTGGTCAAAGCTGACACTATAGGTATGTCCTGTCCTTCCAATAGGGCTGGATAATTTCTCTAGTGAATTTTATTGCTGCTGTTGTGTTTTAAGGGACTTAACATCATGCACAGCAGGATTCGACCTTAAGAAATAAACTGGATTCTTAAAAACAGATTTCCAGCTGAAATTTTGAAATGAGAGCTTGTCTGATGACTTCATCATTGTCTTCTCCCCCAAAACCTTACAAGACCCCCAGACTTTAAACTCAAGCCAGGATCTCTCCAAGGTCCCCTATATTAATATGATGATGTCATCAGAGTCTCGAAAGCATCTCTCAACTTGACCTGGCCAGCTCTCCATTCGAATTACTTCCCCAGGCAAAACTGTGTTCTCCTTGGGTGAATGTCTGTAGGGAAGTCTCAGAAGCATTTATGATTTATGTGTTTTATCTATCCAGCTCCAAAAAGCCACTCTCTTTATGGCACTTCAGGGAAGCCTGCTTGAAATAAAGCTGGGATTGGTAAAGGCGCTGGAAAAGAGAGAAAGCAAAGCTCTCTGAGGGCATACAAATAAGTACCACATACATCCTTTATTCCTTTATTTCATATTCTATATTGATCACAAGTATAAATAAAAAGTAAACACCATCATTCCACACCAAAAAAAACCCAAAAACAAAAACAAAAAACCAAAAGCCCTTTATGAAATTGTTGAGATATTTCAAGATATAAACAGAAAAGCGCTACAAAAGAAGGAAAGCTGCAATTATAAAGACTTTGTAAAGATGCAAATATCCATGTTTCCATACAACACACATTATGTCTAAAGAATTAAGATAAGTGGCTCAGGAAAAAGAGTCACTGTTGAAAAGGTGAATGGGAAGCAGTAGCTTCAGGGAGAGGGAGCTGAAGGAGGGAGAAAAACTAGCATGCTGAGCAAGAGTGAAAAACATGCTCCAACAACAAAAAATCACAAGCCATAGGTATTTTGGTTCAGAAACAGGTGATACTATAGATTCACAGCACTCTGTTTGCTGAATTAGACTAATTTGTTTTACAGAGAACACAATTTCAAAAGAAACTGAAGGTGTATGTTTGAGCTTTACATAGCTGGGAGTTGGAAATGTGGCCATACACTCTGTGGCTAGTAAAAGGATTCAAAATCGGGGAAGGAACAACAGACTACTATTTCAGCTGCTTGTGAGGTCTTTCAGGGTAACATACGTCAATCAATAATCAGAACTGACACAGGTTGTGCATGAGGAACATACTAGTGACAGCGGAGGTGGATATTAATGGATAGTAATTGGTGCAATTTGTGTGCAGTATTATCATTAAAATAAGGAAAATGCATCAGTGAGACATTTAAAAAGAAAAAAATCAGAATATTTCAGTATTTTCAAAGTACACTTTCTTCAGTCAAAAGCTAAGTGTCCAGAGAATAATTTGCCCTACTTTAGAGAGGGAGGTTTGCCTTCTGGAGTGCATATGCTCTGTGTGCATATTCTCTCTCTGTTCTCTATCAATTAATTGGGCTGTCTCCCTACTCATTTGCTATAGAAGAGTTAATTGGAAGAAAAAATGCCCTACATTTTATAAAGACATTTTTAATGGAGTTTAATAATTCTTTTCCTCACCCTGTTGCATCAGATAAACATGAATACAGTATGGAGAAAAGATTATCATGTGTAGAACTTTTATTTAATTTGCACACTGTTGCCAATGTTCCATTCATGTAGATTTTTACAGGTGTGCAAGTTGCTATCTCGTTTGACTACCTTGCTGGCTACCTACATCTAATTCTGAATTTTTTTAAAGGAGGTCCTACTGAGAGGACCTGACACAGCGTAAACTAGATAATTATATGTTACCATCATAAAGATGTATTCTCAACTCCTGCTACATTTCAGCTGCAGCTTAGAGTCTAAAGGTGATTGCAGGAAGGACAGGAGAGTGATACTGCTTGATTTGTGCTGTTTTTACAGTTGCAATATCACCTCTTGCATGATACAGACTGCAGAACCTTGCCCTGCAAGTTCTATATCAAACTCATATGTGTTTTCTGTATCTTTTTGAAACCTATCCAGTCTCAAATTATTTTTGCAAATGAAAAATATTGCTATAGAGCTATGACTCATCATAGAATATCTCAAGTTGGAAAGGATCCATAAGGATCATGGAATTAAAAAAAGAAACACGACTCCAGACTTCTTTGCTGCACACATGGAAGTAGGATGAGTTACTCAGTGCTGTTTAAAAATGCTGTTCAGTGAGTTGATACCACAGTCTGGATTGTAACTCATGGATGAGGCAAGGAAAGCAACAAGGCAGCTCTCTAGATTTCTGATATTTCTGTCCTCACTCATGTGACATAATGGTTCATACTGGAGAGGCACAGATCTACATCCAGAGATTTCATAGCTGTTTCCTGACATTTAACATTAGGTCAGTGAAGGCACTAAGTGTCCCAAAAAAGAGTCAAACAACCACAGATTCTTACACAAGAGGTACAATTTCCACAATTAAAAATAAATAAATAGTTAATTCTGATCAGATTTAGAGTTAACCTTGTTTCTAGGTATAGCTTTATGTTACTAGCATATTTACTTCCATTTTATGGCCATTACGAAGGCATTGGTAAGATTGTCTCTTGTAGTTCTCTGCATCTGGAAAAGTGAGATGTAAAGTTGAAAAAGTACAAATATAATGCCTTTTTAACAATAAATTATTGATTCTGCCTTGTCCTACATTTGCCATTTACTTCTGCATAGGTATTAAAAATGGTGGAAGTGGCCCCATATATAGTCTTTTAAACAGACACCTATATGTATACATGCACATAAACATCTCCTTTTGAAAAACAAGTGTGGTGGCATTCTGAGTGAGTGAGGAACAATGTCTGGAACAGAATTAATGTCTGTGGCGCTTTTATTAAAATATATAATGAAAAAAATAAGAAATGTATTTCCCTACCTTTGATTCTTTTTTTTACTACCTTTTCCCACTACTAGTGACATAGACCAAATGACCCTGTAAAATAGAATGATGGAAACAAAAGACGTTTAAATTATGCTATTAAATAGTGGAGAGTTTCCAGGATCTTATATGCCTGTCCTTTCTTATGAACTTCTTATCTCACTAGTTGAGTTTTGGTGTCTGATTCATTGTTTGCTGTCCTGTATTTTATGTTCCTGGACTGCGTATAATGAAAGAAAAAAAAAGAGTAAACCAGCCTAGACATTGAAACATTATGAGGTTTGAACCAAATGATTGTCTTTTTATGTCCTCTGCTACCAAATTCTTTGTTTATGAGAGAGCAAAAATGATAATATTGGCTAATGGGATTACAATACAATTAAACCAACAGGCATATGAATTTCTATGTACAAGCAATAAGAAAGATACCTCTTCTTTTACATTGATTAGTGCATGCAAAACACACTTTAAACAGACTTACTGTGAAATTTGTCATACCAGCAGTGACAGTTGGGGAATTTGCTTCTAAGGAGAAATGATTAAAAGAAATATGTCAGGAAATTGCAGAAGTCACAAATTTCTGTTCATTCATCTGCAGACCATTCTGTGGGAGATAAAGAACAGGAGCTCCTACCAAAAAAGCTTATTTCACTACTGCCACATGAATACTCATTGCTGTTGACAGTATCTCATTGTCTTCATGAATTAAGTCCATATTATTCCTTTTTGCAAATATGTGCGAACAAGGAAACATGAGAATTATGGTATCAGCCTAGAAGAACTCTTCACCTAACCCAGTATTCAGCCTCTAGCAGTGGAGGAAAACTGAAACCAACAAAGATAATGGTAAGAAAAAGGAAACACTACGTGGAAACTTCTCCATACTTCCGGCTCCTAGCTATTTTCAGCTCAGTGAAGTTTCTAAGATACATGAAGTTTAGTTATTCTCTATGATTTTTTTTTTCCATGAACTTTCAAAATCATGTTGTAAATTTTTGGCATGCACACCATCTTTTAGAGAGGAGTTCTACACATCCACTCTCCTCTGCCTGAAGTATTACCTTTTTTGTTTTACACTTGATCTCTCCGTACTTCACCTGTACTACCTTGTCATCCTGAAAGAAAATGAACCATCTGTCCCTAATTACCTTTTCCCTGACACTCATGATTGTGTAGACTTCTGCTGTACCTTCCAAACCATCAGTTTTTGAGACAAAAAGAGTTTTAGAATATTTGTAGGAACCATTCCACTCTACTGAACACCCTCGTTGCCCTTCTCTGCACCTTTTCCAGTTTTATTAATATAACTTTGGAGATATGTAGACCAGATATATTTCAAGATAAATGTATACAGTGTTTTCTGCTTTATTCTCTATTTCCTTCCCAGTAACTCATAATCACTTGGACTTTTGACCTTTTTTTTTTTTTTTTTTTGACTGAGCTTTGAACTTCTGTTTTTATGACTCTATCATAACCCCAACTTCTCTCAACTGGTGTTGCAATGATCAACTCAGAGCCCATCCTCTTATATGTGACGTTGGATTTCTTTTTCCTTGAGGGCATTTTTTTATGTGTATCCATTTTGAATTCCCTCTCCCATTTTATTGCTTTACAGCTCAGTCTAATAAAGTTCTCTTGCAAAGCTTTACAGCCACTACACATCTCTATTTATGTGATTAATTTAACAACCTTTGCAAATTTTCTTACCTTACTGATCCCCCCAGTTCAGTTATTTGTAAGATAAACACACAGATCTCAGTAGAGCTCTCTGCAGAACTGCACCAATGTCTCTCTCTTGCAAGGTCTGGCCATGTATTTCAGCCTTATGTTTACCATCCTTTTGGCAAATGATTTATTAAGCAAGACATTATTTTTATGCTTTGCTCCTTGTTTCCTTAGACACAAATTCTGAGAGGCTTTGCCAAAAACCTTTGGAAATCCAAGCAAAACTCTATCAGCAACACACCTTCATTCCCATAGTTTTGTTGGCTCTTTTAAGGTATTCTATTAGATTCCAAAGACATTAAATCTTTTTGTAAAAGCACTACTGACACTTTCTAAACAGATTATATACAAAGGTATCCATAGATTATTTTCTTTATTACAGTTTCTCATAATTCACTAAGACCAAGTATCAGACTCGGAGGACTGCATCCTTTGGGACTGCCTGGAGGCTTTCTGGAAGTTTTTGCCACTTCCTGTCATCGTATATCATGGCAATTTTTACAAGGGATTGCACATTACTATTAGAATTTCAACTATCTCATCTTTTAGAGTGCCCATAGAAATCTTGGGTAATTGCTAAGCTCTGTTTCTGGAATTTTCTTCTTGATTTTGTTTATATACCCTGTACTCTGTGGTCAGTTAAATTTTAGGCAGATGCTCTGAGCAATCTCCCACAATGAAAGGTCCTGGTTTAACTAGTTCCCTCCACTGTGGTCCCCAGTTGCTTTCCTTATGTGATTGGCTGCATAGAATCTATTGCTGGCTTCCTCATTTTGATAAATTAAAAAAAGTAAACTATTAATGATATTCAATTTTATTTTTTTGCAACTTTTCTGTCAATCTCTTGCTTGTCCTGTGTTATGGAGTTTCCACTGGTGGTCAGGTAGATGTAAATTTCAACATTATCCCTATTTTAGACAAATATTTGACCGATTTCGTTATTTATTTTTTTAACTAGTTTTTTTTTTCCTAAACAAGGGTTTTTTTGCCTAAGTTTATATTTAATTTTAAATTTTCATTTTTAAAATTATTGCATGTGTAAAATCAGAGACATATTGAACATGAAGGGGCTTATGAGTCTGCTGTACCATATTTTGTATATATTTTCTGACCTCTCAAAGCAAATATGTACGTGTATTTTAACCTATAAGAGACGGCAGGTAAACGGTAAATGATGAGCATCTTCACTGGCATAAACCAACTTTATTCTGTTCAAGGAAAGGTCCACCTCTTCCAGTATCTTATGTTTAATGGTGCCGCTATCAGTGTTTGTGGAAAGCATAAAAGAACAGTGAAAGCATAGGCTGGCATTTCCTGTGGCCACAGAGCCTCTGACAGCTGTTGGTTTGGTCACTTCCTCGTAGGAAATTTTGCCTGTGTTTTATAGTCCCCAGAGCCCTTGCTCCTCCGTGAGTCTGTCTAATACCACCTGGAATTGCTGTATTTTGAACGTCACGATATCCTGAGGCAGTTAGTTCCTTGATTTATTTACTTACCCTATTAAGAGTGCCTTATAAAAGAGATGCTACGGCATCTGACAGTTTTACTCTTATCCCTTTCTACCATGTTTTTAGGAAAAGGGCATAAATTGTCCTGATGAAATATGTGATTACTCAAAAAAATGCATAACATTGACTTTCCTGTTAGAAAAAGTTGTCTTTCAATTAAAATTAACTGCAGCTATCATGATAAACAGTCAGCAAGTAGTCATGAATAAAATGTGTGCCTTTTTTGTTTGTTTTTAAATTCCACTGACATCTACTCAACTTACCTAAAGTTTAGGCAGCAATCTGGAAGAACTTTGTCTTTAGCTGAAAGAGAAAGAAAACTCATCTGACTGAAAAGAAATGTCTCTATTTTGGAAGAAGCTGTTGCAACCAGCTGTTAGGATCATTACAGCTCAAAGTGCATCTGCCACCCATGAATATTTTAAATACACTGAAGAGTTTTGGGTTTTAAACGCATTTCTTATTTCCTTTAGTGCTTGAAGCATTTTGCATGTATGAAGATGGCACAATAAATCTTGCTCAAATTATCAAGAACTTGCTTTAATTAAAAGTTATGAATTTATATTATGTTTTATAGGGAAAATAAATTTTAAACACTAGAATCACTTGTTGAATGAAAATTTACCACTGTACACAACATTCTTTTGTCATAATGATGGAAGTATATAATGTTTAATATTTCTGCAGTATAATTCTCCCTCACTAAGTTCTTTGGAATATTTACAATTTTTTATCTTCAGATAAACAAGCCTAATTCCTAATGAAGCTAAGAACCACACTTATTATTGGCTAAATTACAAACAAATTTTTTTTTCTGATAAATGCGGCTTTTATTCTGAGCATGAGTTTGCCTCAAACAATTCTTTTAAACTTGCAGCTGACACAAAAACCCAAATACTGATTATGTGAAGGTTTATTTGTAAAAGTTTTATTACTTTCAGCCTCAGCTATCCTCTTTGATTTCCCATTAAACTTCGTCTGTATTTGAAAATTAAATAGTCTAGGGGTCATTTGGCCCTCAGGCACCAAATTTACATAGTCCATGTCCATACTGCTACATTCTTTTCCTCTGCTAGACAGAGCACTCTCATATGTGCTGTCTTTTGGGAGAAGTCCTGTTCTCAGCACTATCTGCGACGATAATAGTTGGTACAAGCCAAAACTGTGCCACAGGGCATGTTCACCAGAATGCAGTGCCCTGTTCCAGTGTTTGCACCTAGGCTCCTGCATGTTCCCTTTATTAGTGTAAATGCAACCCTCAAATAACTAAGGATATATCAAAGACTTTTTGCTCTTCAGAGCTGAATTGTTGTTTTCTAACTATTTATTTAGACTGCTACAGTTCAGTATTTGGCTTGACATCAGCAAAGGACAAGCCAAGCCACATGGTATTGCTTATTCTCCTTGAAGGGCTTTTTTTCGATCAAACAGTAATGAATAGAACAGATAGCTAGGGAAAAAAATAAAAAAGAAAAAAAAGAGTCAGTGACCACTTCAGTTCTCCCTTCACCAAAACTGAAACATTTAAAAATCTTTTAACCTAGTCTATTTAAATAAAAATAATCAGTGTCAGTTCTTCATAGCAATTCACCTCTTCACACAAATACTATGATTCCATTATAAAATAACATACCGGTTTTCCTTATATCAAAAGGTAGAAAAAGATCTTTATGAAAAATATTCATGAATATTATATAAAAGAACAAACAGCAATGACAGTGTGCAGCTCCTGTAGATCTGAGGATTTTTGAAGATTGTTCTGTAGCTTTCATATCCAAACCTAACTTTAAGAATTTCAGAGTAGTATGAATCAAATGGGAGGTAAAGTTCTTCAAGATTTCTGTGCATACATTCGGCCATTGATGCTCATATTAAAATCCTGATTGCTTTCAAAGGAGTGTAGCACTGTACTAAATGCAAAAGAGCAGCCACACAGGAACAGCACTGGGCTTTTCCTGTTGTGATGCTATGATCATTCTGATGTGATGAATTATCTTCCTACATCCAACAGGCACCAGCGTACACAGGGAAGGAGCCTGTTGTCAGATCCAGTTTTCAGCAAGAGGGGAACTCTTTATGTTTACCTATAAAGAGGAACTGAAATGATGCTGCTATTGCAGGTCCCGGGTAGCACAATGCAATCAGGACATACTTGTTTAGGAGAATAAAAAGCGGTGGGAGGCTACACCAATTCTGGCTAACAAAAGGCTTCATGGTGCCTTTAATTGCATTGCAGACAAATAATGAAGAAGAAACATCAAGGATTCACGTGCAAAGAAAAATGCCTAAATTTAAATGCCAATGTATCGATATTTACATGCAAATTAGACATCTCCCCTCCTATTAGAGACAGTGGGAATATCCATGGGGATGACTCCGTTGCCAGCACACAGATGCTCCAAGCCTGGCTTGTTGTGCCTGCTCTCCTGTTGCTGCTGCAGAGGCCAGGGCTGCTGTAGGGTTCCTGTGTGCCCTTCCGGAGCAGCTGGTGTGGGTGTTGAGGATGAGCAAAGGTCTCTGCCTGCCCAGGCCCAGGCAAGAGAGTCAAACCCTTTGTCAATACAGTCAGTCAGGTCTGGAGAGCCCAGCCAGTGAGGTGCTGGAGCGTTTGTGAGCAGAGCAGATCTCCGGCCTCCCTGGTGGGAAGACATAGCTCATCCAGCTCACATGTAATAAGGACATCTTCATGTGTCTGAATCTGGACCAGAACCTGACCTTGAAGACCTTTCTCAGGTGCTCATACACTGATACCTCCTGCTCTTTAAGGCACCACAGAGAGCTTTGGGCTTCCACGTAATGTAGCCTGTTGGAAACTTCTGACTAGCTGGTGCAACAGTCGAAATTCAAAGAAGAAACCATAGGGCAATGTGTTCAATGACCTGAACCTCAACTTTTGGCAAATTAAGAAAGGTTTTGGAGAAACTGTGTGTTACATTAAATCTTTGGCAGGTCATGCTATAGCTCTGTTCTCCCCTTGGCAATGTATTTCTCTCTCTGGACCCCATGTTTTTTTCCTAATCTCTATTTCTACTCTTTGCAGGATCTGCAGACTTCCTCATGTCCCAGACCCAGTTTCACAAGTCTCTCTCAGAGCCTAATTGAGTTCCTTCAAAATGAGTTTCAGAAGAATTATCTGTGTGGAAGTGGTACACCTTGTGAAGTGGATGGCCAACTGCACTGCTGTAACAATGTGTTTCAAGCCTTCTTCACATCACAGGCACCCAGGGACATATTGTCCTTCTCTTCGACTTCAGTCCTAAAGAAATATTTGAATTGGCAGTTTCTGCTGGAAAGTTTAATGAGATTACATGCTTCCAGATTATGCTGAGATCTTCAAATGACATTTTGCACTGAAAATTAATATATTTTCTATAAAGAAAATGAAAGAAAGAGAAATAAAAGTGCTACAATAATTACAGCCTTCAGCATGAATTTGAGCTGAATCACATGTTCTCCTAGAGTATAATATTATAGGTTTTTTCCCCAAAAAATTCAATAAATTGTTTTTTGTAACCTCGACACTGAAACAAAATAAATAAGGTGTTATAGACAGGCTGTATATAAGAGAAGAGAAAACCTTCTTGTACCGAAGCAGGTTTGGACAAGGAGAGATTATCCTTGGCAAATCAATACTCTAGAAATAGAAACAGGATCTCCAAACTCAAACTGTGACAGGAAGGTTTGAGAGGCGTACTGTCACTCATTTTTCATAAGAAAACACAATAATCAGGAGGTTTATCATGACCATAATTCTTGAATAAAATGGAAAAATAAAAAGGTAGAGAATTAAATCACACATTCCAATTTCCCATACTACTGGTTATTATCCTTTCTCCAGTATTCAATGGCAACAAATCCCTTTTATCAGGCCACCCAACCTCCTGTGTTGAATTGTAACTGTTGTGAAAAGTGGCTTTGTAAGAGGTGAAGAAAAATCTCTGCACCAAGGAAAAGTTAGTGTTCTACATAACTGAAAATACTGCATAGCTGCTGTTCATATTCAAATAAGGAAAGCAATTTCTTTTCAGAAGCAAAACTTGGACAATCTGCAAATTTGGGACCAGTGACAGAATTGTATGGAACATGAAAGTGACTTCCAGCTGACAAATGAAAAATCATGATACATAGTAAGAGCAGCATTTCAGTCACTGGTAGTATAATGAGGACAAAACCTCACCAGTTCAATTAAACTGTCTTCTGAAACATGAGTATGACTTTTGACCCTTCTGTTCTAACCTTCAAGGATGTGTTTTCAGGGAAGCTGTTGATTTCTGCATTGCAGGACCTTATTTAAAATTAAAAGCAAGTACAAAAAAGTTTCAAGTAATTAAATGCATTAAACACTGGAGAAAATCAATTTGGTTTTTACAATCTCTACTACATTTGCTATACAGCGAGTGAATGCTCTTTTCTCCAGATTTCTAGTCTGCAGTTTTGCTGAAGCTATTTTGACACAGAAACTAAAATAAGTGTTAGTGAGATCTGTACTTAATAAAATGTGTTATAAATGAGTTGCAATGCCTTTTCCAACTGCTAATTTGAAGGCAATTTGCACAATGCAGTGTGCATTCTGCATTGTGAAAAAATATTTGGGTAAAGACGGATGCAACAGCTGTGGCATTTTGTGCATATCTAGATTGTTGAGATTCTTTAGAATAGTCCTCAACAAAATGGTTCTGCTGCTGCCATCATCCTTGTATGACAATCCATAGTGCTGAAAGCCAGGTTACATTCTTCAGTTTCCTTTTAAAGGTCTTGGATAAAATCTTGGCTCCAGTAAAGTCAAGTCAAAATAAAAATTACCATGGACCTGAGATGGGCCCAGGTTTCTCTCATGAGCAAAAATAAATCTTGTTTTACTTGAACATCCATCCAAAATGGAAGAGCACTGTGCATTTTATGAAAGCACCCTGAAGTGCTTTATAGAATTTTTTTTTAACATTGGAGGCAGAAAAATGTTATTGATCAATCTTATGGGAAATGTTTTGTTTGTATGTGTGTACTCACATGATGGCAGTGTTTCCTGCATTTTTGTACTGCTTTAGTACAAATATTATTACTCTTATTTTATATTAAGTGTAAAACCAAAAATAGGTCTATTTACAGCATGACACAAAATTATAATTTGCAGAGATTTTGTGGTTAAAGAAATCTACCTTTCTCTTGGCTTGGGTTATTCTATAACTTTACATTCAAGTTATATACATGAGATAATAATTGGCACAAAATCACAATAACTGTATTAAATTATAAATATGTTCTCAATATTTTAGATTATATATGGAGAATTTATTGAAACTGAGGACTGGATGTTTCAGATATTTATTAATTGAATATGGGTTATTTGTTAGAATCAGTTCCAAGCCAGTGATAGTGACCAAAAAATTAATAATCCCTTATGCTCTTTAAGAGACTTACTGGAAATCAGTGCACTGCTTCAGTCCCGATTATAGCACAAAACTTTCCCTTGTACTTTGCAAAGCTGCCATCAATATCCAGGCAGTTACCACCAAGGCTTGATATGCCACTGGAAAGGTCAAGAAAGGAGACATATTGTCCTTTTAAAGGTACTTAAGGTATTAAAGGAACTACAATTTACATTTGTTCTGTTAGTGTTGCAAAGTCTTTCAAGGAAGTTTTGGCTTTAAAGAGCACGAAAATTTGCAGAGTTTTTTATTCATGTTTGGAAGAAACAAGCAGCGTGATAAGGATTTATCATTCAATTGTGAAATTCTTCTCAAAAGAATGGTATGGCTGTCTCCTGCAGGTAAGTGTGAGGAAAAAATGTACCTTAACAAATGATTAGGTCTGGTAGACTAACATACTCATCTTAAGACTTATTATACAACTGCAAATTTATAACATCTAGAATTTTTTATTCAGACTAATTTTATGCAACACATTTTGCTTGGGTAGCAGAAAAAAAAAATAGTAATTTTGCCCAAAGAAAATATGTTCAATGGATGATACTTTCAGGAATTACATCTTGGAATTGCTCATACAGGGGCCATCCATTTTCTTGCATAAATGTACCACAAAAAATGTGACTCGTGTCATTTCTGTTATGTAAATATTGCATTTAGCCAGTTATTCTGAACTGATTAGGTATCTGTGGCTAAATTAACACATTCAGAAAAAGAAAAACATTTATGTGTTTGATGGCATCCTGTTTTTTGTCTCTGATTCAGTCTTTGTTCTGCCAAAAGTGCTAGAGATAGCAGTGGAATTTGGACTACATTCTGATTACAGCTATCAGGACAAATCTGAGCTGCATTTATTCCAGTTCAGGGAATATAAATACCCTTCATTTTAATGGGTATTTTTCTAACCTAATCTCCCTGAAAAATCCAGTTAAAAAATGGGATTTTTTAGAAACCAAATCCAGATCCATTTGTTGCCCGAATATCACCAAAAGGAGTATTTGGAGTGGAACTCGATTGGACAAACTGTGTGATGGACAGACCAGTGGGAAAGGAAATGGGGTAGGCAAAGAACCTCTGCTGGAAAAAGTAGACTCTACTCCTAAAAGAAATGAAAATTTGCAAAGATAACCACTCTAGCTGAAATCACATCCTACCAGGGAAATAAATTACCGTGTCTATTTTTATTCCTTAAATGTACAATCCAAACCCTTCTTTTTCTTTTTTTTTTCTTGAATCTCTATGAAAGTGAAAAATAGTATCCCAATATGACATGTTCCCGATATTCAAATTTTGAAACAATTGTTTCAGTCTCAGAATTTTCTCTTCTACTCCTTTTGACTCCTATGTAAAGCCACAGTAGATTACTGGTGAGTGCATGAAATCATTGACATAGAGGAGACCTAGAAAAAAGGCCTTCAACAGTTATGCATGGGCCTCCAAGCAAACAATTTCCATGCGTTTAGTACTTTGTAAAAATAAAGGGAATGTTTAAAAGTAGGGACAGATATCTCTGTTTCGTTATAGTTCTTTCAGCTGATTTCCTGACTTGACGTTAAATTCCACTGAGCTCCCTTGGAAAGGAATAATTCTTTCCATCTCTAGGATGAAAAAATAAGCACTGTGATTACACTGGTAAATCAGGGCTGTCTGTGGTCAGGATAATTTACATTGTAATCCATATTGGCTCTGAGGGAAAATTTGCAGGAATTATTGTTTGATTGCTTCTCAATCAGTTAACCCTTTCCAACAGTCACATCCAAGCAGTGACAGCAGACTGAATAGTTATATAAGATATTTGGCTTCTTTAGGACCTATTATCGCACTGCTAAATCACAGGTGTTCCTTATAAATAAGAAGCAGAAGTTAACAAAATATTTTGGATTGTTATTATCAGGGCAAGAACATGAGGTTCCCCTTTTTCATGGCTTAAGGTTGTTTCTGGTGTTTCAGTGACCTTACAAATTCCCTCCCCACCATTTTGTGTGTCATGGCAGGAAGCACAACGCCAGGCCTGCAGTTGTGACACTTTTAGGTCACAGTTTTCCTTGCTGAAGTAAGTTAAAGTACGTATAAACGTTTATGTACTGTCAAAGTACTTAAGAATAAAAATAACAGCATGCAGTAGGCAGGCAGCCATACTATAAACTTAACTTTGTACCTTACTTTCTGCTCTCACTTTACATTCTTCTTCCTTCTCTTGGCATCCTTGGCAACATGGCATTTCTTTCTCACTTTGTCTTGTTATATGTCAGGCTCTCTAAACACTGAAATCTGTTCCAAGCCTATATTGGTAAGACAAATTTAGTGGCATAGCACTCTAATAATGTTAACAGAGCACGGAACTTGCTACAGCCTTTTACAGTTATGTGGTGATGTTGTATCAAAATGATTCAACACAACTCAATGCTCTGATGTGCTCTGATGACCCTAGAGTGGGGACAGAAACATCTCTTTCAACAGGAGATTGTTTCCTGATGGGGCTGGTCATGCACAACACTTGTGTTTTTTAATCCCTGTCTGAGGCCAAGTAGATCAAGAACATAGTATTGACCCATGGAAGGGTTTGACCAATAACTGTGTTCCTTGCTTGTACAGAATTTAATTGTCTCTCCATTACAGCCCATTTCTTACAACTGCCATATGTTGTCATTCATTATTTACAACTTCTAGACTCATTATCAGACCATTAAAGCCATTGTTTTTAAATCTAGATAATTTTAAAATATTCTATTATGGACTATTTCATAACTATGTGAACAATCAAAGACTGTTCTGTTTGTTTGTTTGTTTATCTGGGCCTTGAAAGAAACAGGAATTTGATCGATATCATATGGGCTTGCTGTCCTCTCGCATGAGAAGAATTTGTTCTAACAAATACTCAGCTGTAGTTTTTGGCTGTTGAGATATACTTTGAAATGCCCTGATTGCCAAAATAAAAGCAAGCAATGGAAACTCTTACAAAACAATTTCTGATCCCTTCTCAAATAAGGAGCTTCTTTTGTAATGAAATTGCTTTAGAAAAAGAACCACCACAAAATACAAAGTTTGGCTAAAATACACTGTAAATATAATATAAAATGGTTCTGATTTAATCAATACATTGTGGGCAGTTTGGGTCTTTCCCAGGAGAAAGACATGAACTTCATAAAAAATCACTGAAAAGATCTCATATGGAAATATACCTCTGACTGTTCACATGCTCTGGTTGAACAAAATCCTCAAAATAAACACAGACAGTTGGTGGATTTTCTAATAAACTATGCAATGTCTTTTATAAAAAGAATTCTATGCTGAAGACTCCAGCAGAACATAAAAATGACATCTTAGATTATTTTTTTGTCATTCCCCACATTTTTTTCCTGTTGTGGAACTAGACATATTGTAGGTGCTCAGCTCAGTGTGGTTTAATTTGAAGGTGAACTAGTGCTTTGTGTCTGAATTCCTTTTGCTTGTGGATGGTATTAATCTCTCATTTCTAGATGGTGTCAGTGCCATAAGTAGCACATGGCACTGGGAAAATGACACATTTCTTGTAAGCCATACTTCTAAAGAGAGAGTCTTGCTTCATTTGGAGAGGACTTCCAGATGAAAATCTTGAATGGATAAGGGCAGACTTCTGAAGCCCTCAATCTCAAACAATGTGGATTTTCCAGTTCCTTACCCTTGGGCATTCCCAGCTCAGAAAAGAAGCTGTTTCAGATCTCATTTTATGACACCTAATTTTCCCCCTTAAGGTCGGTCCTACCATCTTCACCAAGAGCTCTGAACTGAAGCTGGACATGGCACTACCAGGTCCTGAATGCTGGGATTTTTGTTAAGTACAACATCGAATACATGTATTTTCCTTAGCGTTTCAAGAAGAATGGGCTACATTTCAGACTTGGTATCATCCAGCAGTATCTGCTGTGTGGCTCTGAGGAAGAAATGTGCATATGGAACAGGGAATAGAAACCATAGTCTCCAAAGTTCATTCAGATGCTTCATATCTATCAAACATAAATGATAGTGTATTAAGTGGACAGCATTTGCCCAATTACATATCCCTAGCCAAGGAATATCCCCAGGAATGGTTATTCTCTTTTCCTTTACATACTGGATTCTTTATAGGCCTGCTGTGCTAAAAAGTACCCCACAAGGCAGGGAAGAACATGGCCTCCTACCTGTTAAAATGCCTCTTGATATTTAACTGAGGTTTTCCTTTGCTCATTTTCATAAGCGACAAGTGTTTACTTTGACTTTAAACTATCAGAACATGTACCACACTATGAAAGGAAAATGGGGTAGTCCGGGATCATAAAATGCTGATTGTTAGTGGTTTTTATATCACTGACATTTTTGGACTCAAGGGTTGGGTAAATGGGAAAAATATATTCCCTAAATAGCCATAGCCTTGTTTATTATCCAGGATTCTTTTTAATTCCAGATCCAGCTTTATTTTTCAAACGAAATATTCAGATTCAAGCAAATGTGTTTTACTGAGCCTAAAATTATTTTTTGAACAGCGGCTGTTGTTCTCGGATCATGGCTGTGCACATTATCTTACTTTCTTTTGAGACTTCACCTTGAATGAAAATAAAATCTAGTTCCAGAAACTAGAACAGAATGGAATATCTTAGGCGATAATGAGCACGAAGATGAAATGGTATTACCTGGGGAACCACAGTTCTATCACAGTAAAGCCAGGACATTTTTCACTTTCTGCTCTATTTTATTGTATAATAGATGTAGTAACAATAATGGAACTTGGGCCAGTGGGTTAGTGACAAAATCACATTGTAAATAGGCGAGACACCCCTTTCCTTCTTCAGTTCCTTCCATAGCTCAGGCAGAGACCTTAACTCAAGACTGTTTCTCACTCATTTCTTGGTGGATTTGCTAACAGGAAAATAAGAGAGAGAAGGGCAATGCCAAGTTTAATCAAAAAATAGGTAACACTTAAGAAATGCTAATGATCAAAAGTGGATACAGCATTAATATTTTGGTATTTTTGGAGAAAATTATATATAATATCCTCATCCTGAATAAAATTTGGAACAAGATATGAATCTAACCAAAAAAATTAAAATAGAAGGGACAAGCATCTCTTACAGTAGTTCAGTGGCATGTCTTAAGGACAAACCTCTATCCTGCTGCCATAGAGTAGAGTACGCAGCAAGTAGCAGGAAATTCAGTATTTGTCATGATTGTTATAGACTTTGATTTTGTACCAACTCTACCTTTCTTTGGTGAGTTGACAAAACAGCAGGAATCTCCACTGACTGAGAGGAAAGCTTCCTGCCTTGATCTCCATCAAACTGGACTGGGACCAAGACTCAGAATCTGGCAGAAAAACACTTAGAAAAGACCATTCTGTTCAGAAAAAGGAAACCTTGTTTACTTTAGCTCCAAGCAGAAATAGATTCTCTGGCCAAGTCTCCAGGACATGCTATAAAGGGTTGCTTTAGCAGCAGCTGGACTTTGCATGGAGGAAATATAATGTGATACACCCTAAAAGTCTTCAGATCTTTGAGGACATATGTTACAGATTGCAGACATCGTACTTTTATATATTAAAGTAGTAAGCAGCATATACTACCTGTACTTTATATAAGGTTAACCACATTGTTTGATTTATATAAAGTGGTGTGAGTATCCAGTATAGCTTGCTGTACATAATGCAGACTTAATCATACTGTGTGGGTCAGAGATACCAAGGGACTGGTGATACTCCTCTTTCCTGCAATGTCTTATGCTGTGAGTGAATTATACCAGCAAAACAAGCCCACAGACCCAGCAGACACTGTAGATCAGCCATGAGTCAGTTACCAGCTGGTTGTACTTTCAGCTTTTTGCTGGATTCCTTAGTTTATTAATGATTCATCTGCTCTGATCAACAAAACTTGATGTGCACAGAGCTATTGGCAACGGCTTTAATGGACTTCAGTTTTCTGAGCCAGTTAGCCAGAAGGGTTATTAAATGCTTGCAGACTACTTATCTATTCACAGGGGAAAAAATATTTAACCTTTTCCCTCACAAATTATTATTATTTCCCTTGCCAACAAATTATGAAGATGAAGGATATACTCCTATCTGTTTTTATGGCACTGCACAGGTTGGTACAACCAATTCTCTATAGGTCCAGTTTTCTTCTAATTATCCTGAATATTTCTGCAAACAAATGAGTGGCTTAGGTGAAGAAATAATCTGAACCAATCCAAATATCATAAAAATTTATGTGGAATGAAACAATTGGAGAAAATAAAAAAGGAAAAATTTGAATTACTAGCAATGACCACAAATGACCACAAAAGTACTGACCATGAGATTGGTACTCCAAATCTGACCGGTTAAGGAAACAAGATAAATACCATCAGCACTAGGTCTGGAAATCATTTTGTAGTTCCCCAAAACCCCTTTATCACTGTAAATCAGGTATGCCACTTGGGACTCAGTTTACTTGTCCATACCTGAATTAACTCAGCCTACTGCTCCTGAATTCAAGACAAGACATAGAGACCAAATTGAAACACGTCAAATTTTGTTTCAGCAGGTTTTGTTTGAAAAGATTTTCTTTGAAAGATTACACGACTGAATTTTTTTATCAGTTCTTGACAAAACAGCTTTATTATCTGCATATATAGAGGTATAATTGCAGAATGTAGCATTTTCAGCTCCGACAGCTGTTTTTGCCCTAATGACAGTCTTCAAAGTATGTGAAAAATAAAATTCATAAAAGCAGCATTCACAACCTGTAAGTGTAGATCAATTTTCAGCATACTTCCCTTTTTTATTTATTATTTGTAATGGCTGAGAAACTTCTATAAATAAAAGAAGAACTAGGAAATATTTCCTTTAACAAGCTGCCCTTTAAACAACTGCATCTGTTACAAGAGACTGAGAGAAAAGCAACTTCTATTTTCCATCAATAACACATTTAACAGGAATGTAGTTTGTTTAGCCAGGCTTAGATGCAGGATACTGAGAGGTGTTATTCAGTTTACAGTACTTTGTCTTCTGCAGCAGAAAGTTTTTATCTATTCAGAGAACCACTACTGGGAAGAAGAATTATTCAAATATTATTTAAGCTTTACTTTGAGGATTTAAATGAGAATAAAATATGCATTTTGCATGTCTCTGTGATGACTAAATTAGGTTCAATAAGATTTATTTTATTTTCATTAACATACTCCTACCATTGCTATAGTATCAGACTGGCTTTCTGACTTCTTTCCTAACTTTTCCCATTTGCAATTCCCTCACCTGATGCTCACAGATGCATCTGGCAGAAAGAAGGTCCATTTCTGTGCTAGAGCTATGAGGTTCCGCTCAAACCAACAAAGCCCCAAAATGAAAGTGACAATGTATTTTTGTTCCAAACTCAGAGCACAGCTTTACACCAAGGAAAAATGGCAGAAGAGAGACCTGTGGCAACACCAGCAAGTGAACAGCAATAATGGCATAATCAAAGGAGGAGGGAAGTTACCCAAGGTCGGCCATAAGCAGTTGAACGGAAAGAGTGAAGGGCTTGAGTCATTGAGCTCCTTTTGAGCAATTCACTGAGAATGATTTGGGATAAACTGTTTGCATGCTTCCTGCAAACACTTCCTGAGCACTGATCCTAGGGCATCTTAGGCCTCATTAATACACAGGGACTGCATTTGCTTAGTCAAAGTGGAACTGGGCCAGACTGTAAATGTTAGTCACAGAGAGAAGCTCTCCATCCATTTTGTGATCCCACCCACATCTCAAGGATTGGACAAGTGACTGATGCGAGCAGTGAAGAGTCATCGGTCTTTCCTTATGTGGAGGGACAGCTGTATAGAAAAAATGTTCAATTTTAATTTAGATAGTTAAGAAAAATGTCGCTTTGGATAACCAAAAGTGACAGAATTCACTCCACAATAGTAGCAGTCCGTGGCTTCATTTCTTTGCCTTCACTATTTTTTTTAGTTATTGTTTTATGAAGTCAAAAGAACTAGTTGGTGAAAAGCATAGAAAGAATTGTACTGCCACTGAATTGAAATAATAATTTCTTCTGGTTTGTGTTTAATCCCTTAAAGACATTTCAAAATACAAAATTTCATAGGCTCAACATGAAGTACCTCTAAAAAGAAAGATCAGTGACTTTTATTACTCTTCATTTAAAACTCAATTTTTGTTTTCACTCATGAAGTGAACAAGAGGACTATAGAACATGATATCACAAGTTAATTTTCTATTTCAAAAATGTCAGCCTAATTATTTGATACAGTAAATGATGGTTTTAACAGATTTACTGGACCAGAGACAATGATTAGAGAATGAAAAGGCCTTGGGTCACCCAGTTAAGTACCTAAGATTGATTGCTCCTTGCTGTATATGTTGGATGCATGAGGGGAAAGGGAAAGAGCAGAAGGATTTAAACAGTAGCAGCATAAGGATATTAGCCAGGGAGGATTTTGTTTTTCAAGGACACTGAACAGGACACTACAATATCATATACCCAACCTGTAAAAAGAGTTTACATACCTTTTTTTGACAATGAACTGAAAAGCTGTAATTAAAGACACTATATAGTAGGAAATGAGAAAGCGGGTAAATAAAAAGTTGTGGTTTAGCCATATGGAGGTTGACGAGATGATTGATCGCAAGAACAAAACAACTTCCCTATGTTATTGACCTGCTATGTTGCATCCAGTGAATTTATAGTTTTGTTTCCATTGAGTAAATTAATTTTGTGCAGTGTTTCCTTGAAATTCAACCAAATGAAGCAAAAATAAATTAAATATCTCTTCCATTTACTAAGCTTCCTACAATACCATTAAAAGGAAGGTTGGATTTAGAAAGATAATTTCAAGCATGCTTAATAAACTTGAGGATTTAAATAACAATATAAATTCTAAACTCATTTTTTCATCTTAGTAACAAGAAAAAATAATATATTTTACCAGAACAAAAATTAGCTTTTTTAAAGCATGGATTATTATGTGAGCTTCCAAATTACACTTTACAGTTGCTTTATATGCATTACACAAGTCCTATTGATAGGTCCTATTGAGGATCTCAGATTCTCCCTGCTTACTTGACTTGACATCTGATGACTTCTGGGGCATTGGCTTTCTAAAAGGTTGTAATTTTCCATACAGTTCACAGTTTTCATGCTATCATGCCAAATTCTTGCCTTAAATGTAGATGAATGAACTTCAACAGGAGGCATCCGTATGACTCAAGGGATTGTCTCTCAAGCAAGCAAGCGCTTTCTTCTTGAATCTTCCCTCATGAAATAAAAAGTTAAATATAATAATTGAGTTGTACAACTATCCTTCTAAATTCATATTAGGAGACAAGTGTTTCTTCTAGCATAAGTTATCTTGAAGTAAAAATGCAATAATTTTATATGACTAATTTGAATCTTTTAGCAAAGCCCTTTCTTAAAACCAGGTGTTCTGCAGAGACCTACACATTTCAAAGCATTTGTCAGATCATGTTAGAAATGTTATGATATGAGACAAAAAACGGAGACCCGATAATTTCATAGTTCTAATCAGAGTGTCCGAGAGAGATTATAATTAAATCTACACATTTCCCAAAAAAACCCCCTAGTTCCTCCAAGTTTCCATTTAGCAGCCTTTTCCATTAGTTAAATCTTGTTTCTTCAGTAGGTGAACCAGAAAACAGAGTTCTCTTTCTCTCGCAAATGAAAATACACAGATGGGGAAAATCCACAGTTGATGTGTGCTCACCCGGTGTTTGAAATATGAGGAAGTTCGTAACAGAAGCCCTCAAGCTTCCATCAAAGAAGCCAAGGTAATAGATACACCAACTGTGTTGATACTAAAATGGCTGAAACATCATAATTCTTTTTACAGGCCTCATGGCTTGACATCTACCAAAAGTAAACATCAAATCTATCTTGAGCAAGTTACCTCAGCAACCTCCTCGTAAAAGAGGAGCCATTAGATTGTCCCCTAATGTTTGCAGAACTTGAGAACATGTAACAGAATTCCCTCTTGTCTAACAACTCACCTCCACGAATACTCCAATTTCTTCAAGAATTTTTAATAGACTTTTTCTCTTTAGATGTTGAATGTGCCCATTGAGTTTGAAAGATTGACCTATTCACCCCTGGCCATTTTAGGTGTAAGAAAACTTCTGTTGGCCAAAACTATAAAAGGATCTGAAGCAATGTAACAGTTAAATTTCTTTTGCAAACAAGACGCTGCTGAAGATATTGGGCAACAGCTGCTGGAATTTTTCTTTCCAGTGCATGTCAAATTCAGTTTATTGGAAACAAAAAATAAAAACAATAGAAAGCAATAGAGCTTTTTTTTTTTTTTCCTCTTTGGTGTGTGTCTACATACACTCCCCATACATACAGGGTATAAAAGGCGTGATTTTGGATCATGACATAAGGTCTTCAGTAGGAGGGACCCCATGCTGGAACAGGCAAAGGACTCCTTTCCCTGAGTAGCAGCAGAAACAACTAATGATGAACTGACTGGAATCCCCATTCCCTGTGTCCCAGTGCTGGTGGGGAAGAGGTAGAACTTGGAAAGGAGAGAGGGGTGGGGGGAGGGGGTTTTTAAGATTTATTTTACTTCTCATTATCCTGCTCTGTTTTTCTTAGTAATAAATTCAATTAATATCCCCAACTTGAGTCTGTTTTGCCCATGACGATATTTGGAGAGTGATCTCTCCTGGTGCTTATCTCAACCCGTGAACTCTTTGTTATATTTTCTCTCACCTGTCCACTTGTGGAGGGGAGTGTTAGAGAGGATTCGGTGGGTGCCTGGCATCCAGCCAGGATCAATCCACTACAGGAGGTGAAGAGATTAAGTGGCTGTGTGGGCGCTCGCCTTCTTTGTTGGGGCCACTCACAGCAGTCTTTTAAATTTTGTGGGTTTTTAAATTATTTAACATTTCCATCTTCTTTTCTATCAACCAGCTCACTTTAAGTCCCCTATCATACAGCAGCATTCTTATTGGACACAGACACCAAAAGGTTATTACTAGATCTCTAGATCTTATCAAAACTATTTCAAAATTTACCAATCCTGACTTTGAACTATTCTGTTTGTTTTCTGGCTCTCATTTACCATTACAGAAACACTTGTCATTGGCTTTTATTCCTCTGTAATGAATCGTTTTGCTGCGCTTCCTGATCTCTCATGCGTAGCATTCCTTCCTCACTCCTAATATCCTCCTTGAGATGATTCATGGAGTTATGCCTGGAGTGCTCCTCTCCATTCTGTCCATCCTCCTTGTGGTGATAACTCCAGATGTTTTGTGCATGTTTCCTTTAGAGAAATTGCAAAATTTTTCCACACCCAAATCTTTGAGTGACTTTACCCAGTTTACTTACCTTACTGCCTTCCTAGTTCATTAGGGTTTTAAATGTTACTTGATAATCTTACCAGATATTTTTATTATTTCTTTCCCTTACACTTTGGTTTGAATTACATCTGAAATACCTTATTAATAAATGATTGCTTATAAGCAATTATAAGGTGAAATCAGTTTACCTTTTACATTACGTTTGTCTTTATTTTGAAAGAATACCAGGCTTTATGGAGAAAAAATATAATCAAACAATTACTTGATGAAGAAATTTCAATGGCAAAATTAAAGAATAACTGTATCAGTAACAATTTATTTGCCAACCTGATTATTGAATTAGAGTCAATTCTGTGTATTACTATTTACAAATTGTATTGAAGCATGTTTCACTAATCAGGTCATACAAGCAGTCAGAACAAGATTCTCTCTCTCTAAAGAATCTACTTAATATAGTAATTCCAATGCAATAAACCAAGTATCCTATTCAACAATGAGCAATTTTAATGTGCTGTTAGTTTTTTATCATATATCATTTTTCTATCTCTTCATTGACTTAGAGAAATAAAATGTGTAGAAAGATTGGAAAAGATCATCAAGGTTAGGAAAGTGTTTTCCATTATGTGAGAACAGTAGTTGTAAGAAATGTTACAGGAAACCAAAGAAAATGGAATTATCTGGTATTTTCTTCTGATAAAGTGACAGCTGAACTTTCAGTTTAGGGAATCATTGTCTGTTTTATTCAGGAAGCTATTAGAGTGGTAAAGAACAACAAACCTACATTTTTTCTCTTCACATAATCAGTTGAATTTCAATTCTTATGAATATCAGATGTACCTTTATAACAAGTTTTGGACGTTTGTAACTTCAACTCTCTGATTTTTTGTATCTGCCCAAAGAGTAGCTTAGTGCAGTGCAGCATAGAACAGAAAACAGGATAGGTGTGTCATAGTCTCTTTTCTGTGTATTTATATAACCTGTGGTAGAACTGATGAGAGATGCTGAATATATTATCTAGAACTTCTATTATAGTTGTGGGAAAAAAAATCATTTAATTAATGTCAATTATCAAAATTTAATGTAGGAATTGTTGTCCTGCTTAAATTTTCTATTTCATGTTAACACATCTTGGTCACAGGAAAAGAAGCAGTACCCTGCATCTGTAAAAGATAAAAGAGATGAATCAGTCAAAACCTGAATATGTTTAATATGGAGCTTGGCAGTAAAGTATATGAAAATCCAATGTCTGGTTTTAAACAAGTATTCATTGAAACTTAACAGATACAGTTTTCTAAAAGAATCATCAGAGCCCTGTAAATCATACATGTTTTCAATAAACATTTGGAACGTAATTATTCTACAATAAATATCCTACTAAACTTAGTTTTATTTAAAAACAGTTGCTGCATAGTTCACACAGAAGAAACCAAATGACCAATACAAACAGATTTGCCAAAGGTCAATGGTTATGAAGGAGATATGTGCACTATATATATAGATTAGTTTATATTTATATAGATATAATTCCTTCACGTTCGCATACATATAGGATGAATATTTCCTTCATGCTTTCACATTTTCATCTTTTTATATATATATATATAGATAGATAGATATCCTTTCTCATACATGCATACATTTAGACCATGCAGTGTTTCAATCAAATTTTCAAAAGCAAATGCATTCGAAATAAAATTGCTACATTAATTTGCCTTTTAAATTCAGATGTAATTCACTTTTAAGATAATATCTTTAATAGATTTCACATCTAGACTGGTACATTAGAAACACAGTGTAAGTAGTTTCTCTATAGACTACAGAAGTTTATGCATGAAGTATCGACATTTGCACTTAAGTTAATGTAAATGTCTTTTTTTTGACCATAGTTTCCCTACAATCTCTCTCTAAAAAAAATAATTTAAGGGTGTTTCAGTGAAGCCATCTTAGTATTCAGCAGATTATTTCCACAAACTGCCCATTGTGCTCCACTGACTAGAAAAGTTGCCTATAGTAATAAGCTCAGAAGTAAATGGGTACATTACAAACCCGTAACTTAGACTCTAAACCCCTACAATCAGGAAATAATATATTTGATGTGTCTCTGTCTGCATTGCTAATCTAATTTTACATAGTCACAAAAAAATTAAATTTTTGAGTTCTGTAGGAAAAAAAATCTCTACACAAAAATATATATCAATCTATCTCTGAAACACCTACACTGAAAACAAGTCTGTTTTACATTCAGTTAGAATATTTTTTTATAATCAAAAAGATTTTGTTCTTATTGTGAATTTACAGCAAATAGCTATGCACTAAAGTGCAAAATAAACATCAGTAATTTTGAAATAATTGGGAAAATAAATCACATCTTTATTAATCTTATTTATTTTGTCAGAAGGCTTTTTGTCATATGAATATGTCTTGGTGAGAGAAGACTTTATCAAATGGATGTTTACTCAAGAAAAACATCCTAGAAAAATTTCAGCCAATGCTTTCTCCAGAGTAAAATACTCCTTATTATTAAGGGAATACAGCTTAGATCTCATTTTTGATTATGAGGAATATATTTATGATACGTCAAAACTTTCTCAATCCAATAATGCAACTTTGATTTTATTAAAATTTTGCTCTACATGTTGTATCCTGAGCACTGATGTGTTTCAGTCTTGAGATGAAACTTTATTGTAACAATCATTGTTACTGACATTCCATGCAATGAGGTGACAGGATTTGTCCCCTGTAAAACACTGGGAATTGGCTTCATGTGGAATATTTATGCAGCCACAGTGTGTTAGAAGTCTAGATGCACTACCCTGGCTGAGATCCAATAATTTCCCTGAAGTGAACCCCAGCCATAAATCTGACAGACATACCACTATCTTCTTACTCATCTCACATTCCCAGCAGGACCTGCTGAGTTTATCTGGCTCTACAGTTTCTGTCTGGCATGAAGTATGCCTGGAAAAGCACAAAGAATGCAAGAGCTGAGTGAGATCTGCCTGAATTGAGTTTAGATGCCACTTGCTGCAGTACCCTTCTTAAAAAAGGAAAGAAAAAACCCCCCAAAAATTAATGACTGAAATATGCTGCACACAAGTGCCTAAATGGAAGATAAATTGAGCCCTAGAACCTGGGGGAATGTTACAGGAGGACCAAGACTCACGACCAAGAGAGGAATGAGTTCAAGGGTGAAAAAAAGCCCAAAGGAACAAATTAATCCCTTGTTCAAGAAGAAAGGGTTTTGACTGTTTACCCCCATCAAATCCAAACGGAATTCTCCTCAATTTTTACCCCTTTTTCATTGCACAACTGCATACTTTTATGGAAACAAAACCCATAGAGAAAAACTTAATATGGTATTATTTTTCCCTTTTAACAATTCGGAGTTATCCTGCTAGCAAAAAGCATATTAGATCAATTAAGTTTATAAGGGTACAACACAGAGTTCTTGAACAATCATCCTCCCTAAACCCCTCACATTTTACCACAAATGAGAGCCTTTAAAATCACTGGAAAAATCTGTCAATCTGACAATGTTCTAATCATGCTAAAGATTCTACAGAATATTTAAAGTGGATTGTAGGGGACTTTATACTGAAGTTATAAAGCTTTGGCTTTATAAGGGAATTTCTTCAAAGATTACTACATAAAATATTAATGGTGTGTTCTGTTGTTTCTAAAGAGGTAGTAGATTATTGAGCTCTGTAGCATGATGCTAAATATTGTAACAAATGCATGTCTTCATAGAGAGCTGTCTGGAGGGGGTAAAAAACCAGCTCTACTCCGTGAACATTTAAATATATTCTCTTTGGAAAAAAGTCCTATTTAACCTCCACTCCTGAATTGTTTCTACAACTTTCTTCATGCTCAACATTGTTGAGTAACCTTTTTAGTTTCTTTCAAACTGATTATGAAATTAAAGAGGTATGCAGTGGTTACTGCCAGGTACTGCTTGAAAGAATTCCCTCAGGTCTTGCCACACAGTCAAAAGTAATTGCATCTTAATGAGTTACCACTCATCAGCTGTGCAACAGGGGCTGACTGTGCATATTCTTCCCTCACCTGAGTCTGAAATAAGGTGCATTTAATCTAAATTATGCTCATTACTAGCTCTAGCTCAAGTTAATGTGTTTTACTTTGCAATTTGGAAAGCCTATAACTATAAACAATCAATACATAAGATTATAATACAAAGTTTCACTAAGTCCAGCTATTAAGGGTTTTATATAAACCCCAGAACTGCACGAAAAGATAAGGAAGGTTTCCTTTCTAAAGTTCATATAAACTTTTCTATTGTGGATAATAATCCAAAATGCAACTATGGTTAATTTACTCAAGTTTCAGTAAAATTGCATCCTGCAGTTCTAAGTGACTCTTTTCTGGAGAAGAAAAATAATAGGACAGATAGTTCATTAGGATTCAAGGTAATAAATTTGCTTCAAAATGGTTGAATATTGAAAGAGGCATACGCTAGAGTAAACCACTTTAACTAACTAAAATTTCTGTATGCCTTAAGGTTGGCTTGATCCTGACAAGATGAAAAAAAGTGAATAGAAAATATGATAAGGGGAAACTACACTTTAGTACTAAAAAGTAGTAATAGGGTGGCTGAGAATCTTAACTTTCAAGAAATTGTGCAGTTCTAGCGTACTTTTCGCTTTGAAAGTTCATATAGGATACATTTCTTTCTTTTTTGGAGAAATTACGTCAAGGATGATAAAAAATGCCAAAGAAATTAACTAAGATTTTGTTGCCAAGAAATTAGACCAGTGGGGGTGTCTCGGTGTATCAGATCTCAAGAAAGAGTGAGATGGTTTGCCATGTTTCTAGGACTTTAAGTCAATATAACTAATTTGTTTTACCATGGAAAACCATGGAAACAGGTTTTCATAAAGCTGGAATAAATGAGAAAAGAGTTATAAGATTGTTTATGCTTACTGAGTTCATATTTGTATTAAAATAGATAGAAGAGATCATAAATGCCAATATCTTCCGTGCCTAGTATTCTCCACTGTTGACCTTGACAAAGCACAAGATCCCTTAAAAAAAACAGATGAAGTTTGCACTTTTGACTTCCAACACACACAAAAGAATTGTTTGTCATGTACATGTAAGGGTTTCTAATAAAAATTTGAAACTTTGATAGATGATGTGTTTATCATACAAATTCATTTTAGCTTGCATATCTATGAATTCAGACGGTTTAATATTGATCTCAGAATGACAAAGTCCCTGGAAAAAAAGAAAAGTATTACACATTGTTTAATTCTTGTAGGCAATTGAGAGCATGATAAATTCCATTCCTATGTGTCTATTTTAACAACTGTTGATAATGTAGATAACAAATGCAATAACTTTGCGAAACTGGACAATGGAGCGGAGAAAAAGAAAAGCAAACCACATTTTCCTTAGAGTGCTTTAGCAGGTGCTTTTATTCAAACATGAGTGCATTTACACTCCCTTCAAAGAACTCATTCTGCTTTCCAACTTCAGTGCGTGTTTTGGTGTATTGTGGGCTAATTATACAGTCTATTCAATTGACTTAAAATATGTAAAAAAGAAGTAGGATGACATGAGACTTCTTAGGCTGCAGCATTTTTGTGAATCAACATTCTTTCCAGAGCAAGGTTTACTGACACAGGCAGGAGGAAATCACTGTTCAGTTGATCTGAAAGTATCCAGGCATCACCTCTAAGGAGAAATGGTGATAATTAATTTCAGATTAGCCACTTATGCCAGATCTTTTCAGTCAGACTAAACCTCAAGTCTGACTGTTTCTGACTAATCATTCATATATGGTATGTAATATATGTAAGATATGAGTTGTAAAAGCAAATTTTGCCCAAATATACTTGTTGAGAGTATGAGAGCATTATTCCACCTCAGTTTCAATAGCTTGCTCTTCCTCTCCAGTCCAGCTATCTTGTTCAATCTCCTAATCCTTCTGGATCTAGTCAGATATAATATCTCTCTCTCTCACTGGTAATTTTCATTCTCGTCCCACCCCTTGAATCACTTCAATATTCCCCTTGCACGCCTTCCTCTCTGGCTTTCTTAGCTGCTTCTCATGTTCTGAGCTTGAGTTCTTTGTGTTGTGAGATGTGAAAGGAAGGACACCACATTCCTCAAATCTGTTTCATTGCTCCAGATCATGTCAGGCACCTTGGTGCCTTCATATTATTCTCTACATGAGATGTTCACCTTGGGTTGTGTCTGGGTTCTTGTGCAGCCTCTAAGTTCTGTTAAGGGCTGCTGGTGATTAAGATTATACTTTTGACCATCTGATAAGCCTTAAAGGACCTTTGAGTTTTAGGGAAAAAGTTCAATATGAAATTATAATATACAGAAATGACACAAATATATGATGTATTTACGTATCACAAATACGTGATGCATTTATGACCTATAAAACAGTAATAAAAATATTTGTGATGATATTATACTTCTTCTAGCCACTAGGCTTACAGATAGATTCTTTTCAGGCAGCATTTGATGTGTGACTCCTCCTGTTTCTTTTTAAACCTAATATACCTGTTCATAATAATTTACAGCTGAATATATTAGTGACAAAAATGAGTTTTTGGTCTTCAGTGAAACACTGAAGAGTGAATGTCTATGGAAAAATGAGCCATGTTTTGTTTTACAATCTGAGGATCTGTGCAAATTTTCAGCTGCAGCACCATATTCTGCCCTCAGTTTTATACTTTCCTGCTTTAAAGTAGAGGCAGAAATCGAAGACAGGAAGGTGCTCCCAGTAGACTTGGATTGACAGGCTCTTTAATACTTTTGTTATTGTATAAATCAGAAAGAAATCAAAGCAGCTCTCATGGCTTCCAGGACTGACACTTAGGAAATACCTAAGAAAACTTTCTCTGTAGTTCCTGAGGCAATAAATACGGAGCCTCATAATGCAGATTTTACAGAGCCGTTTTCTGAGTAGCAGCATGCAGGGGTTTTGCCTTTATAGCGGGACAGGGATCACTTTATTTGTCAGTAGTTTGCTTGCCAGCCATAGAGTTAAACCATACATGAATTTAAAAAAAAAGGTCCACATTTGGACTATTTTTTTTCTTTTTTTTGTTCAAGAGGAGCAAAGGGTAAGTCATTACCTATTCCTCAATAAGAGTTCTAGTACTGTTGTATTAAAGCAGTATGTCACTTGGCTATAATATTGGAGATGAATACTCTTTCCTTGGTTTAAGAGAAGTTTTATTCATTTATCTTCCACTATGCAGGAAAAAACTTCAGCCTCTATACGATAAGCTATCTCAGAAAAAGGCAGGATGCCACTTTACACATGGATATCTTAAACACTGAGCAAAGAAATCAACCCTAATTTCTGATCCTGGTTTAAAATATCAAAATATTTAATTTACATGCATACATTAAAGAAGGACACTCTATACCTTATTGCTATTGACACCCAATACATTTTTGGCATGCAAATGGAATGTACTCTGCTGGATTCAGAGCCGGGATCTGAATCAAACTGTCAATAGTTGTTCAAATATGCAATGCAACATTGTCAAGAAGGCTTCATTGCACTTTCCGAGTGTCAGCAAAATGTCTGTGAAATGTCTTCTTTAAATTCTAGTTTTCCATCCTGTCTGCAAGTGGGCTGCTTGGGAAACAGAAGAAAAAGACAATCACAGTCCCACTAATTTTGTGAATAAAAGGAAATTCTCTACTTTCATTTTTACTGTTTTTCTTTGAAAAGATACTTGCTATTTTTTATCCTTTTTTTTTTTCTTTTCCTGGAGGAAAGAATCATTTAAACAGATAAATATTTAGGTTTTTGTTTTATTATCCTTATTTCTTTTGATCCATTTTTTAGCTCAGTGGTTGGAAACTGTTTTAAAGAGGAAACAGAATTAACAAGATGAATTAAAATCAACAGAGTGCCACCGGTGTGTAGAACAATCTTCTGTCCCAGGAAGTTAATTCAGAAATGCATCCAGTGTAAAGCATTGTTTGCGATTTAGGTGTCCATACACTATGTAAAAAATCCTGTATTTCCTATACTAAACCTATACTTTATAGGTTGAGTGAACTTAAACTAGATTTATTTAGTGAACCAAGAGTGTATCATGTAGCTGTAGCATGTGGTTTTATTTATCTGTAAAGGTGTCTGCAGGGAAACAGAAAGCAGAATTTCAGTGTGTGCCTCAGAAATATTCTTTGTCCTCTCGTGAAATCCAGACTGGTAGATTTTTCTGTACTTCAATTCCCTGGGATGACTGCAAAATCCACTTTCAGAAAAGTATTATGCTTATTCTGGAACTTGCTTACAATAACATATTTTTCAAGTTGTCCTGTGCAGGATGAGCAAAAATTATTTACTAGCTAGACATCTGTGCATGCAGGTGCTGGGAATGAAAAATAGCTTCTAAAGATGAACAACATGCAAGTATAAACAGGGTGTGAGATGCCACCTGGCATTGAGTCTTGGTCCTTCACAGGTGGACACTGAGCAATTACAGTTTGAAATAAGCATTGTAAATAGGCATTGCAGTATACAAATATGCAGAGCAAGAAGTGCAGCATGTTGATTTTGTATGTATATGCATGTAGCAATGCCTTTCAGTCTTGTCATAGAATCCTGGAATGGTTCAGGTTGGAAGGCACCTAAAAGATCATATTTTAGGGTTTCAACCCCTTTGGACAGGGCCATTTTTCACTAGACCAGGTTAATCAGAGCCCCATCCAACCTGGCTTGGAATGTGTCCAGGGACTGGACACCTATCACCTCTCTGGACAACCTCTTCCAGTGTTTCACCATCTCATGGTAAAAAAATTCTTCCTCATATTTATTCTAGAGCAATACTCTTTTAGTTTATCCCCCCTTGTCCTAAAACAACAGACTCTGCTAAGGAGTTTGTCCTCACCTTTCTTGTAAGCTCCCTATAAGTACTGAAAAGCAACAGTAAGATCTCCCCAGAGCCTTCTCTTCTCTAGGCTGAACAACCCCGACTATCTCAGCCTGTCTCCAGGCCTCTGATCATTTTTGTGACCCTCTTCTGGGCCAGGTCTAAGAGGTCCATGTTTTTATGGTCCTGCAGGCCCCAGATCTGGATGCAGCACTGCAGGTGGGGTCTCACCAGAGCTGAGCGGAGGGCCAGAGTCACCTCCCTTACCCTGCTGACAACGCTGCTTTGGACACAGCCCAGGATTTTTTGTTTGTCTGGGCTGCAATTTTTCATTGCTGGCTCATGTACAGCTTTTTGTCCTTTGGGCCTACATGTGGATATCATACTAATGAAATCTCTGCCACCAAAAAATAAACATGCTGTCATATATAATGATAATATTAGTCCAAAATGGGTGGAATATTCTCCATATGCATATTAATGCTTATTTTGCTTTGACCTATTATGATCTCAGCCATAGCACACATAGCTGAGACATGGTGTTACCTGAAATTCAGTTTATGAACTAATTTATGCATTTTTTTGAAAATAATATGCTTTAATTCAGCTGATTAATTAGCTATCAGGTAAATATATTCAAATTAGCTTTACATCGCAGTTGAGCCCAAATTGTCAGCTAATAACTGGATTAACAGTTTAATCCATGCCTGGATTAAATGATATTTCTAGCTCTTTTAACGTGTTAGTCAGTAAGTGGAAAACGCTCAAGAGCATTATTTGGAAAGAAACTGCAACGATCCTGTTACAGGAGAATATGCTGCTAGATGGAGTGAACACTACTGGTTTTCTCCATCTCCCAATGTGAATAGCATAAATAAGACTAGATGAAGAAATCACTCAAACCTACATAAAAGCAATTTCCATGTAATTTTTTTGCGGCCATCTTTCCAGATGCCCATTTTTCTCAAGCATTAATGATGATGAATTTTTCAAGACAGAATTTTAAACCTGTGTTTTCTCATTTCTCATACATTGGACTTTTCCCATTGACTTAAGAAACCCACAGAACCCAGTGCAGTGCCAAATGGTTTACCTTGTAAAATCTAAAGAGTTCAGAGATATAGCCAGCTTTCCATTTAAAAGCCTCTTACTCTTCAAAAATTGTGCAGTACAAAAAGAGGCAAATCATCAATTATTTTGTTGGGTGCACTGTTCCTTAAGGAAAAAATTTTCTTATTTGACCATTTTAAGCACAGGATAAGAGAAGTTCCATTTTGAAGGATAAAATGATTAAACAAGAAACACTACATCACTTTATGGAGTAAGAAAAAGATGGAAACAGGAGAAAACAAGGACCATTTGATCACCATTTTAATTTATTTATTTTATTAATTCAAGATGCTAATTTATGGATGCAAATCCTTTGAAAGAAGGAGATACTCAGGGGAATCTGAGGTATTTTTACCTTGATGAATTTGAATATCTGTCCCAATCCAAAGTGTGAAGTGAGATGCTACTTTTCTAGTTGTATTTTGATTTTCAATCATAAATCAACTTTCCTATAATTAGTTGAAGATATACCATCAGCAAAAAAGACTATAGGCTGCACTTGCACGATTCCTAAAATGTACTTGTATAGAAACCATCTACAAGAAATTTTGTGGAAGCTGTACAAGGTACATCTAATAACAGCCTGTACTAGTTTGAAAACAAACCAGTGAGAGACTCCAAATCAGAACTAAAATTTAATAGGAAAATTAAAATAAATGCAATAGTACAGAAACACTGACAGAGTCAGAGCACAACCTGACACCCTGTCAGTCAGGGTAGTGGCAGCAGTCCGATTAAATGGTGGCTGCAATCCTGTTGAAGTGATAGATGTGGTTCTGTTGAAGCAGTGATCCTGTAGAAGGGTCTGGTCTTCCTCTGGAGGTCCAGTGGTGGTTATGTAGCTCTTGTCCCCTGGGAATCCAGTGGATAAGGCTGCTTGTCGTGTTCCAAACCTCAGATTATATCCAGGTAGGAATGCTTGGTTCCTCCCCCTGGGCAGAGCATCTCGCAAGGGGATGATGTAATTTTATGAGTCATGCAGTGAGGCTGGATGGCCCATTAAGAGAAGATATCCCCTGGAGGGAGTTATCAGGTATGTGTCATGGAAGAGATAAAGAACACTGCCCCACCTGGTTTTACCAGCTCATGTAGATGGTGATAGGACCCATACTTTTGGTTGCACCTTACACTGTAACCTAAGGCACAGCCAAAGAAGTGTAGCACTGCAATGACTGCATTTAGACAGAAAATGCTGTATGTGCCATTGTATGCTTGTGGGTTAACAGAGCCTGTATGAAAGTACCAAAATCTCATAAAGGTGTCTTCTTCGCAGTTTTGATACCTGTTCAGATCTCTGGCAGTACATGGGTTTCAAGATATTAAGCTTGGCTTTTATCTTCTGCATTTGACTAGAAGCTCAAAAGTTTTGGAGATTTTCAGATGTGGATCTTGAAGGCACACAGTCCTATCTGACATTGCCCCCTAGGCCTTTCTGTAACTCCACAGTGACTCCCAAATGATAGATACGGTTTTTTTTATCTTGTCACCTATATCATTAATAAATCATTAGATACAAAACCATAATGGTGTAGGTCTCAGATGATTGCAGAGACGGACTTTGTTATTTGTCTGTCTGTATTTCATTCTGTGAGTACATAGAACAAGAACTGTTGGCCTTCAAATTTTCTAACCATTCTGTGCTCTCTCAAACCTTTCCAGGGAGAGGGATAGCAGTGAATGAATAGAGAGAGAAGAAATCAATTTTGAGAAGTCATTGGCAGCATTTTCTTTTGGACATTACTTAAGTCCAGCAGTTTTGCATTGCTATTGCAATCACATCCATTTCCACATCTCCAGATGGAGCTGCCTCTTCTCCACCCGTTGCCATGGAGCTCTGTCTGTTTTACTCCATTATTTGCAAAAGGGAAATAAGGCCCAGGAGTTCTAAAAATCTTCAAGAGAGTTCTGACACATAGGAAAGTGCTTTCTTACCTCTATAAGAGCTCAGATTTTGACAGAAAGTAAAACACATTGCCAGCAAGTAAGCATGAATTTTGGCAAGTCTGAATAAGACAGTCTAAATATGAAGTGCTCACAAACCAGCCAAATCCCAACTTGTAATGTTCAAACTGGCTAAAGAATATTTCTGGCAAGTTACACTGTCCATTTTTAAATAAAACAGCCCATTACTTATGATTCATTATACATATACTTATGTCAATATCAGGTAAAAATGGCAAATTACAGAAGTTTTCTTATGTCTGAGAAACTCGGTGCATCTTTTATGAGTGTTTCTTTCTCAGCTTCCAAGAGCTAAGAAGAAACTTCAGGTCTTGAAGTTGCTCTGTCCATTGAATTCAGCCTCTAAAAATTATCTTTGTTTCTGAAGATATTCTCAGACTGGTCTGGTCCCTGGTTTAGAACCTGGTTGTTTCTTGTTAGATTAATCTGTCAGAAAACATCCTGATCTCCTTCCAGCCTATACAGTTGCCTTTTAGCACAGCAAGTATAGGCTAAGTTTGTATGTATACATTGGAAATTAGGTCTTCTATCCCTTTACGTTTCTATGACTGTTACAGTATAACCTGTATATACACCCTGCTATTTACTTCTTTACATAGTTAAAACAGGTTTGGTGGTTTGGTTTTTTTTTTGCTTTTTAAAAGGGAATTACTTTCTTCACATTTTCCAAAACCAGTTGCTTTTGTGAGCTACTGAATAAGATCAGAATTTCAGACTATGGCAACTGCACAAAACTTAGGTGTACTGGAACACCTTTATGTTCGGGAGAAAGATCCTAAATTTCCCTAAGAAAACAAAAAGCTTTGAATCTTGGAAGTGATCTTAAGACTATAATTTCTAAAGATCTCTGCTGTAGACAGCTGAAGCATGAGCAGATTGTTATATGAGTCTAGGAGTTCTAGGAAGATTACCTTTCTGTAAAATGTGATCACATAGATCAGCTTTTTATGAAGGTGACAACAGGCATCTTGGTGTCAAACAGATGGGAGCTCTTCCAGGGGAGTATTCCAAGTATTGCTAAGCACAGTTTTACAGACACAGCACATGAGGTGTGCCAGGGCAGCAATGTGATGATATGAGGCCTTGTTAGCTGTCTTTTCTGTGTGATTTCATATTAATTTATAATGATTTTTGAGAAATATGTGTTTTAAAGATGTGGTGCCTGAAAGCATCAGGAAGAAACATATAACACTGATTGCCGAGACTTGTCAAAAAACATGCCTAGAAGATAAAGCACCAAATTAGACTCTGCCTCTTTTTCTATCTAGCTGAAAACGTTTTTTCAAAGGCTGACATACCAGGTCAAAGGGCTGCACAAACTGGAAGACCCTGTAGGCAACTGGTTTGTTGGGTACCAGCTTGGAAGGAAGGTAGATGTCTTACAGTTTGAAAATTTGCACAGTCTGCTGAAGTAGTTTTGAGTTAGGATTTTCTTCTAAATACGTGACATTTAACTTGAAGGAAGCTATCTGGCCAAAGGGACCAGACTGAAGAGTTTGAAGTTAAGATAGATCTGCTCAGAAAATGATCCTTGGTACCATGACCCAGATTTAGCAAATAATTGTGTGAGTCTGTATTAAGCTAGGCAATACCTAACAGCCAGAAACCCAAGAGGGGTGTGCTCAAGGCAGTAAGGAAAGGTCATAGGTCCAATTTGCACAGTAACTGTGAACTCAAGCATTGAGCAGAAGTGAAAATGTGAGTCTTTTGTAATTCTGAGATGTGACAGTATCATATGCTTTTATTTTGTCACAGAAGAAGGAAACTGAGCATGCAAATCTCTGTTATGCAATGAAATAGAAGTTTTTGTATTGGTAGAGGTTTTTTTGCTTGTTGCTTGTAATCCAGAAAATTATGCTTGTATTTCCTCTTTATTAAAAAGTCAATTCTGAACTAAAAATAAGGACAATATTTTTGGACAAGAAAGGCAATTTCCTATTGACAGTATGTATTCCGTGACTTTGAAGATTCTCCATATAGAATTGAAACTCCATACTTTCTGGGAAAAAACCTGGATTCTTCTAATAGATAGCTCAGACTGCAGTTATAGATCACACACAAAATTATTAGTTGAGATTTTTCAGACTTGGTCTGCAGGTAACCCCTGCCTTCAAAGTCCATGAATGTTTTAAACAGAGCTGTATTAATATTGATATATAGATTTACTTAAAAATGAAATGAACCAACTCATGCAGTAAGGATGATGCATAAAAAAAGGTAGCTGGCTGATGCATATGATAGATTTTCTCTCTAAAACTCCTTTTATTCACTAGGAGTATGTAAATGACAAGAGCTGATTTTGTTGATGTGGAATTGTAGCTGACTGGATGGTTGTGTAATTAGAAAAAAAAAAAAAAAGAGGAATCAATAAAAGTTTCAGCAATTTAGCACATTAGTCAATACATAATTCCCGGCAAAAAAAAGTGCTTTTGGTGGAAAGGTATATCTTAGGCATGACAGCTAGCTCCCATTTCTTGTAAGGAATGATGACTTGGGTCATTTATAGTCTTATAATAACAAACTTCACTGTTTGTTCTGGAAAACTCTGAGCACAAGTAAACCTACTGTAAGTACTTTATGCATAATCTTGTTTCACTGAGTTCTGTGTTTAATTTATTTAGCAACAATCATTGCTCAAATGGTCCTTCGTCAGTGAGGATGCTGCAATTTTCAGTGTTCATCTTTTGAATGTAGATACAGATCTTCACACAAATCAACCTCCCCTTAACTGGAATGGGATGTCTCTTCCATTTTACTTCCAAGGCAATGACAGTTTCACATTTTTATGTGACTTTCACAAGACCAAAATCAGAGAACCTGTAAATCAGCAGCACATAAAAATGCAAGAATATTGTTTACTGGAAATACGGTAGGGTTTACAGTCTTTGTTGTTGTAGACTACTAGAGGGTAATATTCAATTACAATATATGACAAGTAGACCTGTGTACAAATATAGATCAAAATTTTAGATACAGACACGCTGGACTTATACAGGGCATGCTGGTTGTTGACCACAGAGCTCAACTCAAGTAACCAGTTTCAATCTGACAGAAGTTACTCTTAATTATAAGTGTAACTGAGAGAAGAATCTGGCTTGTTGATTGCTGGGTTTAGGGCCTCATTGGTGACAGAAAATATTGAAATTAAATCTGGGAATTCCTAAACAATTTGGCAGGATCTCTCTGTGCCCACCCCCTCTCTTCCCCAGTCCTAGGCTACTGCAGAATGTGTAAAAGATTGGCACATTCTATGGCCCAAGTTTTATGAATATTTCCACTATCATGCTGAAAGTAGAGGCTAAAAAGCTTAATGTGAGACATAGGGTACATACAGATCACATAAAGCTATTTTGCTCAACGTATTTTCTGCACTTTAAAAACTACCTCAGTAGAAGATACAAGAGCAATAAAATTCTCTGAAAATCAATACCCAAAATGTTTTAAGGGCCTACAGTATTATCTGCTTCACTGTTTTTCATTGGAGGCATCTCCTGAGTGAGGATGACCTTGCTTGTCTGCTGAATGGGTACAGGTATATCCCAATGGTCCCCTGAGAGAAGGAACATTGAAGAGAAGAGCTTGCACAGCATGTTTGTAAAGGACCAGCAACATGGTTTATGATGAAAGAGCAAGAACTGGTTTTCCAGTAATCATCAAAACATACAAGCTCTTCCCTGAGGAAGCAGGCATGTAGCTATGTTTTCAGTCATGAAGCTTCCATGAGTGCATGGATTAATATCTCCATATGGTCTTCCTCACCCAGCTCAGTATGAACTCCAGGAGAATTTCCAAGAAATCTGGAAACTGTATAGGGCCGCTGTAAACCAAGTATTTTAGGTGCCAAGAAACTGCAATCTTGTCCAGATCCATACCACACCCTACATATGGGCTGTGTCTAAATAATACAGTGTGGGCCTAAATATACTTCTTAAGGAGTTGCATATGTCCTTTGGAACAGAGCATTCCATCATCTATTCTTCTGTTCCTACCATGCTGACCAATAGATGTCGATGGTATGAAGAGGGGAATAAAGAACTAATTCAAAGTTGAACTCTCTATTTTTACAAGAGAATCAAGAAACTCATCACATCTTAGAAGGAACAAAGATAAAAAAATGCCCCTCACATATTTCTACTCCAAACTGCATTTGTTATTCATTTTAATTCAAACCACCAGCACTACCTTAATGGTTCAGCATCAAGACTTTTAGTTTCAGAATTGTCCCATATGGCTTATTCCACACTGTATACCATCATGCCAATTCTGATGCTACCAAGACTCCAATAGTTTAGTGTAGAAAAGGAAAATGAAGGGTGTATCCAGTACTCTCATTCTAATCAGTATCAGTAACATATTTTTGAAGGAAATATCCTGGCTGCCTCAATTATAGTGCTGCGGTTGGCAGCAGAGAATGGCCTCAAAGCATGAAAACTGGATTCCTTCCAGAGCAAATGAATCCAGAAGAGAAATTCCTTAAAGATGATAATGTGCTCCAATCAGCGTATTGAGGGCATGAGACCAGGCAAGAGGGATTCTGGAATATACTCTTGAAATGCATGTGGTGTGGGTGCTGCACCACCAGCACTAACTACGCTCTGTAAAACCACTCTATTGATTTATTCTCTAATGTAGGCACAGCCACATCGACAAAAATAATCCCCATTATTCAAGTGCTATCTGAACTGTGGGGAAGATGTGAAGCAGGACTTGATGCCCTGTTCATGTGGTTGAACAGAGAAGGGAACTGGCCACCCAACTACACAAATCCTTTCTTTCGGTGTCTCAATTCCTATGCAGTCATTCTACAGAGATCTCCCCAGTCTCATCCAGAACAGAATTCTCCACAAACCGCTAGCAAGACACTCTCTGGAGGAAACCAGTTCACAGTGGAACAGTGGGAGAAAGGATTACTATCTTGAAATGGAGATCTAGTTCTATCAATTAAAGTTGAAGTATTTTATTCACCGTACAAAATCAAAAGCTGAATGAAGACAGGATTTATGAAAGGACTAAGAGTATAATTCAGTAAAAGCTAGAAAGCCAGAAAGCAAAAGGCCAGGCCAAAGTGTCAGAAGAATGTGCCCCAGGAATATTCTTTTTACAGGGGAAAAATAAGCTAATTAATATTAAACTAGGTTTATGTTGAACTTTTTTATTAGTTTATAAATAACATTTGACATTAACAATAAGATCAGTATAAAGAACCCAAATTTCCAGTTACTCTACATAGGCTGGCACATAATTCTTCAAGCATCAGTTTATTTGATCACAGAATCTCACAGCACTCCAGCAATGTCATCATTTCTTATGTGACAATTCTTTACTTTATTACACTTTTTCAATAGCACCAGAGATATTCTTTTTCTGCTTCATCAGAAAAACTAGCAGCTGCTTGTTTTCCAGTTTAAGAGAATGAAATGGCCAATGTGGCAGCATAGAGTGTCTATTGTCTGTTTATTAGGTGCAAAGAATCCCAATATATTTCCAGAATCTGACCATTTATATAATATTCTAAAGTGTTTTGTCTATTGCTATTTTTATATCTCAAGTATTTCCACATGTGCTTCATGTCAAGTGTGAGTATCCCTTTTGAAACTGAGCATATATACTATTAGTAAAAGTAAGACCCAAGTTGTTTATAAGACCAAGATTCCTAGCTGATGTAGATCAACATAACTACAGTGGTTTCAGTGTAAAACCCTGTTAGTCAAGACCACTTTTGCTTGAATAGAAAGCATTTTCATTCAATTCTACATCTTTTCTAGTCAATTAACTAGGCGTATTTGAAATAAACAAAAAATACCAATCCAATTTCTATAAATAAGTGTCATTCATGAAATAAATGAATATATTTTCATATTTTTCAAAAATATGTTATTTAATGGAAAAAATGCCTTTATAATTGCTTAATTGAATTGGATGATTTTATGAAGAATTCTTTTAAGTCTTCATATCTTTTGTAATGACTAAAATATGTTTTAAACTCCATTTTATACAGAAGAAATCAATTGTGGTAAGTGAGCACAAAAAAAAAAGCGGTCTAATATTTTATTTCTGGCTGTAGATCTGTGTCTGAAAACAGGAGTTGGCTTTTCTGAAACTAATTTTTATTTCATGTAGTCAAAAAACAGTGGAATTTTATAAAACATAGAAATTTATAGAAAGCCATTCCTCATAAAACTCCTGGGGCCTGTACTGTTCTGACTTATACCCCATGCAACCTCACTGAAGTCAAGCACCCATGGACTTTTAAAACATATTTGTGTATTGTGACAGACATCCAAAGTGTACCAGCAATGTCATTTAAAATCTGTGTTGCGTTAAGAAGAATCTAAATGTTTTACATTGCATATCACACTTGCATCCTATTAATAGGCACTATAGACTCAGATGTATTTTTAGATAGAGCCTCTTTGGCACTGAGTTTGCCAGAGTAAACAGCTCATTGCATCTGAAATTAATTCCTAATATAATGTGAACAAGGATAAGAAAAGCCGAGGCAGATTAGAGTGGACGAAATTCTCTGCTGTCTTGTGACTACTTAGGCCCAAATTTTGTTGAACTATGTGCACGTATATGCACTCAATGAGATTGTTTTAAGACAACAAATTACTAAGTAAGCATTATTTGATGATGTGTCCAATATAATGTACTCTTAAGGCTTCTGTCCTTTTATATTTATATCCTTTCTTGTATTCTTCAGAGCAAATATAACCAGGTGAAAGTATAATATAAAATTTAGTAGCATTTATGCAATTTCTTGAATAATTTGCATCTAAAGAGTGCCTCAGCCAGAAGAGGAGCTTTGCATTGCTTCACAAACTGTGAAAGTTTTAACAGCAACCAAGCATTTCGTCAAAGCAAATACTTGATCACCTTCTAAATGGAGTAGAAGAAATTATATCATGTGACATGCATTGTCTTTAGCAGAGAGGCCAAGCCCAAGGCAATCCACCAGCTGAATAGAATGAATTTGGTAGAAAATGAGGTCTTTAAGGTTTCATGATCCTTCTTCTGCTTAAAACTGTAGACAGAGGTATACTTTTTGGAACTCAAATTTACGTAAAATCATTATATCTATCAAGGAATGGAATTTTTTTTGTTGTCGAAAGAAAATAAGTCGAACTTGATGGTCTATATAAACCTTAGTGAGCTGCACAACAGGGAAGGATAGGATTGTTATTGACTGTCATAATAACAATAATCACAACATAGATGATAATTGTAATGATAATTGTCCTGGTTTCAGCACAGTACAATTGTAAACAAAATTGGAGACAGGCGCAGTGAGTACTATCATTGTGACTTCTTTTGCACATTCCTCTGAAGGCTGTAAATCTGTCACACATCCTGTCAGAAGTTTATATGCATGTCCTTTCTGTGTCTTTGTTGTGGGCGGTGCTTTCTGATCCAGAAAATAGAGATGGGGAGGGAATTATTCAGGAGCATATGTGTCAATGGAAAGGAAGCTATTTTGAATCAGAAAGCAGATTACATGTCAAACAGAAATGTTCCAATCTGCAAATAAATACAGAAGGAAATCCAACAGGTGCCATGACTCCAAATCTTTTGATGTTTCTCATCTCCATAAAGGATACAGACAGGGAAACCAGCTGCAAATATGTTAGGTTTACTGAAATACAATACAAGAGGGAGCACTAAATACCAGGCAGTTATCGAGGGTACAGAGAGGGATTTGGGACCGTCTTTGTAGAGTGATTGCACAACACATGTTAAATCAACATATGGTTCCAGCAGAGGATGGAATAAATAAATCCTTTTAAAAGCAGGCTTAAGAAAAGAGAAGAAATATAAGTAAAATATATCAAAACTTTATACAGGGGGAGGGGGAAGGCCACATAAAGAAACAAAAAAAGAAAAGTGAAATTACAGAGTCTAGAAGTAGGTTATACGGTCGTGGAAATTACAACATTAGAAAGACTTTGCTCACATTCATTTCTATAACTGTATGGAGGACAGGAAAGTAGGAGAATTTATTTATTTATAAAAGAGAATAATGTGGCCCTTTGTAGAAACTCTCTAAACTTGAAAGGCTCATTAAGATATTGAAATAATTATTCTTTCTTCACACTGCATAAAAGATTAAAAAAAGGAAAATACTATTTTTTGATTAATCATTAGGTACTGATAACAATTAATTCAGTCCCAGTAACTTCAGTGAGATATTTTGGTTAAAATAATCTTTCAAATTTTCAATATACTTTTGTGAATTCCATCAAAAATTAATAATGGAATTGCTTGTATGAGAATTTTCATTTCTATTTCATAGGTGTTTAGGACATACTTTTTTGTCGAAATTATTTCATGTTATATTTATGACTTTTCCATCAGTTTAAGATTATGATATCAGCAATTTTTAAAAAGTTGAACAGTGAAATAATATGATAGCAAAGTGTTTGTCCCATTCTCTTTATAACTTACCCCAGAGAAAGGATCTATGTATATAGTTTGTAAATTCAGTTATTCATTAAAAAAAATTACCTGGTCTGGGCTTTGCTATGGTTAAGCTTATGTTCAAACTTCATTACAGCGTTCTATAGAGAAGGTGAGAGCTAAAAGAGAAAAAAAATTAATTTTATCATAAGAAAGCACTTTAAGGGTTTTAGCAAATTGCAAAAAATTATTGTAATGACATTTACTTGTAGTAAATGGATTTGCTTAGTGACACATTAAAGATCATAGAGTCATAGAATGGCCCATGTTGGAAGGGATGTTAAAGATCACCTAGTTCCAACCTCTGTGCCATGGATAAGGACATCTTTCACTAGACCAGGCTGTTCAGGGCTCCATCCAATTTGGCCTTAAAGATAAATTGAACTGAATCATAAATATTTTTGGTTTAAACCAGCTGAGAATTAAACTCCAAACAAGCCACTCTGCTTGCCTCTGCCCCCTCTGATGAGATAACTATTCCCTGAAAACAAATAACCATGGGATAAGCAAAGAGCAGCAACAGCAACAACATTAACAAAAAAAAAGTGTAAAAAAAGGGAGGGTGGTTTACACACAAGAAGGTGCTCATCCCCACAACCCAGCTCCACCTGGCCACCAGGGCAAAGACGAAAGGGTGGACGTTATCACAGTTGGTGCCACACAGCCTCCCGAACAGAGGACAAAGTGGCTGATGCCAATGCAGCTGGCATTCCCATTCCCCAAGCCTGAGACAACAACAAAAAAAAAAGGTGGACAAACCCCCAAAAGCTGGATCATCTGCTCCATGCCTCTCCGGCCCACTCTCCACAGCTCCTTGCAGCACCGGTGCCTGTGGCGCACAGACACAGCGGGGCTTGGCTGGGCTCCCTTTGGTTCAACGCCCACGCACACGCACTTGGCCGGGCTTGGCTGGCTTGCCACTTGGACTTGGTTCTCCTGAGGGACAGAAGGGACAGGCATTAGTGGAAGAGAGGCAGATTCTGCAACCTTGGCCACTGTCAACTTCCCTTCTCTTGGCTACCGTAAGAAAATTAGGACAACAACCAAAAGGAAATCTAGCTTGGAACTTATTTCTGAGGGTCATCTGCTCCAAACCCACTTCTTCCCCTCAAAAGCAGTACCAGCTTCAAAGTTAGATCAGCTTACTCAGGGTTCTATCCAAATGGGGTTTGGGTTCTGTTATTTCCACAAGGATATAAATTTTCACAGATGTCTTGGGCAACCTGTTCCCATATTTGAGCAGCTTCATTGTGAAAGTTTCCTAACATCTAGCCAGAATTTCTCTTACTGCAGCTTGTGCCTATTTCCTCCTTTTTCCATTTTTTTTCCCCTGAAGTAAAAACATCCATGAGTCTTTTTTTCTGCTAATTTCCCCTCCCCCCAAAAAAAACCCAAACAAGGAACGACTAAACAAAAACCCCAAAGACCCCAAGCCAAAACCTTTTTTTCTGCATATATTTTTAAATAGAACCACTATACTCAGGTCATTATGTTTTCCCTCACTGAAGATTTCCTACCAATGGTGGCATAATATGTATGGAACATGCCCTTGCCACGAACAATGGGAAATCTTAAATACACTTTGAATTGTTGTCAAGGAAGACAGAACATGACAAGTTCTAAACTAACAGCAGTCAGTTTATGTCTATGTTCAAGAAGATGTCTTAGGGAAAAATAAGAAGGTACCAAAACTTCAGTGATCCTAAATGAAGGCAATAAAGACATAGTAGGGAGAGGGAATCTTGGAGCTCTTCACACTGATGCCTGGAGTTTCACTGAGATCCTGTTTGTATGGAGATGTATGGCAGAAAACATGAAGAGAACCAGTCCTAAATACTTTTACATTTAAAAATATTCTAGCAGCAAATCACTGATCATGCCAATCATTCAGGAGTTTAAATGTGTTAATCTTCCAAGTGTTCATACAGTTCAGAATATTATTACAGCTAAATTGACATTTTCTTCAGTACAAAAGTTTAGCTTTTCTCTGAAGGTAAAAAAATAAAAGGAAATAAACTTTCGTATTTACAGGGAATGCCACAGAAATAGTCATTATCAAAACCTCAGATTTCTACTAAGAAACAGTGCAAATCTCCTGGGTGAACAATTTTTAACCAGTCTTTTCTGCGTCACTGTTATCATAAATGCCCTTTGACTACGTTCATCTTGTACAGGGCAGGAAGCTAGGCTCATTTCTTGTTTAGCAGTTAATTCTTTCCTAATGTCACTGGGTTTTATTGCTATTGCCCCTCAGTCATTCTCTTTAGATCTTTAGATATATTATTTTAATATGCAGAATGTGAAATATTTTGGATCAGATATTATTTACAGTTAGAACGGTCAGGAACCCCAGATGTTCATTAACAACAAAAATTAACTTAGTTGTCTCCTTTATTCCCTGTTATAACTGAGAAATGATTAAACTAATCCAGATGTGTCTGTGCCTTTAATTCCATCTGTGCCACAGACAGTAAGGCTCTGGTCATCAATGAATAATTGCATATTAATCTCCAGAGCTTTTGATGTTACAGTTTTTCTGATGCTCTGTTAAAATACACATTTGTTCTCAATCTTTCGAGTAAATCCTGAGAATTTAACTAAGTATTTCTTAACATTCATTAATAGGGGGAGTTTTTTACTGCTCTTGGCTATGCTTCTGTGGGAGTGTTAACTATAGGAAAATATTCCAAAAAATTTAGATGAAGAAGCTATGAATTTTAGTACCAAAGTGTTTATGGCAAGAGAAATAAATACAATTCTTGTAACAACTTGCAGACTTGAAATATACCCTTTTTGCTGAGATGTATGGAGGTGGTCTACTGTTATCTTTATAATCTTTAGTTCTAAAGACCCCCAAAGCATCTGCGGTGATTTTTAAACCAGGGTTTGTTTTGCCTTTTTTTTTTTAATCTTTCTGTAAAAAAAAATATTTTCTTAAAAGAAAATAGTATCAATGTTTGCTTTACTTCACTTATTAGATGAATGTTTCACAACAGTAAAATCTGCTACGAGTGCTCACCACATGAGCTGTAAAATATGGTTAATTACAGTTGTTTAGATGTTACTAGAATAAAATCTAATGAAAGTCGAACAAGCAGAGTTAATTACTTATTTTTATTGTTTCTGGATCAGACAAAGAAATGGACAAGGGGTTAGCGGAACTTTTCTGTACACTGACATTTTTCAGTACTCAGCAAAGCTTAATCAAAATGTTTTCCAGCTAGCAGAGACAGAAATTGCAAGAAGTGGGTAAATCTATAGAAATTTCCCAGATATATGTTTGAACCAGTGCATGTAAGTGCCACTTCTTCCTGTGAGCTGAATCCTCAGGTCAAATTTTTTCAAGGGTGAATAAAAAAATCTGTAAAGAAGGTCATATTGCACAGCAGTGTATAAGTCTATGTCTTTCAGAGTAGTTAAAATTACTGATTTATAATAGCATTGTCTTCTATAAGTTATTAAGGAATGATAGAACCTTGGTAGCTCAGTCTTATTTGGAGATGCTAGAGATTCTCTGTGCTCCCACTGCTCCTCATGCTCAGAAAAGTTTGGGACCTTCAACTTTTGCATGTGATTTATGTAGGCAAACCACCAAGTTTTCCAAATGTTAGCTATATTTGCATTTCTTCCCTGGGAGCCAAATCTCAATGAATTTACAAGGCTTTCATGTTCCAGTGCCCTGAGATCTATGTTGGAAGATTTTTTAACTACTGACTTGGACTGATGAAAGAACATAGACCAAAAGAACAGCAGACTTCTATTCCATCTTGGAGAGACTGAATCCAATAATATGTCTTCCCAGAAAATATGGATTAAATAAATACATTTTTAGCCAGCACAACAGCAATATAGATCCAGGAAAAGAGGACTATCATCTGGGAAAGACTGAGTTTCAGTTAGTAGTTTCTGATAAAGAAAACATGAATCAATAGCAATGTTGCATATGCTGGTATACGTGTTAGTTAATCAAATACTCTCTTGGAATCAAATTATTTTTCCAGGTCCACTCCTTAGCAGTAACGGTAAACTGCTTATTACTGTGACATCATTAAATGTATAATGGCCAAAATCAGGTACTGAGAATATAAAGGGATGCATGAAGTAGATGATGAAATATATTTCAGCAAATTTATAAATACACAAAATTGAAAAATGTAAAAACAAATATTAGAGAGCGTCAAATTAGATGTTTGTCAGCAAACTTAATACTTGCTGTAGGAACCTGCATGATAACCTATGAGTTGAAGTCAATGTTTTTTTCTGGTTTTATATTTAATGCAAATCATCTACTTTAAGTGCATCTTTAGCTTAGACAACCAAGAGTAATTCTAAAACTCTAGATATGATCTCCAGATAACTTAAAATTTTACTTAATATTATCTTTGATCCTTGGTCTCTGTCATGACAGATCAACTAGGAAATGCACTGGTTAATGCACTTGAACTTTCCTTTAGTGCTGACAGCTGAATTGCTACTTCCTAAAATTTATGGTGCTGACAGGCCTTTTTAGCTTCTTATTCTCCTAGCACAAACATTTAAGCAAGCTGGATGAATTGATGCAGTTCCTTGGCACATTACTCCACCTATTCCTCCTGCTTTCACATGAAATCCTCTTTTTTATGGATGTTGTCCCAGATTTTCCACATTCTGAAGTTCTCACACACCAACCCCATTCTCACCAGGATCCTGAAAAGGTGGAAAAGATCCTTCACCTCGAGACTCATGTCAGTGGCTTTGTCACATGACTAAGCCACGGGCCTATGCGAAAATCCTGAGTGAGGGTAATAGTGCTAGACTGAAATTTGAGACTGTATCTTTCCTTGTCTCCTCTTCCGTAGTCAGTGCTCAAAAGTTGTGCCCAATTCTGCCTTGGAATCCCTTTTTTAATTGTCTCAAGATAAGATGATGCCAACACAACCTTATTGATGCTCCATATTTTCTCCTCGGCTGACATTAGTGACAATACTGTAAAAGGCTCTTTGATCAGCTCTGGCAAGTGACCAAGTCTGGGTAGATTTCTCACTGATTTGGGGAAACACTGCCAGAGCTGATTGTAATGGTTCTTGACATGGTCATAAGCTGGTGCTCTGGCAAAAAGTCTGACAGCCACAGGGACATGTCAAATTCTTCACTATCATTTTCCACATCTTGACACTCTGACATTTCTTTTTTCTACTCTGAGTGTACGAACATGTGACAAGCACTAAGCCAAAGACCTTCTTGACCCTTGATGCTTAGAGGAGGATTTCCCTCTTCCTTTCCTTCTTTTTCCCCAAATTGACTAGTATCATCTTTCCAGTTCTTATATTCCTGGTAATCAGTCAATTTTGGGCGTGTTGATCCAGTTGGTTATTTGTCTTCACAGTGATATGTCTTTGGTGGGATAAGCCTATTCAGATGTGTAGTTTCCACATAGAAAAGTAGCCTTTCTTCCTCTGGAGTTTGCTCTTTGCCTGGGGACAGCCCACAGGTATACACATATGCAATACGAGTGAGAGCAGACTCAGGTTGCTGCAGGCAAGGGTGTTTGAAGCATGAACGACGCTGTGGATGGGCTACATGACGGAAAAGCTCCTAAGTTTTGCCCTTTGCCTTCCCTTCACCTTTCAAGGAAGGCACTTAAGGAGAACAGCAAGAACTATGCAACAGAGCTGGTCTGAGTTTGGTCTTGATGTTTCTGGCGATGCCATAGTGGTATAAATAGAATAAGCCTGCTCAGAAAGGGACTTGATTTGAACGTTCAGCAGAGTTTTCTGGCTTTTATTTTTTTCTTAAATAAACTGTGCCATAACTTTGATTGTAAAAGAGCTGTCTGTTTAGATTAATGATCTGGCCTCAGCCACAATTTTTTCCAGTAACAACTGTTCCAGCAGTAAATAAAACACTTGTAAGACAGGAACAAATCTCATTTTAGGCTGGGATGTTTATCTAAAGTAACCTTGGTCTGCCAGAGCTATGATCTGTAGTATACTTAGGGCAACACAGTGTTTGATCTCTTGCCTGAGAAATCATTTCTTAGAGCACCTTGTTTGCAGCAAAGGGTAAACTGCTTCCTGGCTTGTTGTGGTAAGAAAATGGTTCAATCTCACAAATAAATTGAGCATTACCTTCTTTTAAATATAGAGCTTTAGAATAGTCTGAAAAGAACAAAATTACTGAGCACACCTACAACCCACCCTCTGTCCTTGCTCAAATCAGACTTTTAAATTCTTTTTCTCAGAGATTGTGACACACCAAGGCTATTTTTATACAACACCTCATTATACGACCCAGAAAATTTCTAAAATGTGTTTAAGTAAAATCATAAATACTTATCAAATCAACAGTTATTATTCTGGCCACATGAGAACAAGCTTCTATTTCCCCCTAATATTGTTGATCTTTTGCATTGCTGCACTACTTTCTGTTCCTCAATTGTAAAACAGAGATAATGAGAAAAGAAGTTGTGGTCCATTAAAAAAAATCAATTTTATTTCAATGTTGCTGTAAGATGACAAAGGGGTTTCTTTGCTGTCTGTTTTTCTTTTTCTTTTTTTTTAGCTCAATCTTTATTTATCAAACACCTTTGCCAGTCAAAGGCACATATGATCAAGAAAAAGAAATGCTGATGTTACTAGAAGTTGATATTAAACCCATTAATGTCTTTGTCTGGGATTCTACTAAGTTGACCAGTGCAAAATTAATCTCTTAAGAAAATCAGTCCAAAGCAAAAACCTCAAGAATGTCTTTGCCTTCTTTCTTTTTACATAAAATTAAAAAAAAACCAAAACAAAACAAAAAGGGGAATGGAAAGGGAAAGGAAGAGAACTTGTCTATCAATCTGACCATCTATCATTTTTTCCAAGCATCTAGCAAATCATGCTCCATTTTCTTACTACAGTAAGTGATGTATGTGTCTTACAAATAGTATCAAGAATGAGATTTTTCTCTGAGTTGTATGCTTGATTCATCCCATATTTCAGAATAAAAAAAGAAGTTAAAAAAGAAAAAGAATTAGATTGCCAGTGCCTATACATTTTGACAAATGTTGTCTTCAGTGTGTAATATTGCTCTTTTGAAAGGCAACTGGCTTTTTTTCTTTTCCCATTTTACATTAGCTTTGTCATGAATCCAGAACTCTAACAGAGAGGAAGTAGAATGTAGTGAAGTAGAAAGAATGCATTTATTGCTTGTGGTTTTCTATTCTCCAGCTTGCTGAGAATATTGCCACTCTTCTAGCTTTTTATGAACTACTTCCAGGCTGATTGCTTTCAGAGCTATTGCCTTTTGCACCAGCAGTTTTATACTAGAGCATACATTAGCAGAAGGTATAAATACAGTAGGACAGTACACATGATTTTAAAACAAGCAGGATGTAATTCCCTTTTTTAAATACAGCTCTAAAAATACTTAGTTCAGCTGATGCGCTAATTTAGCATAGACTCACAGAGACCTTAATATTAAGGTTTCTCCTCTAAATTTTGATATCTATAATTAACTCTGAAACTACTATCTTGTGTTGCATTGAAGAAGCAATGAAGAAGCAAACTATCTTGAAAGCATTGAAGAAGGGCAAAATTAAAGTGTATTCTTAATTTTTTTTTCCACAAAACTTTCTAAGGGGAAAGGAGATTACTATGATTTATTTGCCTTTCATGTGTTAAACAGGAATTAAAGTGAAAAGTTGGTATTAGCTTTATCAGTCCTTGAATCGAAGTCCAAGTCCATAAGCATCCATTCAGAATTTTTCTGCATGCTTGGTCATTCCCACATTTTTCTTCGCTCACCAGCAGCTTCCAAAAGATGTAATTTCTCAGCCCCATAAGAAGATCCACCTTTCCCCAGAATAACAGTCCTCTCACAGCTGAAAGTAGGGTGTTGCAGTGACCCTAACCCACGCTCTTTTATAAAGGGTCCCTGAACTACCATTCAAGTTTTGACATGGAAAAAATATTGTTGTTGATACATCAAAAGCTAAAAAGCAGAAATAATTAGATTCAATCACTCTGGAGAACAACCATAAACTGGTTAGATTTCATTATCATCTTTAATAGTCATCAATATTGAGAAATAATTCCTTTAATTTCATTCAGCTCAGTTAATAAATCTTCTATAAAGCTCCTAATACATGGAAATATATCCATATTATTTTGTTCCATCTCACATAATAAAAATGTAAGCTTCATTTACTGAATAAAGGGCTGGGCATTTTTTAAGTTCATTAATAATGGAGCAAAGAGACACTCCAAGAGTTTTAATACTTAGGAGCTTTCATTGTGCTCAAGAAATAATATTTACATGTTACTATATTCAGCATACAAATAAGATCACAAATTTAGGTGTGATATTTGCTGGTTTGAACCTGCTCCTCTCTCATTATTTTTGAAGCTTCAAACAGATACAGTGCACATATTCTCTCTGTTAATCTGGGAAGAGATACTGCTCATGTGGCTGTGTGTGTGCACGTAACAGAAGAGGAAAAATGTGTATTGGTACCATCCCAACATGTATTCTCCGGTCAGTTCCCAAGCCCTATTGAAAAGGAGAGCTGCAAGTAGGGTTTATCCATTTGCAGAATGAAGTTACTTTAGATGCATAATAAAGGTACTTTGTGTTATGATATTACATCATGCACAGCACAAGATTAGAATAAGTTCATTTGTGAGCAGAAGCACAATTATCTGCAACGAGTGCTAATTAAAAAAATAAAAATCCACTTTCTCTTCCCCCTCCTGTTATAACCATATCATATAACATGCACATAAGAACATCATGGAATAATTAAATTACAGAAACTTGTCAGCAAGCCCTTCACTGTCACTATTCACTCAACCCCGGCTTTGTACGTGAGTGACTTTCACGGTGACACTTGTTTGGTTACAGTTTATATCTCAGTCAAAAAGTTGCTTTCCTAATTTTCACGCCTCTAGGCTGTATCATTGCAATTGCTATCTTAATTTTCCCTGTGTCTCTTAATTTCTTTATATATATATATGTGTGTGTATATATATATATATATAAAAATCTCTTTAGTGTGCAGTTTTAAATATTCTCAGTTACACTTTGAAGATAGGTTTCAGTTAGACACAATAATTTGGTAGGACGGACTCCTGATATTTTTCAAAAGCAGATAAACTTCAGCATCTGCTAACATCTGTGAAGACTGTTGGAGCTCAGCACCCATAAAATCCAGGCTTTGCATTTCAGTGCTGACCAGTAACAACAGAAATGCAAGCAAGCCCATTCAGTTTTCCACTAAAGGTTTAAGAAATGGAAAGAGGAGTTATATTTACCTCCGCAAGATAATAAAGTCAGCAAGTGCTGGCAAATTCAAAATGGTAAAAGAATTCCAGATACTGCTTTCAAGTGCTAACAAATGACTCATTTAATGTGGAAAATGAAGTATTTTGGAATTATCACATAGAGGAATTTTCTAATTCTACGCCAGGAAATATAAGCCTCATATTATGACAAGATGAAAAGAGGCCTGTATGAGAACCCAAGTCCAAGTCCTTCAGATTTTGAAGGGTGAACTAAGGATAGAAGGCTGCTTAATAATGCTTAGGACTGGGTGAAACACAAGTTTTCTATTAAAACTGACAATAAAAAACAATTTCTGCATAGAGCAGAATGATGAAAGTCACGCACCTTGCGTTTTGTTGTTTGGTTTTGGGTTTTTTCCTTCACATTTTATAATGTGGAAATTATTTCATTAGAGAAGCAAAGTGCACACAAGCTTTCATGCTGAGAACTCTTTTGTTCCCCTTTATGGACTTTAGTATAGTATCTTCATCTTAATGACGTCTTATTTTCCTAATCCATTATGAAAATGTAGGTTTTGTTCTTACTGTTCTTTTGTTTTGGTGCAGTGGATCTGGGTTTTTAAAGGGCTCTTTCTGGTTGAATATACTACTTATAGTGACATATATTGCCTGATGAAATATCTAGTACCTTTCATGTATTGTGAAGATTAAGGCTGATGCAAGTCAAAGAAAACTATCACAAACACTGCTGTAAAAAATTAGGTCTTAAACTTTCCTTTGATAGTGAGCAAGGTCCATTCTTCACTGTACAGCTCCTTCATCTGCCAATAGTAAAGTTAAATATATTTTACATATATCAATACCCAGTGTTTATTAAAATTTTATAATAATTTATATAAAATATAAGAATCACAGGTGTAGTTCATTGCTAATTCTTAGCTGAGACGATAAAGATGTAACTTTATCCTTTTAAGTGACAGATGACATAAGATACAGCCTCCATACAAGACTTTTAGAAATATTGTATGAAATGTGTTCCTGTTATAAAATATACATTTTAAAAGCAAAAACTGTTACCCTGCAGCTGGATGGACGGATGGATATACATGAGCTGTAGGACATAACTTTTAAACACTAATTTTCATGCTGTAATAAATAATTCCTTTTTGAAAATGTTTTAGCTCATCTAAATTTAAGCACATTTCTGTGATTGTACATTGTACTCCAAAATGAAAACTCAAGATCTTTAAAATATAAAATGACAGAGCTCAATGAAAAAACCATTTGCTTAGAGCAGGGAACTAGTAAAAGCAAAAAAAGCAATGACAGTGTAAGAGCTGTGCTGAATCCTTTGAAGCACTGATCCATAATGACAATGTGTTAAACTGTTCAAGAAGGTCTGTGCTTCAAATTGGCAATGTCAGTCCTTCAGTCACGTCATGCTCACATGTCCACATGGACACTGCTTGTACTGTGCGCAACAAAATCAGGCTCGGCTTTGATTGTAAGAGGTCTTCCCTTGCATTTGCCCAACAGAAGTGCTGCTGTAGAGATATATATGCACAATATGAACAGAAAAACATGGATAGCTACATCAAAATGGTAGTAGTGGTGTTTATTAGATAAACTTCACTGCATTCTTCATCTTGTTAAAAATAAGATGTGAAGAAATTGGCAAAACTGTGTACATTTCACCTATGGATTTTAATATATTTAATAATTAAATATATGTGCATGTATATCATAGAATCATATACAGAGTTGGGTTGGAAGGGATCTTCAAGGTCATCTAGTTCCAACCCCCTGCCATGGGCAGGAACACCTTAAACTAGACCAGGTTCCTCAGAGCTCCATCCACCCTGGACCTGAACACATGCGGGGACGGTACAGCCACAACTTTTCTGGGCAACCTCTTCCAGTGCCTCACCACCCTCACAGCAAAGGATTTCTTCCTAACATCTAATTTAAGGCTACTTTGTCTCAGTTTGAAGCCATTCCCCTTTGTCCTCTCACTACATGCTTTTGTAAAATGTTCCTCTCCACCTTTTTTGTAGGCTCCTGTCAGGTACTGGAAGACTGCAATTGGGTCAGTAGGTCACAGAGTGTCTTATCAAGTGGTATGATAGACATGAATGAGACACGGAGGACATGTGTCCTAGATAGATGGTTATTCATGCTTAGGTGAATCAAACTGCAGCAAAAGGGTAGGCTTCCATCCCTTTCTATGCTAAACATTTCAAGGACTTTTGATTAAACAAACCGATGTGTATCATCAGTTTGGTTTTTCTGCAGTTATTGTGGCTCTAATCTTCCTTGACAAAAAAGAATACTGAAACCATATATCTCCCTCTGTTTGCTCTGCCTGATGTAAAATACTAAGTGGCGCCATCTGATCCATTGCTTTACTTACGGCCCCTCAAATATTAAGATTTCCGTGCAGATTCTGCTTGTTTATACTTTGTGACTTGAATTTGTGTGGTCTGCAGGCTTTTACTGTGTGGACAGAAAACAGTAATTTCCTATCTGTTCAATAAAAGGGGATGTAACCTCTCACGTTACCATTACGATCACAAATAGGAAGAATAACTATGTCATATTACTACAATGAAATAGAAGGATTAACCTCTCAAAACCTTCCTATGCCTTAAAATGTAACTCTACAATAGTGTAGGAAACAGTTTTCCTTCTTTTACACAGCACTTTGCTATAGAAATTTGCCTTATCAGTACAATACAGGACATTTTCAAATATGCTTTATTTTGCATTACTATGCACAGGAGAAGTTTTGAACAACTCCTGTTCATAAAAATATTACTATTAAGTAAAAGAAGTATATACTTAATTAATATATGTAAATATGGGAACATAATTTCACAGTATAATGTACATTGAGTGTTTCTACTGTTTCTTTGCAAAGTCTGGCATTACAGCATATTGATTTCTTTACTTTTAGTTCATTTGAGAATAAATAAAACTGGGGTTATTCATCTGTTTCCAAGAGTCAGCATAATTCTTGTAGTCACCCGACAACACCACTTTGATATGTGGCTGCATTATTGACCCAACATGTTGGTAAAGCTCAGTTGTAAATGCAGTTTATAAGACTGAAAACAACATTGTATCTGAGCAGTATTGCATTTGTTTTATCATCTAGGGAAACAAATAAAAATCTCTAATTCCTTATCTAAATTCCATTGAAAGGAAATGTGCTTTTAAACTTTATTTACAGCTACTATTTGAATAAATCCAAATTATAAAATCTCTGCTTTTCAGTGAGGGGGACTATATAATAATAAAATAGTACAAACACATATCAAATCATCATAAAATCCTGCCAAAGCAGGTCTTTTGCTTCTTGGATTTTATATTTCAGTAAGTATAAGACAGTCTTAAACCTTGTTCCCAAATGATTACCCCAGTCCCTGAAGAACTAAGTCTACAAATTTTTCTTTTTTTTCTTCTTTTCTTTTTTTCTTTTTTTTTTTTTTCTCCAGTTTAAGTATTCTAAACTTGGATTGGATCTGTAATAGCAATGATGGCATCTGGAAGGCATTTTAGAAACAGAAACTCAGCCAGAATATCAGAGGAATGCAACATGTGGACAAAGTGTGCTAACTTTATTTGTGCAACTTAGATACTCTACAGCCTTAAAACTTCAAGATATCCTCTGATGTACACTGGTAGGATCCTGATGCAGTGTGTGTTCATGCTGAATTAATTTCTTTTAATTATATTAACATAGCACTTAGTGTATATTATAACTTGATGACACTTTAAAGAAGGCTGATAACCTTGAAAGTAAAAAATATCATAAATTTACATTTTTACTTCTGTATAAAAACAAGCTGGTTATGGTATATCATTTGGAAACCTAAGGAAGATTTTTTTATTTGTTTCAATTTTTTTTTTTTACAGAAATGAGATCTTGACTTTTCTGTTTGCTCAGAGAATGCTGTATTTCATCACTTTGCTTTACTCAGCACCAATATTTGAAATAATAAAGCAATGAGAGATGCATTCAACACCATGATGTTCTCAAAAATTTGTATATTGCCAGGAGAAGCTCAGAAGTACTAGCTCAGAGGTACTAAACTCCAGTTTAGCCCTTTTGTCCCATTTTCCTTGTCCCCTAAGCTTTTTCTAAGTACAGGCTGTGTTACAGCTACTGCAGAACAGTACAAGGGAAGCAACACGTGCCCCTCCCCATCTGTGTGCCCATATAAACCTGCTTGTGACCCAGCCCAGAACCATTCATAGTCATTTATCAGTTAGGTTACACAAAGTCAGTAGTACCAGTTGTGCTGAACTGGATAATTAATTTGAACTTTCAGATGCCCTGTCACTGACTCATACAGAAACTCCAAGTAACACACCTCTGCCTTAACTAAGAAGGTTTAAGAAAGTTGCTTTAAAAAAAGCATACACAGGCATCTACTGAGAATGTGCTGTTATTAGGTATGGCAAATAGTTAAGTACTGTCCTGTTGAGCACATCATGGTTTTTTTCAGTTCTCTATGCTTTTAATCTAGACTAATTATTTAGCTTTCAAGTCCAAGTATTTAGGGAGGAAGAGAGGGACTGAAACAGATGAGTACTGAGCCTTTAACAGGCAATCTTCAAACTCAGGACCTGCTTCATAAATGGGATCACAGGTGGCAAAGGAAATGTAATACTGAGAAAGGTGAAGCCATTTCCTTTAAAAGCAAGGATAATAAGCACAGGTACCTGTGCTAGTTTGAAAACAAACCAGTGGGAGATTGTAAATCAGAATTATAATTTAACAGGAAAATTAAAACAAATGCACCAATACAAGAACACTGACAGAGTCAGGATACAACCTGACACCCTGTTAGTCAGGGTGGTGGTAGTAGTCCAGATGAAATGGTTCTGTTGAAGCAGTGATCCTGTAGAAGGCCCAGTGGTAGCTCTCATCCTCTGCAAATCCAGTAGGTAAGGGCTGCTGGCATTCCAAACCCCAGATTATATCCAGGTGGAAATGCTTGGTTCCTCCCCGTGGGCGGAGCATCTCACAATGGGATGATGTAATTCTGTGAGTCATATGGTGGGTCCTTGATGGCCCATTAACAGAGATAGCCCCCCCGGAGGGAGTTATCAGGGATGAGTCATGGTAGGAGATAAGGAACACTGCCCCACCTGCTTTAACAGCTTGTGGATATGAGAATAGAATACATACTTTTGGTTACATCTTACATTGTAACCTAGGACAGTACCCAAAATGCTGAGCTAGAAGAGGATTCTGAATTTCTGTTGCACAAGTAACTCTTAGGCCTCACCTGAGCTGTAGCCTTGGCCATGTCACCCTGGTGCTACCAGCCAACCTGCTCTGACCTCATCTCATCCCTGTTCCCATGGCCCTGCCTGGCCATCCCAGGGCAGGTCTGATACTGGTTCCCCTCACTGGGCCTGGTCAACATCCCAGGCACATTTGAGGAGCTCAATAATTTCAAAGTGCCTCAGTTTGTCCAGTTAACTTGCATTCTTTGTGCTTCTCCCAGAGTCTGAATTCTAAAATTAAGGGAGTGGTGAATAATATTTAGTGATAATATTTGCAGATCTTTTTCCAGGTGCATATTAGTCTCAACTTGAAAGTAAACATACAGTGCTCACGACTTAATGTAATTTTTCAGTCTTTTTTGTACCGTTTGGACCTATTTTACACGTAGTTTATGAAACACATAAAAGCAAATATTGTATCCAATTGTTATGGCTTGGCTAAGCTCTACATATTTATATTCTTATATATTTTTCTCCTGAATGCTCTTATTGTATCCACTTTTCTTAAACCTCTAATAGAATTATAATCCTGTTTTTATGATGGGATACTTGCTATCTCATGTTTTGCACCACAACATCAACAATTTTTTGCATGTTTCATAAAGCATTTTGCGTTTAATATCAATAATGTTACATAAGGAAAAAATCACTCCCTGTGCTTTGACTCAGTGTGTAATTCTATTAGCAATTCAGAGTGGGCTGGAATGTACTTCTGTCATCACTCTGCTACAATGATAAACTAATGCTTTCCTCCACCATCACAATACTGTGTGAGAGCTGGCCTAAATCTCTGAGGGGTGGGTGAGTGATAATTATTTATAATGCTCCATGAAAAATACCATTTTGTATCAAAGTGAGCTTTGGTATCTGCTTTATTCCCTTCATTACTAGTTTTTCAGGTTTTTTCAATCAATTTACATTTTAAATTCACATCTGTATGTGTCCCTCTGCGAAGAAAAAAATTACCTTTACTTTAAAAGAAACATTGAATGACCTGTTCCATTATATTGTACTTCTGTCATGGCTAGTCAACTCAGCTTTGAAAGTTGTGTCATTTTGTGCCTGTCTATAGATCCCACTCAATGCATCTTTAGAGCAATTTCAAGTTGTTTATTGTCTCACTGATGCCAGCAGGAGAATATTTTCCACTAAACCCTTACGTGTTTCCTTTTTCCTGACAGCTTATGAGTCAGGGTTAAAGAGAGGGCAGGGACAGGGGGCCATTATAGTAGGGGTCTGCTAAGCTGTTGCACCAGGAAGACCAAGCGGATGAGTCCCTATATGGACAGGTAGGAGCAAATTCATGATCACAAGCCCTGGTCCTCATGGGGAACTTCAACCATGCTGGTATCTGTTGGAGGGAAAACACAGCACGGGACAAGCAATCAAGGAGGTTCCTGGGAATGTATTGGTGATAACTTCATTCTCCAACTGATAGAGAAGCCAACGAGTGGAGGTATTGTACCAGAGTTTGTTCTCATCACAAGGAGGGGCTGGTGGGCAATGTGAAGGTCAAGGGCAGCCTTGGCTGCAGTGACCAAGAAATGGTGGAGTTCAAGTTCCTTGGGGCAGAGAGGAGGGTGCACAGCAACCTCACTGCCCTGGACTCCAGGAGAGCAGATTTTGGCCTCTCTAGGGATCTGCTTGGTAGACCTCTGTGAGATAAAGCCCCGGAGAAAAAAAGGGGCCCAAGAAAGCAGGTCACCATCCAAGAATTGCCTCCCTGAAGAGCAACAGACATCATCTACCTGGACTTACGTAAAGCGTTTGACATTGTCCCGCATGTCATCCTTGTCTCTAAACTGGTGAGGCATGGATTTGATGATGCTAAAATCCCAGCATTTGCCACAAAAAACCCTAGAACTAGAACTATAAAAACAAGACAGAAGAATCTTGATAACGTCAGGGATGGAAGCAGTCTAAATTTCAGTAGAAGAGTACAAGCCATACATTTGGAAACCGTAATAGGGGAATATTCACTCTGGGTTATGTGGTGAGATGAAGTGCCCTCCATGGAATGAGTATGCACTTTTCCTATGTTGAATAACTCCCTAGCAGGCAAGTTTGCAGGGCATCTCAAAGTACAAGCATTTTCCAGTGTGACAGCAAAATACAGCATCAATGGGGAAAGACTGAGGTATCTTACTCATCAGGCCATTATTTCCTGGATAGTTTAATCTGGCTCTAGTACATGATTTTGTTTTCTGTAAAAGATGATAAATAAGCAAGATTATTCTTTTGAATAATATATCTATCATCCAATGAACCTAACAATCTTATATCTTCCTTCTCAAACTTATTGCACTACTTGAGTTCAGGCTGCTGATCCAAAATTAGCCAATACAGTCACAGCCTGCTCTTAATGCTTAGTAATTTCATTGCTATGTCTTTTCTGTAGGGTCATGCACTGATAAGAAATGCATGCATAATACATCTTCTTCGCATTGGCAAATAGGCCATCTGTAATAAAAATTGCTGGCTGAACTGTTTGGAGTTTATCTACTTTTAGGTTCTCAGTATCAGCATTCCTGTAAGGGTTGATTTCGAAACAATGGATGCTTGATTTGTCTCAGTATCAAATTTCTTTCAAGTTGTTTCCTTACTGGAAGCCATGACATAGTCAAAATTAGTCATAAACTTAAAAACAATAATTAACATGTTCATCTTGATTTATTGCAAAAATCTAATTTTTTTAAAAATAAGTTATAAGATGGATTCCCAGGATGAGCTTTTATATGACAGTTTTCTGCAGAACCCCACAGTTTTTTTTATTTTGTTATGCTTCCTTTAAAACAGAGGTTTATAGTAGAAATAATGACACCCTTATGTACAGCCTTGAAAAATGAATTACAGTCACAGAAATTCACAGAATTTACTGAAATCTCTCCTTTATTCCATAGGATGCTTTTTTGAGCAAATTGGAGACTGTGATATTGTCATTGCCACTTCTCTAAGTTTACTATTGCCAACTTCTTTCTTCAGTCCTTCTGAATTTGAACTCTGTTTACTCCACTACATTTCAAAAGAGCTTTATTTCTCATAATATCTCCTCTGTTGAACTGCTTAAAAATAATATCCTGTAGTTATTTGTTATAATGTGTTGCTTAATAGGAATACTAAAGCTCCTTGAATAAATTGCTGGAAGTAAGACATATTCAGTCTCTGTTAGGCTTTTAGTAAATCCATACAACATAAAGATAAGAAGCTCTTCATTAGTTTCCAGCAATCTATTCCCCTGAATTATGAATACTGATGAATAAATTTCTGCAAGTCTAATGTACTTTATCTGAAGCATTTAAGATCATTTGCTATAGTTATTCAATTTACATCATGAACTTAGATATACCCATGAGGCCTTCCTTTTAAGAGATCAAAATGAATAACATTTAACCACTCCAGCTTCTATGACTCTAAAAGAATGAATCAATACTGCTAAGCAAATGGAAATTGCCTTACAGTTACAATGCTTCCTAAAATTAATGAAGCAACTTGGTATTATTAGTCCTATTTACAAGAGAAAAAAAAAAATTATAGGTATGTGGCAATGGGGGAACCTCCAGCACCACTGGAAAGGAAGGTAGTGAATATTTGCAATAATATAAGAAGCTCAGAGTACATAATGGGGAATGTTCCACTGGACTTCTGATTTTATAGTAACAAGAATAGAATTTTAAGGGCCTTTTTCTAATAGTTTAGTGTAGTGTTACATAAAGCTTGTAAAATAACAACAAAAAAAAAAAGTCTGAGCTATTCAGTTGCAGTATTTATTCTTTTTTTTCTGAAATTATTTATTCTCGTTTCCTTTGTTTCATGCTCCTAAGAAGAACATTGATCATTGAGATCTCTGCTTTTCCCATTTGTTTAAGACATTTTCTAGACATCAAACTTTATAAAGAAAACAATAATTGTATGGCTCTTAGAAGAAAAACCTTTAAATTTTATTTGTCAGTACATACCTAACATTGTGAGTGCATGCTAATAATTTAATATTCTCAAAGAAATGTTTGAAGTTAACACAATCATCTTCTCTAGTTAACAATTTTGTACAAAAATAACAAGAGCTAGCAGAAACTTTTGGGAAAAGTATTTTATACTGTAGTTTTTAGATAGGTTTACAGCTAAGGAAAGAAAAAGTATTTTGTTGTTTTGCTCTGTTAACCATCTTTTAATATGTTATATTACCATTTCTAAACTTTTGGTAGGTAATTCCATACTCAATAATTCATAATAGTACAAGAGGGCATTCTTATTTCTAGGTCATGAAATGGTTGTGTGTGTGTGCTCATGGCCCTTCTGATGTCTATTTCTCTGTGTTGAGTAGTCCCACTGAGAATGACAAAGAAAATCTTTCTTGCCAGGCACTGTCGCTCTCTTTGGTGTAATCTATTCCTTGGTACTGCTCCTGATTACAAAGAAAGATTCTCAGTGTGACACCTACTTTTTCCCGGGTAGCTGAAGATCTTTTGAACGTGGATTTGCCCATTGCAGTGCTATGGCTCTCACTTGTGATCCAGGAAAATAAAATAATTAATTGGCATGTGTCTATGTTGTATCTTCAACACAGACTTAACAAGTGTACATGCCCTGTGCAGAGTTATAACTTACCCTGGTCTGTATTTAACCTTAAATAAATAGAAAACGCCTAGGAGACATCTGATATGTCATCTAGTCTGACTTTAGCAAGGCTGTCCCAAAAGGCATTGATCTAGTCCAGTCTTACATACTTCAGTAACAGAAGTTCAGCAACTTTCCCAGGTAAATTATTCCAATACGTAACTATTTTTCTATTAGAAAAGAGTTTATTAATTTCTTTGCTCTCAGTCTCCTTTCACATATCCTTACACCTTTGAGTTGTTCTCAGGGTGTGGATAAAAGCTGACTTCTCTCCTTTTGCTGACTAATCTTCACTTATTTGTGGTGTCTCATTCAATCCGCCTTTTCATTACACTGAACAGTTCTTTCAATAGTTACTCACAGGTGTTATCCTTTGGGCTGATGTGTGTCTTCAACAAAACTGTGACTGGGCTTCAGATTAAGAGCTGTGCAACAAAATGCTACTTGAACATGCAAAAGTGCTACAGAGCACAACGATGAAGGAAACCTATGGCTTAGGAATCCTGCCAAATGAACTCTCCAGACATTTTTTCTACTGTCTTGTAATATCTGAATCTTAAATGCACAATCTGCTTATCAGGCTTTACACTGCTATATTTATATATTCATATTGTTTCCTAGATATTGCATTGATGGCAGTGCCAGTTGCTCTATTACTGCATTTGCTATCTTAATATTTCTATCCCAGGAATATCCTTGAGACACAATTACTAGAGCTGGTGTCAGGCTGATGCCTGGTAACTGGTGTCAGATTGCTGGTTTGTGCTGCTAGTGTTGGCTTCCCAAGTCCTCATTTCTCAGCTTAAAATATTAGCAGTTGCTGCCTCTTGATTTGGGCATGTTTGTTGTAGGTGTTAATGGCAGTGAATCCTCATGGGGTAGGTACCTCAGTAACAGCCCACTGGCAGCACACTTACACAGATATCCCAAATTGTTACTGACTTTATGTTCGGACAACTCTTCGGCAACTGTTACATTCTGTAGAATTCTGCATTTCCTTTTTCAATGGATGCCACCCCATGAAAAAATTTGCATGCAGAAAGGTTTGTGGTTTTCAGAGGAAGCCAACATATTTTCTCCTACTAGGTGTGGCTGTTTTCCTGACTGAAATGGAGCGACCTTAGCACTGAATTCCTCCCTTTCATTCTTACTTTTGGACTGTCATGTCCTGAAATTATTTATCATGGTGCACTGCATAGAAACCCTCCCAAACATGGGCTTCTGACACTAAGATACTATTAAGAAGTTTCTTTTGCCTTTTTTTTTTTTTAAGCCAGCTTCTTTTAAGCAAACAAAAATTGGGCTTGATTCATGTATTATGAATTCCCACCGGGTTATGCTATTTTCATGACTAATTTCTCTCACTAACCACAGCTTTACAGCCTATGACCTTACAACAGCAAGCTGGCTGTAAGAAAACATGGGCTTGTTGCGCTGGTTATGCCTTTGCTCATGTTCCAGGTCCCCTGTGGCTTGTTAACTCTCCACATGCATACTACTTCAATTGCCTCCAGGCCAACTGCAGTTGTTGAATTGCCAGGGATCTTGAAAGCACCATGTCTGTACTGGACACTCCAGATTGAAAGTAAAATAAATCGTTCTAAATTATGTTAAAATTAATATAGATTCTTCTCAATTTCACTGTATGAAACAGCATTCTCTAAAGGAAAACAAAATATTATTTTCAGTGTTCTGTAATCTCATATGCAAATTGCAAACATACCTCAAATTATATCACTTTGATATTAAGTTATACTAATGACAGGGAATAGGTGACACAACGAGAGACCCAACTGAAAAGAACTGACATTACACGAGCCATTAACACTTTACCAACTAAAAGTTGCTAAATATGTATTCACATTCAATTACAACAAAAGCGCTTTTGCTGACACCTCACTGGAAGCTATTAACTATATTGTCAAAACCTGTAGGTCCATCCAATCATGTGTGTTACCTGACTTTAAAAGAAAAATGCCAGGTTGCCATTCAAACATAAGCAATAACACGTTTGATAGAGCTTCCTCTAAACCTAAGTTTGGCTTCCTTACCCTTCACAGTTACAGAAATGCAAGTCACAACTTTACAATAAAACAGAAGCACTTGTTATGAAAGAAGTATGTGAGAATAGTTGAAGGGTGGAGGCGAGCTCCTGATGTGTGACATACACAGGCATACACACACACACACACACATATATACATACATATATATTTTTTCTATATGTAATCAGTGTATGAATGCACCACTGTATGAAACGGAGTAGGTAATGTGAATTCTCAGAGGATTTATCAAAGTCATATAATCTCAAGTTTAATATTTATTAGACTGGTGTATTTCTGGAAAGAAGATCTAAATGATGAGGAAATAGCATGAGCAATTTAGTAGTTAAAGCCTTTGTGAACTCATATTGCATCTCTGACCTACAATGGTGTTGGGGCATGACATACTCTAAGTAAGTCATCAAAATGAAATCAAGCACCTTTGATCATTAAAAAATCACACTACACTGCTTGCAGGGGTACATAAGATGTTAAACTTGGCTTCTGGACAAGCTTTAAATTGGGCAATTTAAAACTGTTTGAGTAATTCAGATGGGGTAATATTCCTTTCTATTTCTGTATCCACAGGCTCGTTAAAGGAAATTTTTCTTCACTTCTCTCTTGTACTGTGATGTGTACTATTGCTGGCAGGAACTTAGAAATTTTCTCCCCTATTCCCACAATACATTAAAACACACAGATTTGGACTCAATTTATACAGAAGGCCCTTGATACGAGATTAAAATCTTATTTTTATGTAGTACACAAATTTATGCATTGATTTTATAAGGACATTATAAAGATGCATTGAAAACAAATGTTTAATTAAAAATAAAACTCAGATTCAGGTAGCCTATTTTAGATATCAGAATAATATCTCATCTCAATAGGATTAATCTGGGCATAAAATTTATTCATTCAAATTTATCTCTGTTCTGTCTGCTGGTTGTATAGAGTGAATCAATGTTTATACATCTTTTTGACTGCTTTCTGAGTTTAAGGTTCTCAGTAAGGAGATTTCAGCAGAATACTGACTCCGTTATAATTAGAAAATTACTCCAACATGGTAACAGATGTGGGTTGTCCTCTTTAAGATGCAGACTACCTGGATAAAACCTTTATAGTCACACCCTTCTTTCATAATTCAGCATTACTCTGAGATCTTTTCTTAGAGGTATCTCTTTCCAGACACCTGAAGAAGGAAGTACCAGTTCTGTGTCTCAGTGAAATAGAGGAATAGAATTTCCTCTCACCCTTGAGAGGAAGGGAGTCTAGATCTTGTTTCCTCCTCCAAGAAACCAGTCTGCCAAAGTCTTAATATCTGGAACCACACCTAAGACTTGTCCCATCCAGTGGTTGTACCTCTGTGGAAGAGAAACAGAATCATGTCTCAAAATGAGAATATTAGCCCCTGGGTACCACTAGAAGTGCAAAGTGTACCTTGTATATTTTTGATTACTCTATTCCATGTAAATCCCAATACAGATGGAATCTAGGGGGTCTGAATCTTTCTGATTTTCTAAGTGATAGACTTCAGTGTTTTCTCATTCATTGTGTCATACGCTACAGAAGTACTGTCTGTGACACTTCATTACTTAATGCATATTTAAAGAAATAAACATTCTTACTGAGAATTCTATGGCTTAACTTCTTACTCTGATATGCAAAATGAAAGACGTATTTGTGATACACTTGGCTATTAATAAAAATGACTGATGACTGAAAGGAAAGGACAAGTTTAAACCAGGAACTATTTCAGTATTCAACAGCCCAGGATGAATAAGTGAAGCGATTATTAAGATTTTTAGCTAACAAGCAAAATGTTAATTGTGTCACTCAGACACCGAGTGGCTTGTTACAAGCATCTGTATTGAATTAGAGAACCATACTGAGTTTTAAAATTATGAATATTATATGTTGTAGTCCAGGCCAATGAAATATTAGACTTTTCCATTTTGAGCTCAAGCAACCCTTTGTTAAATTTCACTGCAGGAAGCTATTTTCCAATCACTCTTCAAGACAGGACTTTCTAATGTTTGAATACTAATTTTAGGTGTAACTATAGTTTAGCTTTTGCAATCCATACTTGGCTTTATTTCTTTAACGCAATAAGTGTAACTGTTAGATGTGAGGAACATTATGTTAACACTATAATGCAAAAATGATATTTTCTTGATAAAAGAACATACATAGTATGTGCCAAATTGATGGAACTAGTGAGATTATAAAATAGCCATTCTTAGCAGCACTGAAATATTTTAATTCCCTAATTTGCCAGAAGGAATGCTGGGACATCCTTTTTTATTCTTTTTCTTTTTCTTTTTCTTTTTCTTTTTCTTTTTCTTTTTCTTTTTCTTTCTTTTTTTTTTGGCTTGAGAGCTTTAAGCTTTGATGTGACTGACCCTGATAACAAATGCCAAATGGATACACCTAATACAGAAAAAATGAAGAGAAGACAGGTAAAAGAGGTAGAACATGACTGGCAGGTGGATATGGGAAATGCAGACTAATGAAACACTAAGAGTAGGGGCCACGTTGGTGGGTTGGGCTCAAAGATTAAAAGTATGACCTGAAAAATGTAAAACAAAAGGTGAAATCTTTGAGTGTTTTAGGCTGTGTAAATCTTTTGCTAGGCAAGTAGCAAAGCCCTGGGTGTTTTTGTCATTCATCACTAACTGGGAAAAAAAAAATAAGGAAAATTGTCCTTAGAAATAGCACTTAGCAGAGATGTACCTTGAATCTTCTGATATCTTTGAATACTATTGCTAGAGCTAAGATACTTTTTTCTCAGAAATCATCTTCCATTGCAATTAAGCATTACCTTTACACTGAAGGTAATCAGAATCCATTCATAAAATATATTTCTCCCCCAACAATTCAAAATTAATATTCCAATAAGTTCAATGGTTTAGGTTTAGTTTGTTTTTCTGGAGTGCAAATGTTTAAAATTTAATTTGTTTATATGACTCAGAATGTTTTGGGGTTTTTTTAGAAATATCTTCTCAGAAAAATATGACAATATTATTCAATGCGTTAAAATGAGAATGAAAGGCATTCTTTTTTACTTTTAAGAAAGTTATAATAGGCCTGCAAACAGTCTTCAAGTAGAAAATAAAGCTCAATTTACTGCATATATTCTTTCTTTGGAAACATTTTTTTCAGTCTATTTGCTAGATTTGTGTTTCATCTGAAAAGAAGTACATTCAGGCATAGATCAGCTGTCTCATCAAAATTCTGATGCAGTATTGCACTAAAGAGTAATTTTAAAAGATATCTCACATTTTAAGACAGCAGTGGTACTTTCTGTGATCTGGATTTTACTTTTTACAGTGTATTCAGATACTGGCAACACTAAAGGTATAAGACCCTTAGGGCATTATCTAATATTTATGGTATTTTACTCACTACCTATGGTGTCTAAATCTATTTACATCACATCATGTTACACTGTCAATCAAGAGGCAAAAGGATGTAATTTTATTTCTGTAGCTTTCTGCTTAGTGTGAGCTGTGATTGAAAAGCAAACAAGTTGTAATTGTGCCTTTAGAAAAGCAAAGGTCAAGACTGCAGAGAGAAGTCTATTGCCTCTACATAAATGGATGGTTCTACACCAACAGAGGTCATGCAGGGTCGGCCACAAGAACAGGAGGCAGGGGGACACTGTTCAACAACAGCTAGCTCAGAGAATATTACAAGGCTGGTCAAGTATATGGTAAACTGCTCTGAGCAATTTCATTTCATAGTCTTAATTTTTTTTAACCGTTAAAAAACTAAAGAAAAAAGGATAAGAAAAGTGAAGAACATGACTACTTGAGAGAAACAATTGTGCCAGTCCATAACCATATGCATACATAAAATATACTGTCAAATTAAAGCAGTTATGCCCTTTTCCCTTGCAGGAATTAGTCCAAGTTAAAGCTAAGCTTTTGGAGTGGATTTATTCTGAGGTTTATCCTTACTGGTAATTCCTATATATCATTGATCTGAGTAAGAAATAAAAAATGTCACTCCTCTGTCATAGCTCATTGTCTTGAAAGATATAATACATTTTGGATATATAATAGATTATGTGTATTCCATATCAGCAGTTTTACAAAAAAACAAATCAGCCCTAACGAAGCTGCAAGCAGGCCATGTACAATACCTATTTCTCCTGCATAGCTAATACCATTTTTCAGTCTTCTGCTGAGGCAGCTGCTGAGACAGCTGGTTCCTTCCCCTTCCGATGATAACACCTCACTCACGCTTTGGGATTGTCAAACCTTTGCAGACAGGACACACAGTTTAAGCTGCTGTGCTCCTGTTATCATATCTCTCCCTGCTCCCAATGACAGGGCCTGCCCTGACCATTATTTTATCTTTGTTAACAGGTTTTGTTCCTTCAGTTCTTAGTAAAAATATAGCCCACACTCTCAGGGTAATTCAGTAACCTTCAATTTATGAGAGACTAACAAGCAGCCTTTCCCAGTCTCCATCTGTAAAAATATCTTTAAAAAATTTTCTGCCTCTGTACTTTCTATGCTCTTATTTTTTGTCATACCAATGCTAGATACTATTGCTCAGTTTAGGCTGGCCACCACCCAGGCATAACCTGCAGTTATGTGATTTAAATTCCATATGCTGGTCCAGTGTAAAACTGTTCTCAATTCTACCTATGATCATGGTGATAAGAGAACCAGTCTCCTACAATAAAACAATATATGTAAAATAAACATGTCTAATAATGCCCAATTGGCCCATTCATTCACCTCTCTGACTTTGAGTTCGAGATTTACTTCAGAATTTTAGTTACGTAACTCTGTAATTATCAAATTTCTGCCAATGTCTGTATGTGTTACTAAAATGTCACAATAGTTGTGACCTGACTGAAGAAATATTTTGAAATCATAATTTACCATTTCATACCCAATTATATGTCATCAATTTTACTGCTACCTACAGTATAGCCCAAATGAATAGCTATATTCCAAGTGTTTCTGTTTTACAGATCCATAGTTAGGAGTTATAATTAAATTATGGTTAAAAAATTTAAAATAAAAAATTTATATTTACTAGATGTTTAATATAGCACTTAGATTTATTTTAGAAACATATGTTCACTAGATCAGAAAGGTATTCTGTTTCTCCACTCTGATCCATTTTAATTTTCATTTTCTGTTAACCTAATTTAGAAATATAACCTCACAAAGATTTAGAAACAAACTTCAAAGAAAAAGAAGACTGCTAAAAGTGAGTTTTAAAATGTTACGAGCATCTGGACTTCTGTGTTATAGAAACAGACGGGATATTGATCAGCATTTTTTCAGAGTGGGAAGCACCTGCAGCTTACAGGGGATAATACACTTCAGCTCCTGTGGGAGATACTCTGTAGACTATCAGCATTCTCAAGGTGTAATTCTTGTAATCTGTATCAAAAGAAAGGTTGATTTTCATACATTTAGAATATTTATAAAATCCATCTTGGAAATTAATCCAGTCACAGATATGCCTGATCCAGCAGCAGTAGAAATCAGTCGGAAGGCTCTCACTGATGTCAGTAAGCTTTGTACTTGACTATAATTAGAATATGCAAATGTGCATCCTTCCATGGAATAAGAGAGCAGTACAATGAAAGGGCGGAAAGTTAATTGTACACTCGAAATCGCAGCATGTGGCTGAATACTAAATATTGTGTTGCACCCTCAGCAAAATCCTGAGATGCCTCACCTTAATGAATTATTTTCCATCGTGTGGCTTCAATATTTTGCAGAGACCATTTTGCATTTTGCATTCAAAGACTACCTAATTTGAAAGAGTACTACAGTAGACAACAACATATATAAATATAAACACAGGGATAGCCAGTGATATCTTGAGTCTGCTATTGGCAGTCCTTGTTTGTGATTATGATGCTAGTTTTTCATTTGTATAATTTCTTATTTTATCCAACTATGATTTCATGAGCTATGTATATGAGCTCTATAAGCAGGTAAGCCATGTATAACAGTTTAATATCTTCCTGCCTATCTGGAGTAAATTACTGGGCAATAACACTGAATACTATATGTTATGACCCTTGAAATTCGAATCTCTGGCACTACACTTTATATTCTCTCCAGAGCATTCAAAGAGGAATGTAAATACAGTTCTTAGTGTGTGTATTGTACATTACTTAGGCAAGCTACTTCATATGGCAAAAACGGAAAGATATAAAGTGAAGCCAATGAAAAATGTGCTCAATATTGCCATCACTAGGCAGAATAAATGGGTTTAAAATGCCATATTTAAACAATTAGGAAAGCATAAGTGAAACAGTCGTGTCTGAGAGGCAGTGACACTGAAGGCACTTAGAGCTGTAGAGGAGAGGAAGGATTAAAAGCTGAGAGGACCTGGTTCAATGCTGATAAAAAGCAATTACACACTGACTTAATCAGTTGCAAACTGATGATGAATTCAGGAAAGCCTGTAATTATTTTGTTTTAAAAAGGGGGGCAGTGATACCCTTTCTCCATCAGCAACAATGACATGCTCAGAATACATATTCTGGAGTCATACTTACTTAGGTGAAGTGCAGGAACAGTTCTTACAACATCCCACAAAGGTGAGTAGCATCAGTTTTCACAGTTTATTTGTTGTTTCAAATGAAGGTCACTTAAATTACATGACTGGGCCCATTGTAAAGCTTAAAAGGGTGGTAGAGGTGAAAACAGAATTCTAGTTCACAAGTTTTAGAGCAGATTACTAAATTGTATCACAAGGCATATATTAGTTATCCAAACTTTTGCTGACATTCACAGTGGGAGTACTTCATCCCTCTCTAAACAACAAATGTGTTCCTGCCCATTCTTCCATGCAGCCAATGGTGCTTTAACCCTAGAATTCCCTCTATTTTTCCCTCTGCATGGGAGGAAAAGCCTATCCATCCAGGAGTTCACTTAATGACAAGCTGAGTGCCAAGGTGTGTTTTTCAGGGTAGCACTATGTATACAAAGGGTCAGGAGAGAGCAGCTCTGTGCCTTGGCTTCCCTCTCGGAAGGCTGGCCAGCTGTCTCCCAGCATAATGTGCACATTGAGGCAGCTGGACAAAGTATTTCGGAAACATATGGGAACAACATTTGTGTTGTTACAGGTCACTTGGTAACTCATGCTGCAGAACGCCTTTTAATTCCTGCACGTGGACTTGTGCCCAGGAGACGAGTCTGTGGTGGCTTTCCCCCGGGAAATCAACCAATAGGCAAGGCTTCAGCTATGCCTTAATTCAATATGTAGCAATATGTTGAGAAAGTGGGTCATTCTGGCAGGAAAAGTTATCAAACAAAAGAACTGGGTGCCAGGTGTAACAGGAGATGAATGAATAGTTTGGTCTCTGAGTTGTACTTCTGGAAAATAAACTTTGGATGAAAAGTCTTTTTGCTTTCTTTTTTAACACAGTTTTATTCAGTTTGAAAATTCTTCTATACTTTTGTTCAACTGGCGTTTTAGAAAATGCTATAGCTGACTAAATTGCTGAAATTCTATTTATTGAAAGTATTATTTTTCTATTCTGGCCAAATAGTAAGAACACAGTTTTGTTTGTTTTCTTAAGTGTGCTACTAATTTCACTCTAGCAACCTATTAATCATCGTACAAATGTGATACCTTCTAATGGCATGATGTCTTTTTTTTTGAAAAATTTTTGGAATAGAAAGAATTGTTCACACACAATGAATATGTGATATTTTGTCTGAGTCATGTTCTTCGTTCTGCTTTGTTTCAGGAAGGGTCTAGAGCAGATTGAGAAACTGTAAGTATCCCACTCACACACAAAGATGCTTGGAAGGTCTCAACCGCCCAAAGATCATAACTGCACACTCTATATACAATAAGGTTCACATGAGTTATTTTATTCCATGTAATCTAAAAAAATACTGAACATATCACTCTGAAAAGGAATGGGGATGCCTGTGTAAGAAAAATAAAAAAAATGAGGCATTATAAATTGCCACTGCCTTTAAATGTGGGCTTTAATTAAAGTACAGAAAGTAAAATATTTATATTATTTTCTAATTTCTATTTTCTAATGCATATTTTAATTTTATTTCCATTTCAGATTTTTCCCAGAGATTGTTTGTGTGCCTGTATTGAGTAGGTGACAAGATAATTTTCTCTCTTGGGAATATTTAATTTACAGTAATTGTTTTTGTTTTGTTCCTTGTTTCTTTTTCTTTTTTTTTTTGGTCATTGATTCTGTCAGGTTTTTATTCTGAACTCAGCTTTATGTAATACAGTGCATTTCTAATTTTACAAGTGCTTATTGTTTCAGTTAGTGTACTGTAAAGTTTTTACAAAAATACACAATGCAGACTGAAATAAATCTGTTCCCAACTCTGTAACTTCTCACCCATATATTTTCCCTTGTATGTGCAAGTCATTACAATAAGCTCAGAAATATTATTCATAAACCTAATTAAATACAGGAGTTTGAAATATTAGTACCTTACCCAGAATTCCTCACGTCTGACAAATTTGGGTGCAATTGTTTTCTTTGGGAAGAAGGGGGTTTTGTTAACATTTCATTTGGCTGAAGAAGTTAGAAAGAAATCCAAAGCATAATCGAAGACGGACTTAATAAGGTAATGTATCTGCAGAGAAAGAGAGCATTTCAGGCATTATGACCATAAAATAGCCTCATAAAATCTATATCTACAAAGCCCCAACAAGAGATGAAACTTTTTTATGTTGATATTTGCAAATTGAGGTTACCACTCCTTGCCTGCTCTCCAGCAAAGGAGCTGTGCTTCCTGCCCTACCTCTGTTATCTTTTTTAAGTTATTGATAATGGAAGCTCTATGGGTTGCTAATATGATACCCCAGCGCACAGAGAACCTTGTGTTATCGACTGACAACCAATATGAGTGTAATAACTTTTTAATGGTTAAACACACATGCAAACAGCAGGTTCCCTGGCCTTGGGTAATTATATTTCACAGCCAGATCTAGATCATGACTCTTTTTTTCCAGGTTACCACCTTAGTGAATAACTGGCTTTCAGTAGTCCATTCAGTGAGAGGAACTTCAGGAAAGAAAAGAGACTTGAAAAGATGTTTACAGAATTTTTCTGTGCCTGGCGTCAGGCAGTCAGTTGTCAGTGATATATATTTGTTTTAGCCTTTCAGAAAAATCCCTTAAAATTAAAAAATGCAACCTCTGACTTAAAAATGTGATAAAAAAAAAAGAAGACAAGTAAGAGAGCAGCTAAACTAGTGTTCAAATGATGATCTATATAAACACTTTAGCTAAAATGAGGACATATAATTGGAATAATTTTGATTGGTTACAGATCAAGACTGAATCAGAAAATCCTCCTTTGAAAGTCAGAAGTTCTGTATTATATCCAAGTCTTTCATCTTCACTTTTGATTCATTAAAAACAATGAGGCCCCAAATATTCTTGAAATAAGGAAACTAATAATTGGATTTTTCTTCTCTTTTTCAATGATTTGTGGAATATTGCCTTCACAATCTATTTGAAAGGTCTGTAAAAGTAACACAGAAATATTACTGCTTTTTAAAAAATGCCTTAATTTTCTTTTTTTTTTGTTGTTGTCCTTAATATTATTTCTAAGCATATGCATTCAGAATCTCTATCCCAAAGATACACATGTGACCTTGTTTTCCCAAAGTAAATTAAGAAATCTGCAATTAATTGTAAAACCAGCACTGTTTTCTAGAACCATTCTATGGCTTCCAGTCAAACAAATTCCATATCCAATTAAAGTTACATCTTCTTTTAATATGAGTTCAAAGATTAATAAAATCACCCAAATGAAAAAACAAAAACAAAAACAAAAAAACCTCAATAAAACAGCAACAGCAAAAAGAAGGAAAAATAAAAGCTACCATGAAGACAAGAAGAAAAAGAACTTTCTGCTCAAATGGGCTATGAAAATTATCTCCAGTTGTATATTGAACTTGAGAATGCTCAAGTTCTCCTGTGACTGCTGTCAGTTTAACAGTGGAGTATCTGTACTTATTTAAACATTTCTTATTTTGTCAAAGCAAAACAAAAGTCCACAAAAACAAGCAGAAATCTTCCTCTGTGTTCAATTTGCTTTGAACTATGCCAATGTAATCAAAGAAAAAAAAGGTTTAAAATCTCACCAACAATAACTTCTTTGTTAAACTTCATTAAGGGCATGTTCAGTCTCTATTTACCTCCTCCTCCCAAAGTTTCAGTGCCTCATTTGAAGGAAGGTCATGAAATTCCTTCTAAGATAAATGTTAATTATTAGTTAGCAGAAAATTTACCTGTCCATGTCTGCAAAATAGTTGAAATATTTGCAGTACATTTCAATTACAAGATAAGGTGGAATTCACATTACTCACATTCTCTTTTACTTAAATTTTCTGAGCATTCTAAGAGAGTTTTTCTGAATTCTTTGAGCATTTATGCTGTTACTATTAATTTCTCCCTTTTTTCTGAAAAAATACACAAAGATATCTGGTGATATCTGTAAACCTGTATTTTTCTGAAACATAAAATAAGCATGAAAAGAGCATTATAAAGAAAGAAGGAGGCATCGTTAAGTCTTAGCTTCATTATCTTGTTATCCCTGAATCTGGGAAACATTTATTCTAATAAATGGAATTTTCTGTCTCATTTCTTGTCAGCAGTGAGCAGTGAATGTTCCCATAAAACCCAAAAGTTATTTTTGTTTCCTGAAATCGTTAGAACATTTGAAATTAAACTTCTATTGGTGTGTGCATGATGGATTAGTCATGCAACTCTTAGAAACAATAAGTGTTGAGAATTTATTCCATTGCACATGGCATAGGAACACATACCCTTTGAGGATGAAGTACCATATGTTTGATTTTATCTTTCTTCTTAAAAAAACCCCAGTATGTGTAGATGAATGAAATAATGAAAAGCTTAAATGAATTTTGAAATATGGACAGTAGACTGTAGTGTTCCCATTTGCCAGAAGGCAGTAAAGTCACAAACTAGACAGAAATAAAATTACTTCCATAGCTCTGTCAGTATTTACCTTGCAAAAACAGCATTGCTAATTTAACTGTTCCAAATACTTGTTGTCTACATGTATCTTTAATGAAGGAAGTGCCCTTTTTGGATGAATAGAAGTGGATTTTTTTTCTAATCTTCTGTGAAAAACCACATAAAACTAAATTGAAGTCTCAGCAATCCTTGTACGGTAATTCTCTCCACTCACATTTTGCTTAGTTGCTGATGACAGAATCACAAGATCCTCTTAAATTTTATTAAAGACATTTTGCTAATGTATTAATTTGTAGCTATAATTTAGGATATTATTTTTTAGCTGAGTGTTTGATCAGTGGTACACAGGGGTATATGGATCACATATATGCATGCCCCTTTGCCTACAAAATGTCTAGTAGGCAACTTTTGCAAAAAAATATGAAATATAAAGGTGGCAGGTTTGGTAGAAATTAACTTGTCTATTTATTTTTCTTTCAAATGTCACTCTGGAACTCTTGGTACAATGATTTCTTGCTCTTGTGTCAGAGAAGCAAAACCCCAGCCCCCAAAAGAAACCAAATTTGTGGTTTTGTTTGTAATGCCACGTTCAAATGGTACTGTAATGAAAACAGATATAATGAGCTTTTTGTCAGAAAGACTGATAATAATCCACAATGAACAGAAAATTATTCAGGTTTTTTACTGGCTTTTTAACAGACAGGGAGACAAGCCTGAATATCACTGAATTATTGTTTGAACGGTAGTTACAACTGGATTTCTGATTTCTGAGGGTTTTGGTTTAAGTTCAATTTCATAAAGAAATAGGAAAACATTAATGACGTGTAATAGGAATCTTTTTCAGTGAGTACACTGAGATGCCTGAAGACAAGACAGTCTACATGCTATTTAAGTTCTCAAAGTGTATCGCAATTTAAAACAGCAGTTTGAATGGAATTTTACTGCAAAGAATAATCTGTAGGTTTATTTTTGCTTAAGCGACAGCTTTCTACCACAACTGAGAGCTTTTCTAAGCATTTCACTGGGATATGTTAGGAAAAAGAATTAAGAGGCTGATGCGAAAAAACTGGTTGTTTCGGCTTACTAAAATTTACGGTGAGATAGTCATATGTACAGTCCCAGAGAGATGTTCAACTCCCACGAAAAATATTTCTATTACAAAATCTCTCTTTCTTTCTTTGCTAACTAAAGCACCACATGCAGTACCATACAACTAAAGCATATTAATTGTGCTTTGTATTCTCCTCCTCTCAAGAATGACAGAAGCCTATTGATGCTATCCACGGCTGCCTTTTGTGAACAGATGAGTATGAAGACCATAGACATGCTAGATCTGTCTTACTATTTACAGGCTATTAAATACAGAAAAGTAACTCTGAAATATTCTCTGTACTTCTAGAAGCTTTGAAGTTGTCTGAATAAAAATGTTTCTTGAACTTCTATTCCAAGCATCCCTAGTGCAGTGCTGAGTGTCCTATAAAAAACCAGCTCCTTGTGTTTGACACTGGAACCTTGGATTTGGCACAGGACTAAGATCCTTAGGTGTCTACATATTATCCAGCTATCTAAATGAGTATTAGAGTGAAAAACTTATGGTTTGATTCAGTTACCAATAAATAAGCCTCTAGAATCATCTGAAGTGCCCAATCAAAACTTATATGCAAGGAGCTGGCAGATGTGATCAAAATATATATTCAAGGCCCTATGGAAGAACCAAAGCAATGGATGGAAGTCAGACAGGATCTGACTGGGCATCTCAAATCTTACTGGAGGCCTACATTTGAGAAATTGAATTGAACAGCTGATCAATACAATAGAACTTAGAGATCTATTAGAGTGACACAGGAAACAGAGCATTCACACATAGGCCTGAAGGTGTTCATCCCTTCTGACAGGCTCAGCTATGCTGATGTGAGAGGCAGCTTTCATGTCTTGGAAAGTGTCACAAATATCAAAGGCCCCCAAAATGCCCCCTGTCTCATTTCTGGGGCCTTCCACCAGAGAACTGCTCGTGATCCACAGTGTTGCAACAAATCCACAGCATTGCATCAGACAAGGTAAAACTCCCAGGGGAGTTCATGGGCATTCCCACATAAACCTGAATGCATATTAACCCTTTGAGCTCTATGTTTTGTGGGCTTC
>VWZW01006010.1:572305-772926 GCA_013397115.1 Edolisoma coerulescens | reverse complement strand
ATCTAAGTTGCAACAATCAAGTCTTGTCCCTGGATCAGCTAGTGATACCTTTCTACTCTTCTCCCTTTTTTCCCTTCCCTTCTTTTCCTTAAACATTTCCTTTAAGTGTTATTTTTATGCTTTTATATTGCTATATAACCAACATGGCTACATACTCTGCTCCATTGCAACCAAATTATTCTAAAATAAACCCTATGTGTATATATATATAAGCATACATATATAAACAGCAGTCATTCAGAGTTTTTTCACTCTTATCTGCCCCAAGGGATCTATTAAAAAGTACCTAAGATATCCTCGCCTTCATGGGCGGGTCATAGCAACCATTCCATTAGAAAAAATATTCATTGGAGCCATTAAAAGGTTGGGATCAGAAAAAAAAGAAGTATATATGACACATCTTCAGGCACTTATTGTACTTAAGTGATATTTCTGTTGTAATATGAAGTGGTGTAATTGCACTCCTACAACCATTAAGGGATAACTCCCCAGGTGGACACTCTTTCCAAACATTTTTTTTAATAATTACACTGCATCCAAAGAAATAATTACACTGGTGGAGAGAAATTACCCTATTATGGCAATATTTATGTTGAAACATGGGAGAGTTATATCAGTACAGCAGCAAAAATGTAGTTGTATAGTTCTCCTGGGTGATGGCCCTAAGCAGACAAGTCTGGGAATCTGGCATGACTCTTTTCAACAGGACAGTGATTCTGGTGATGATTCAGCTCATGGAGTTACTGGGCCGGTGATTTCCTTTTTCTCTGTCCCGTGGTCAGATACATCAGACCCCTGTAAAGAAAATTTCAAGGCTAGAAAATTGTTCAAGGAAATAGAAGTATTATTGGTATTCATGGAATACCCTGTTCAGCATTACTGCTTTTCAAGTGTTTGTCTTTTACCTTTGTATCCCATGAAGAAGTTGAGTGGGCATTGGTGTCATCTTCAGGTCATCTCGGGTTTTAGGCAATATTTACCTAATGAGGGTCATAAAGAATCACAAAATCACAGAATTGTTGAGGTTGGAAGGTACCTCTGTGGTTCATCTGTTTCAGTCTCCCTGCCTACTCAGGTCCATCTAGAGCAGGTTGCCCAGAACTGTGAGCAAGCAGCTTTGGAATAACTCCAAGAATGGATGCTGCACAACCTGCCTGGGCAACCTGTGCCAGGGCTGTCACCCTCACAGCACAAAGGTGATGTTCCCTGATGTTCAGAAAGAACCTCCAGTGTTTCCCTTTGTGACTATTGACTCTGGTCCTGTCCCAGGGTACCACTGGCAAGAGCCTGGCTCCATCTTCTTCACATCCTCCCTCCCTCCGAGCCTTCTTGTCTCTGGACTATATGGTCCCAGTTCTCTCAGGCTTTCCTCTTAGGAGAGATGCTCCAGTCCGTCATTTTTTTGGCCTTTATTGGACTTTCTCCAGTATGTCTGTGCTTCTCTTGTACTGGGGAAGCCAGAACTGGATAGAGCACTCCAGATGTGTCTCACCAGTGTTGACCTGAGGGACAGGATCACTTGCTTGTTGTTTATCATCCTGTAGGAGAGCAAATATTCCCTTTAAAATATATTTAAATCATATCAATTATGACCAGACATGCACAGCTGCCTCAGATCTTCACAGCATTAGATGTGGATAGTTTTTCATACTACAAAGAACAGATAAAGCCAGTAACAGCTTATTTAGGATGTTTATTGTAAACACATATGGCTAATTATGATTCACACACTTTATTCTTTTTCTTTTCATTATTGAATGAATGTTGATCAGTTAGCCTTGTTTTGATTTGTTCCATTTGCAGGATTGCAATTGCATGACACGTATAAAGATTATGTTACAGTAAAAGAAGCAAAAAAGGTGTGAAGCACATCCATCCTAGATTTAACAAGTTAGCATATTCTTCAAACATACCACTATGAAAAATAAGTGTTGTTTCATCTCCATGGTGAGCTTAAATGAAATTCAGTGCATTTGAGATTGCATCTTTTTTGCATGTGTAACACATTAACTCAAAAGGCACTGAAATGAGCACCATCAAGAGAACTAAAATTCACCTGTAGGATCAGAAAAAAAGCCAAAAGTTTGTTGAGTTGCAAAAAAGATGTCTTTTGATTTATCGTATTTTTTATGTCCTTTAGCAAGGTGAATTAATAGCACATTATTGCAGAAAATACTCAATGCTACTGAATTCAGATACCAGTTACAATAATTGAAAGAAAAAGACATCAGATGCAAATATTTACAGGAAAAAACTTGTATTTTTTGTTCTGACGCAGCACTGTTGATACAGAGGAAGCCATTTNTGGAAGATAGTTTACAGAAACTCCCAACTGCCTCTCAGCCAGTGTCTGTGAGAAAGTAAAGACTTTCTCACAGACAGAGGCAGAAAGCTGGAGAATCCCTCTGCAACTCAGCTTTTGGCATCCACAAATTAATAGCACATTATTGCAGAAAATACTCAATGCTACTGAATTCAGATACCAGTTACAATAATTGAAAGAAAAGGACATCAGATGCAAATATTTACAGGAAAAAACTTGTATTTTTTGTTCTGACGCAGCACTGTTGATACAGAGGAAGCCATTTTTCCTGATAGGTTTTACCCATAAACCTTTACTCAGTGAGTTTAAAAACCCTATGTAATCTAAGTGTGCTAAATATAAATCAATACCTGTTACTAGCCCCCCCCCAGTCTTATTCAAGTAATTAAACTTGCTATCTATCACCTTGGTATCTCTTCCTAGAAGGTACAAAGCTTCATCACAATGCCATAAAACATACACTTGAAAGATGAGTCAATGTGTTTAGCTTCAAGTTTAAGAGTACTTGAAGACTGAAAGATTAAACTTTTCTTTCATGACAAGATATCTAACTATAGACTTTTAGTGGCCCATTCTTAAAACTAGATTCCTTAGTTTCACTGGAAGGAACACAAATTAACCTTTAGCTTGTAATACTCACACACCTATTTTAAGGTCTTTTTTCCCTGAAATACTTTAAAATAGTTTTTGCGTGTGATCTCTCCTAAACCAGTAAAATAATATTGAGAATCTCTTACAGAACCCATGATTTGTTCTATCATGATTATACATGTCAGCATCTTGCACACGTTTCTGGGGAAATCCAGTCCTTATGAAGAAAAAAACCAAAAAAAAAGACGTTGGAGGTGAAATGACAGGAATAGGGGAATAGGGTTATCTCTCTCAAGCAAGCAATCACAGATTTCCTTTCACCATGTTCTTCTGCACTGATTTATGAACTCGGTGTAGAGCCCACGGCAAGCAGCTACAGTAACACAGAGAATCCCCCAGAGGCAGCCCCGGTGAGCCCTGCAGCCCCTCACAAGCCCTGCTTTCTGAGGCTCTGTACAGTTGGTGTCGGATTGAATACATCTGGCATGGATTTAGACCAAGTTTATTTCCAGTGGAGCTGTCCAGCTGTTCAACACTTATTGAAAATCATTCTTATCCTTGAGATAACAGTGATCTATTTATCATTTTCTAATAGATAGAGACCCATGAAAGGGACTATGATTCTGTGACAATTAAGAAGAAAGAAAAACAAGGAAAAAAGTAAGGAAATCCTCAAAGTAAATAGCAAGCTGAGAATGTAAACTAAAATACTGTTTATAAATTTCCTCTAAGGGCTGTTCACTATTTTCCAGGAGCGTATTTTGTTGAAGATGTTGTTAACTTCAATAAAATGAAAAAAACAGGAAGACATGTGATGTGTTATGTTCCTTACAAGCTAAGAAGGATAAAATCCTCCTGCTGTCCTCCCCGAGAGCAGATGGCAGCACAGCAAAACATAAAAGTTCAAAGAAGCTGTACTTGCTATGAAGCTGCAGTACTGCTGTCTGAACACTGACCACTGCCACACATCCTGGCATTAGCAAGACCTCTCCTTATTCATTCTGAAGTGTTACTGCAAAGAGTGAGCAGTTTGTACAATTTAATCCATGGTGTATAACTACTTTCTCTTGCTGTATTTCCTTATTTTATTCCCTAATTTATTAACAGGCAGAGGAGAAAAAGAGCATGGCAAATACTGTCATTATTGATGTGTAAAGCTGAGGCAAGAATAGATAAATCTACTCTGTGGGAAAGAAGAAGGAGCTAGTAGAAGTTGTTGTATCTCAAAAACTGCACATTCATGTAACTCTTGCACTGTGTACTGTGCCTTCCTACAATATGCTACTTAGCCAAATAAAAAATGTCTGTTCTTCACATTTTTGTATGACAAAGAAATTGCTTGCTTCAATATGAAATATTTAATTTTCTGTTCCTTCCAGTATTAAATGTTCACATTTTTAATTGTCAATTTAACTGAATGATTTTTTAAAATTAAAAAAAAACCCTCTTGGATAGATGGGCTGTTAAATTCCCATTAAAAATATTTCTTACTAAAAAAAAAAAATTACTTTCTAAAGTAAAAGATTTCCTTTTAGAACTCTTGGCTTAAATGTGCATTTCATGTGTGCCTCAATTTTGTATTAAAAATAAAACCATTCCTTTACTACAGTGAGATACCAGAAAATAAATCTATGACTGGCATTTCCAGAAAAATTAGAGAAATTTTTATGCTCACTTTCTTGAAAAACAGTGTAACAAATAAAATTGCATTTAAAACTTCCACATAATCCCTCTTCAGATTAATTTCTATTCCGGTAGAAAGTGAAAAAAAAAAAAAAAAGAAAAGGAGAAAAAAAGAAATTTAAAAAAAGGGAAAAAATCGACAATTTTATAGAACCGTAGAATCATTTAGTTTACAAAAGATCTTTAAGATCGTTGAGTCAACTGTTAACCCAGCACTTCCAGGTCCAGCACTGAATTGTGTCCCTGGGCAGCCTGTTCCAGTGCTTGGTAACTGTTTACGTGAAGAAATTTTATCCTTTTTTCCAACCTAAGCTTTCCCTGGTGAAATCGGAGGCCATTTACTTTTGTTCTATTTCCTGTTACTTGGGAGAAGAGACTGACTCCCACCTGGCTAGAACCTCCTTTCACGTAGTTGATGAGAGCAATAGGCTGTCTCCTGAGCCTCCTTTTCTCCAGGCTAAACAGTCCCAGGTCCCTCAGCCACCATTCGTAAAACTTGTGCTCCAGACCCTTTAACAACATTTTTGCTCTTCGTTGGATACGCTCCAGCACCTCAAATCTTTCTTGTAATCTTATTTCAGTTTTATCGTGTTGTTATAACTATTAAAAAAATCAGAGGAACATATATTAGAAAATATGTTAATAACATAATGTAGCGAGTTTCCAGAAGAACAACATCCTGTCCCTTCTTTATGTGGCAAACATTATGATTTATGAGCCCTCAAACTTTTATTTTTATTCTTCTAATTTAAACTCATATTGCCATGCATCCTTGAAAATCAGTTTGAGTTTTATTGACTATATTTACTACACTACTCCAAAGAGATGTCCTTTTAAACACTTGTAGCAATTTAAAACTTAAAACCAAAAAGAACAAGTCATTAGAAACAGATTGAGAATAAGGAGTAAAATGAGAGATAGCCAGAAATTCAAGCCCCCCACCTGATATACAGCTGATCACAGTCAGCAGTTCTGGAGCTAGTAATAAAAATATTAATCCAAAAGATTTTTTCCTGTGTATTAAATAACATCAGAAATCAGAAGTCTTCATTCTATGTCGCATGGTTATTTTGAATTCTAATACAGCTCAGCTATGAAAACATCACCTGTTTCTTTTTAAAACTAAAAATCGCCTGGATCTCAGGGTGGGATCCTGAATTGTACAGAAAGTCATGGGTAGGCAGACAGGCAGGAGAGAGAGGAAAAAAAGTTGAGGTCAGCATTTTGATTGAGATTATTAGTATCTGTTAGCATGGAAGTAAATTCAAATGTCCTGAAGAGTAAGAACTAGAGGAAGATACTTGGATAAAGGGGGATATAAGTAGACAGGTGGGAAAAAGAGGATGCTCCCCATCAGTTTTAATAAAAGCTTTGAAACTTAGAAGTTCATCTTTAAGTGTAAAGCATACATAAATATATCCTTGCTCTGTCTGGCTCACCCTGCTCCTTATGGGAGTTCACTTTGCACCACAGACCAGGATCCTGAATCCTACACTTTTCGTGTTTCTGGAAACTTCTTCCATAGATATCACAAGAAATTGTCTGACTGAAGGCAGGCATCTGAGTGTGGTGTCCTGTGGCACTTCTAGGGTGATATTTAATTGCTACTGTTGACAATAGTTAGAGTTAAATAAATTAATTGTCCCCTGAAGCTGCTGATTTCTGTACAAGAGCTGTAGAAAACAAGAACCAAGCTCAGATTTTAATGAGATAGAGACATCTTGGGTTAAGTGAGTCAACGAGTATCAACCCAAATGTTATTTAAAATTATGTGCTTCATGAAAATTAACTGCTATTTGTTTGGTAATTTGAAAACTGAGATACAAGGAATTCCTTAGGGTGATACTTTTTTAAATTCAAATTCATCTTGTGTTTTAATGCTATATCACAAAGAATAATCATTTTTATCATGGAAGTTACTATCTTTTTCATTTTGTCAGCATTTCTAAATTTGTGCTAATTAGATCCTAAAATTGTGCTAATTAGAAAAGCAAAGGGCATTTTTATTTTGACATTAGATTGGCAAAATTATTTTTGAATTAATGAATTAAAATTAATCTTTAAATAAATTGCAATCAGTGTAAAACTGTGATTACAGGAAATTTTAAATGGAACCTCTTTAACATTATAATTAATTTATTGATTTATGAAATTTAGCAGATAAACTGTGTTCTCTGAATTATAAGTATAGAAATTTTTGTCTTCTTTTGACGTGTAATGCATGCAGTGATACTTCTAGGAAAATAACTATTAATTTCTGAGCTGCAGTGACATTATGTAGAAATGGTGTTATTATTTGTGCTGACAAAAATTAACAGTACGTATAGAAACACAGTTTGATGATGCAATTATTCTATAAGATCTACATTGGTTACAGGAGGCACAACTGCAGTCTGGACATAAAGGACAGAACACATCTTTAAATCATTATGGAGTTTTACTTTTTAAATACTCCTTGCACTATCAAAAGATCATCTGGAAGACCATACAAGGTCTGGTGTTTGAGAGATTTGGGAGATCATAATAGAATCAGATTTCTGACTGCTCCAAGCTTTGAAAATTTCTAGTGGTCCCTGGCAATTAATCGCATCATATTTATTATTATGAAGCATGGTACTTGACATGGCTAGATGTAAATTTAATGATTCTTTATGAGGAAAAGCTTTAGGTGCAGTTAGGGGAATGTGTTATCTTCCTGTACTAAAAATTTAATGTTTCTAGTGAACATTTTAAAGTTCCAAAAACTTAGCCTGACTTTTAAATGTTTGTTTTCAAATGCATTTATTTACTATAGGCTTAGATGTTTGGCTTCGCAGGGAGGATTTTTTCAACGCACAGTGGACTCTAGATTTTCTTAATGCATGCTGGGCTGCAGTGTGAATATTTTTGCTATTAGCAAAGGAGAATTACTAGTGTCAGTCCAGAGGAGAAACTTCTTATCCTAATTCCTAGGTCCAGCTGTTGCTGTTGGTCACACCCAGACAGCCTCTGGAGGCAGTTGGAGGAACACGTTTGACCGGAGGAGCTGACCCTTCACTCCCAGATGGATGAGCTCACCCAACAGCAAAGTCTGGCCTTTCACCAGCAGCACGAAAAATCAGGAAAACAGACAAACTTTATAGCATGGACCTTGCAAGACTGAAGCTCAGTTCTGTTCCTGAGGCTTAAGGAAAGGGAGGGGTTTAAAGATGCTGTCAGCAGATTACCCCATCAGAAGCATTTGGAGCAATGACACATTTTACCTGCAAGGCTGAGACAGTTCCTAATTTTTGTATCCTGCTCACATGAAGGAAAAAAAATTAAAAAATGGCAATAAACAGGACTTGATTTAAATTTGTTGGTTTTGATTATTTACTTATTAATTATTGTCAGAGGTATGCCACATTCCTTAAGTGTACCCAGTAATCATACTATAACAATTTCAGCCAAATTTTTCCTGAAGATTATCTGCCATTACACTTACTCTGGGATAAATATGGGAAGAAACCATTATATAGATCTTTATATATTTTTCTGGTCTGTGTTTTTTCTTTACTTCACAATTTATCACAATTCCTCTGTGGTTCAGAATAACTTTTGTACTCTTCTAAGTGTAAAAAGCACTAAAAGAAAAACTGTTGTACTTCAGAAATGTTAATTTGTGCAAAGTCTTAATATCCTTAAACTAAAACCATGTTTTTAGAAGAGGAGTTCTTATTAAATTAGTATTCCTCAAAAAATGATACTTTATAAAATTTAGCCTATTTTATTTTGTTAAAATTCACTTAATTGTGGCTCTATAAAATTCACAGAGCTGTGCACTGATAGCGGTGTATAATTTTTATACTGCTTTTTTTGTGTGGATGTAACAATGAAGCCTATTACTTGAGCTTGTCAACTCTTCTGAACATTTTCATTGCCATTTCAAACAGTTGTAAAGCAAATATGAAAAGCAAGCTGTCTCATTATTGATTCCTGTTATTGTGGATTAATACCATTTTTTCCAAGCATTACTGGTATTAAGACATTACCTCTGCAAAATAACAAAAGCTTGCCAAGAACTATCACAATTTTTAACATTTCAATTACTTACAATATTAAATTTGGTATCTGCAAATTTTTTAATATAAAGTCAATAATAAATTATTACATAATATTGTTAATTTTACTCTCATCTCTCTCAACAGGAAAGGGAGGAAGGAAGGAAGGAAGGAAGGAAGGAAGGAAGGAAGGAAGGAAGGAAAGAAGGAAGGAAGGAAGGAANAAGGAAGGAAGGAGGGAGTCTATACTGTTCTGAAAATAGACAATTACTGTAATTTCTTTTCTATTTGCCAAAATATCTATTTGAAGCAAGCCATAATGATATCTCTTTAAAATTTCTTGAAAAAGAAAACTATGAAAATTGCTTGTCACAGCAACCTCTCTTTTTAGTTGATGAAGAATATCCAAACTGTCGTAGGGAAAATTAAAGTTCCCTCTTTCTGGTCACTCACCAGGCAGCTGTGTTTGGATTTACATACTGATTCTGCATGTTGAGAAAACATCTTGAGTTCAAGGACTGGATGTTTCTCTAGCCACAGATCTATTTCTAGAACACAAATCCCTCCAGTCCAGCTGACTTAGGTTTCCAGGGTGTCCAGGCCCCCCAAACCTCTGCAATATCTTAAACACAACCTTTCCAAAGTGTCCTGCCCCCATCCCCCCAATCTATCACACCTTGACAAGTTAGGGACAGAAGGAAAAAGGAGTGGAAAGGCAGATTGCCTGTAGGGTGATGAGCACTCTGATGATTTTGTGGCCATCAGAAAACCATAAAAAAGCATCACTGACTAGAAACTTTATAGAAAGAGATACTAATTTTGCAGGTGGTGTGAATTATCTGTTATTTAGACTTATCAAATAGAACTAGACAAAAGAAACATGCAGGGCTCTCCATAAGAGAATTAAATATATTCTCATTCAAACAGAGAAAGTTTAGCTGATGTGAGTGGTGAGAAGCAGAATTGTGAAGGCTCCTTTTAAATTTTATACAGAATAGTATATAGGTATGGGAGCATCATTTTCATCTCACTACACTAATTGGTCCATCTGGCCTTAGGATCAGAAATATTCTTATTTCAGTTATTAGGATTTTAGCCAGTATCTATCTTTAAGCTATCTATTTTTAGCCAGGACCTTTGATTGGATGGCCACATTGACGGGGTCATGGTCAACGTGTTCGGGTGGAGATTGGTGACAAAGAGTGTTCCTACGAAATGGGGTCAGGAGTCCATACCAGGATGGCTGCTGCTCAATAGCCTCATCAGCGACACAGACAGTGGGATAAAGTGCGCCCACAGCAAGGTTGCAGTCAACACTTAGCTGAGCTGTGTGGTCAACATATCTAAGGGATTGCAGGCCACCCAGAGGGACCTGGACAAACTTGAGGAGCTGGCCCATGGGAACATCATGAGTTTCAACAAGGCCAAGTAAAGTCCTGAACCTGGCTTGGAGCAACCTCTGGTGTCAACACAGGCTGGGGTATGAACAGATTGAGAGCAGCCCTGCAGAGAAGGACTTGGGGGTGCTGGTGGATGAAAAGCTGGACATGACCAAGCAAGATGCATTTGTAGCCCAGAAAGCCAATTGTGTCCTGAGCTGCATCCAAAGCCCTGTGGGCAGCAGGATGAGTGAGGGCATTCTGTCCCTCTGCTCTGCTCTGATGAGACTCCACCTGTACTGCTGCATCCAGCTCTGGAGTCCTCAGCACAGGAAAGGCCTGGACCCGTCAGAGTAGGTCCAGAGGAGGGATGCATAAATTGTCATAGGCATGGACACCTCTTCTATAAGGAAAGGCAGCAAGAGTTCATATTGTTCAGCCTGCAGAAGGAAAGGCTCCAGGGAGACATTATTTAAATCTTAGGGTGCCTAAAGGGGCACATAAGAAAGATGGGGACAAACTTCTTAGCCGGGCCTTTTGTGACAGGACAAGGAGTAATGGTTTCACAAACTAAAAAAGGATAGATTTATCCTAGATATCTGAAGGCTGCTTTGTAGTTGCAAAAACGACTGTTGGTCACAGGCTTGGATCATGTGCATGCAAGCAAAAATATTCAGAGTAGTTCATTAGCTTGGAGATGGAATTGTAGAGACATCCCGGTGAAGCAGAAGAGAAAGCAGCTTGGAAGAAGCTGCAGAACAACTGGAAAGTGGAAACTGCTAGAAGCTTGATAAGATTCTAGGGTACTTTTCTTCCCTTGGATAAGAAGTTTCCTATTTGTCTTTTCTTTTGATAAGACAGAGACCATTAGGAGAGTTAAGTGTTGAGGTACAGCCCCTTGCATCATCCATGAGGATTTAAGAAGGAAGAATCTTCCCCAAAATGACAGTGTTCAATAAAATCTGATATAACTCTTTGCATATAGGCAGGGAAGACTTATGTAATTCAATAAAGATTTTCCTGATCATTAAGAATGAATATTTAGAAAAGAAAGATATGTTTGTAAAAACAAATTTTTCTGATTTTAGTACTGGCTTTGTTTTCATCTAAGCAACACTATAAATTGATCGATCCTGTATGAAAGAAGTTTTAATAAAGAAGTCCTATTAAAACTCTTTTGAAAGTCTAAAAATAACAATTTTTCTGGAATGCTAGCTAGTTGCCAAGTCTTCACTTTCATTTGGTCTTATACACTATAAGCACCATTACAGTAATCAGTATTCTTTGGAATACTGGTATGGAAAAGAAAAGCAGCCAGGCTCTTGATATTTGATGTGGGATTCATATAATTTCCTTTCAGCTCAGGATATTCCATGATTCTGAAGTTGACAGGTTCTGAATTGTTTGTCTAAAGCTGTAGTATATTTGGCATAGCTACCACCTTGGCATGTCATGGGCACTTTGTTGAAATCATTTGAGATGGTTACAGAATTTCAGATGGTGCAGCCTTGATTCCTAAGACGTCACAAGCACCATGAGAGAGATCTTTTGTTTCTTCGACTATTTAATTTCCACATAAAGGCAGAACTTCATCTTACTGGGAAAGATGCTGTTCAGCAGATGACTACCTAAATATTCTGAATGAGAACCCTAATTGGGGCATATCCAGTCTAAAGCACTTATTAGGTATTTCTCTTCCTCTGAGGTGTGCTGGGGATCCTGCAAGAAGTGATTCCTTCTGTTAAAGGGGTACTTCGAATTCAGAAAGACGGCTGGGAAGAAGGACATAACTTACTGACTATTGAAAATTACATTCTCCAGATACTTGTTTCCTAGAAATTAATTAAATTCTGATTGCATAAAATAGCATTTTGAATTGGGATGGAACCCATTCTTCCTTCTGTCAAATCACTAAAAATTTTAGACATAAAACTTTTTCAACAAAAGAGCTGCTGAATACCCTCATGGAAGCCATGTATATACCCTGGTAATGAGAACTTCTTCCCCTGAGAAACAACAAATTTAACTTTTAATTTCCTCAAACCAAGAAGGATATAATTCTCAGATCTCCCTTTCCCTGTTCATGTGCTCCAATATGAAGAATATCGCATAAAAATAATAATTAAACTGGTATCTACTATTTGTTAATTTACAGGAACAGAAAGACTTCATGGAACATTGTATGCAAAACCTGGTTGCTCTAGCCAAGTGCAGTCCCAGAAGGAGAAGGTGACATACATTTGTAATTTCACATTCACATTCACACTATCTCTTCATAATATGGAACACATTTTGTTTACATTTGTCATAGCTACTGTATGTTAACTTTTTTCATAGTGAGTAATACGAAACATTGTCTTGAGTTGATTATTGACAGTGGTCAAACTTCCTGCTGCTGTTTGCAAACTGAAATTAAACAGGAATATCTGAGTCCTTTACAGCTGTATATACAAACATATCTATGTGCAGACTTTGAGGAAGGCTAAATTGTAAATGAGTTCCGAATGAAGGCCACCTCTAATTCGACACAAATCCATCTACCTCTGAAATATCTTCTCCAGTCTAGAAGTCATTCAGTGTTAACTCTGTAACTCTTAAGATAGTTTTTTCACACATTTATTTGGAAACCTCAAAACTTCTAACAAGATAGCAACCATTTGCTAGGATTTTGTTTCTTGTTACCTTTTCCTACTTTCTGGATGTTATAAATAGTGTTTTTCTTCAGTCCACTGCAAACCAGTTATATTTATATTCAGATAGGACTGATAGTCAAAAGCCATCCGGACATGGTTGTGGACAACCTGGTTTAGCTGGCCCTGCTTGAACCAGTGGGCTGAACCATATGACGCCCAGAGGTCCCTTCCAACCTCAACCCTTCTGTGTTTCTGTAGTTTTGTGTCTGCCATAGTCAGTAATTTCTCTCCTAAAGTTTCCTGACTTTTTACAAACCTCCAGATCCTTCCTGGAATGAAGGGAAATAAATTACACCACTGAAAGGCAAGTAAATTACACTATTGAAAAGCTGATTTTAGAGGGTGAGCTTTATTGTTCACTGGTGCATAGGTTACAAGGGAAATAACCTGTGGCTCTTAAAGAAAAGAAATAAAGAGGCTCACCATTTTGCCAAGGAGAAAGACAAATACAGATGGAGGAGTCAATAAAAAGAATGACTTGGTTTTCCTTTTTTGTTTGTCTAAAGTGGTGAAAGTAGATATAAATGTCACTAAAGACAGAAAAATCGAGTAAAAAAACACCCAAGGAAAATTACAACACATGTATCATGTCCAAAAGTTAGTTGGGCTAACACCTATCACCTGGCTGTTTGAATTGTCACAAGTAAATAAAAGCTTCTGTTTGGACTCCTTCAAAGTACACAAACACAGGCTGGCTTGAGACCTGAAATACAGTAAGGTTTCCTTAATTTTTCTTTCATGGTGATGGATTACAGAATTGTTAGTTTTGGATGTTGCTTTATGTTTACTCCATACTGTGTCACTCCTACATGTAGAATAGAAACCCCATAATAATAACTCCCTCTGTATTAAATATGCCACTTCAATCAAAGACTCACTTAACATTTAGGAATGCTTGTCAAGGGAGTCATCTTCGGTTGACTGGAAAGAGTGACTGGACCCCAGCTAATAGCACACCACTTATTGGGAGTGGAAGAATGTTGTCAGTTTAATAGAAAATTGAGAAATGAAGGAAATTCTTCCACAAAATGCAATCATGCTGTAATCATGACCATGTGTCTTGCATGTCCCACTTTGTCACGTCCAAATATCATTGCAGCACATCATGCAGATGCAATTAATTAAAAGCAATTCCATTGATCCATTCTAAAAGCCGCAAACCCAGGTCAGTAAAGATTTAGGAGCAGGTAGGAGGTTCCAAAAAGAAAAAAGAAAAAATTCCCAGAGAATAGAATTACAGATATACTGACACTCCTAGTGTGTGAATGCTTTTTGCAGGTGACTGCAGCTGATTTTCCAAAGTGGTTTTTCCACATCAAGTTGTGCTTCCTGAAAGGGTTGTGGCAGTAGTGACACACATTCAGTAATTACATACTTACATACAATTTTTTTCTAGCCAAACAAGAATATTCCACCATAGAGGGTATCATGGTAGTTGCCATGTTTGTAAAGTCTTTCCTACACTCTTTGTTCCAGTGTCATTCTTTGCATTCACATTTCGAGTTAACAAATGAAACAAAGTCTTATTTTTTCTTTTAGTTATAGAAAGAGTTAAATACTTTATTCTTTTATTCAGAATATTTATCTTAGATGTATTCCTATAGCATTTCCCATCCTCCCTTTTTTTACCCCCCCCCTTATATTGATAGCTTTTCTTTTACATATTATTATCTTTCTCAACTCAAATCTCTTAATCCTCTCTCAAGAACTGACTGCTGAGCACAAAAATACTGCTGTGGAAAATTAGGACATGACCTTTCATTCCTTCCTTTCTTTGAGTTCCCTGGTTTGGCACTACATTTTGCTACAATAAGAAGTCACATCACTCTATATTTCTGTGGAACAGGCTGCCCAGGGAGGTGGAGGAGTCACCATCCCTGGAGATGTTCAAGAAACAACTGGACATGACACTGTGCTATGATCTAATTGACAAGGTGGTGATTGGTCAGAAGTTGAACTCTATGTTCTTAGGGGTCTTTTCAAATCTAAACGATTCTGTAATTATATGAATGCCTGGGGTCAATATTAAAAGAATTGTCAGAGAGAGATAGTCATAGTGTGGTCATGAACATGTTTAGTATCCTAATGTCTACGCAGTTTTGAAATCACCCTCATGTCCATACGTCATTCAGTCCCTGACAAGGGGCAACCTAATGCATACACAGATACACCCAAACAAATGGGACTGTGGAAAGGAAATATTCACATTAGATTTTAAGATGCTCATGTGATGTGTCATGTGGTGGTTGACACACCGCATGGGTAAGAGAGTGTGAGAGAGGAGTTTCAGATCAGGTCCATCTTAAGAAAGCACAACCTCTCTCAGTGATGTTTGATTATAAAATATGAATAAACCACACCACTCACTACTTTTAGTGTTCATAAACTGAAGGAGTTCTAAAAAACCCTGAAATAGTCATTATTGCATTGTCAGTGAAGAACTCAGATAGTAAAATTAATATTTTAAGAATCAAAAAAATCACCCCAAAACAGTCCAGATTGGAAGAAGATGTGGCTTATAAAGTAGCTCACTGTAAATCAAACTAACCTGTATGTCAAACATGTCAAATCCAATTTTTTATTATAGATCTTATGATGTATTATAAAATTCTTATATATTTTTTTAAAATCTTTTCCTCAGTATCTAATTATTGTACATTCATATTTTCATCCAACTCAGAATATGTTTTCCTGTCCTTTAGGTTTTTTTGTATGGCATTTATGCTATTGATTCAGTCAAGGGTTACAGACAAGACAGGACCATTATGATCTTTTCATCTGACCTCAGCAGACATAAATTTTCCCCTAGTAATTCCTAAAGTTAAACACCTTTCAGCCACAGCAATCAATTACAGCATTAACCTTTAACATTTACGGCCCACTGATATTTATAATCAAGGCTTTGAAAAGTATATGAGCAGTCAATATATGGTGGCTTTTTCAGAAGGAAAACTTCTTACATTTTATCTGGGGGTTTCTTTAAATTTAGAAAATATATTCTTGACAAAAATAAAATGAAAAGAAAATTTAAAAGTTCAGAGCAGAATCTTTAGCTAAGTGGAGTATGACATTTACAGGAAACCATCCAAAAATATTTTTAAGCTTCTAATAATTGGAATAATGACTCTAATGTTTTTATGAGTACTCACGTGAAGACAAAGCTTCATTTGCTGGTGATCTTTGAAAGAGAGCACTGATCTTTGGCAGAAGCTAGGAATTTATTGCTTTAACATTCTCAATTGAACACTGAATCACCCCTGCAAGAAAAAAACCCTAAAATAATTGTATCTCATTTTTTCTTAAAACACATTTTATAAAGTAATATGGAATCCAAAGCACTGAGATAATTACATGATGAATGTTTTCTGGCTGCACTTTATGCCCTATAATACCTCAGAGAGACATTCTTATAATCACCACACCTCTGTTTTTGCATTTTGGCTCACAAAAATTGTATCTGTGAAAGCAGGACGTGCTAAACTGTAACAGACTGAACTTATAAGTTTGTTCAGAGCTGATTTCACTCCTGCCTCTCAGAAAAAATGCCCTAAGAGACTTGTCAGGTGAGGGTGCATTAAGCATTAGGATAGATTAAATCTTTGCATATTTCACTGAGTTCTGCAAGCCAAAATTCCTATAGCTTGTCTTGCTTTGACAGGACAAATGATAGGAATTATATCTGTAAAAATGGGCTTCAATAAACCTTCTGTCAAACTTAAAGCTGATTAAGAAGTGTGTGACACCAAGATAATTTTGATTAGTAATGTAATACTCTATAAGCCACCTCTTCTTTCAGTCATGATTGTTTTGGGGTGAATTCTTTGAGCACTGTGATCCCTATATTTATGGGATTGCACAAGGACCCCCAAGTATGTCTTGAAAATAAACTACAGAATCACAGAAATATCGGAGACCTGAATTTCAAGAAGCACTATAACAAACAATACTAAAGCAGGTCAGCTATGGCTTTGCATATAGTCACATCTTGAAAATCTCCAAGCGTTCCCAGCCCCCTTGGGTGATTTTTTCCCAGCGAAAAATTCCTGATGTCCGGTCTGAATCTTCCAAGTTACAGTCTTTGGACCTTGTTATAGGCTTTGACAGTAGTGAGAAAATTTTCTCCCATTATCTTTGTAACAGCCTTCAAAGTTGTGCATTTAGGCAGTCACTTATTTTCCTCCACACCTGGCTAAAGAAGCACATTTCCCTCTCCTTCACCTCTCAGGTCACATGCAGTTGGTGCTCAACATCTTTGTAGCCCTACACTGAACCCTCTCCAGTTTCTTGACATCCTTTTGGAATAAGGGGGTCCCAGACCGGGCACCATATTCCAGCAACAGACTCATCATGACTAAAAGAAGTACTTTCTATCTGCTTGCCACACTCCTTTTAATGGAGTCCAGTGTACAAACCACATAATTTGTGGTTTATTTTTTTGTAATTTGTGCATTCGTCTGGCCTCCACACAACACATTAGTAGTTTCCAGTAGGGAAACTGGGACTTCAGTTTAGTTTAGCTTAGTACTTTCCAGGATGTTGATGAAGGTGTTGAAGAATGTGTCTTGCAGTAGCAGTGCTGGAGTACACACATCAATACTTGTCACCATTGAATAATAACTTTGAATTTGAATAATACCTTTTTGTACCCAGCAGTCCATTTAACTTGTATATAATACCTTGTCAGTGTTTCTATCAATACTGAAGAGTTGTTCACGAAAATATGTTCCAAAAGGTTTGATGAATACAAGGTAAGCTAAGAGAATAGTTTTCTGGGGCTCTTTTCCAATGCAAAATGATAAGATTTAATACGGATTGTGATTTTGGAGAACAACTGGATTACTGAACATTTGAGGAGTACTGTTTGATCAGCAGCATTTTCTGGGGGCTCGGAGAAGTGAGAAAAGTGTCTACAGCTCTGCAGAGGAAAAGTATTATGCTAGATGAACCAGTCTTCTAATGGAAGAACAGTATCATGCCAAACTCATGTATTTGGTGTGTTCCTGGGAAAGACAGGCAGAATATTTATTCTGTTCCCCCATTTTGGATGTGAATAAGATAGGAGACTCTTAGAAAATTTGTCCGTCATAAGGCGCCACCCTCTTCCCCCCAAAAACCCCCTCAAAACCTCACCAGGTATTGTTTAACAATAAATATTTTGTTAAAATATATTTCAGGAAATTATGTGACGTAACCAACTAATACATAATACATGAAGCATCAGGAAAATTAAATGCTTTCAAATAAACGTGTGATACTTTTGCTCAGTGACCTCCCAAAGCTTGCTCAGTGTTATAGTCATCGCACAGCAGTGCCTACACCAATAGATCCAGGCAAAGTTTACATGTCCCTAAAAATCTCATTTTCTGGTTCCTGAGACTTCTCACAAACAACAGATCTTTATCACAAAGCTGCCTCTGGAGAAGAAGCTTCTTAGAATATTTCTTAATGAACAGCAGCAAATAATATTCCGGGCCCAACTTTTAGGTCCTGACAAAGAAATGGAATTTCTGCCTCTAGAGAAAGAGGATTCAGTGGCAGTTTTGGCTCACTAAAGGCCAGCAATTATGGGCTTTGGTCTTTACATACAATACCTTTAAATATGCACCATGTTTCAACAGGAGTTTAAAAGCACATTTAATCCTATGTCTCTTCCTGTTAACCCAATACCAAAAATCCTCCTTCCGTTTCACAGGACAGAACAGAGAGTGATTAAGCCTTCCCTATGCCTATTGCTTCCAACTCCAAAAAGCCTTATGATTTAGAGTGTATTTCATAGTCCAAACTTATTATAATGATAGGCAGATGGAGATCTTCTAAAGGAAAAATAGCCAGAGGAACAAGAAAAATTATGGGCTACATACAATCCCGGCTTTGTTCTGGAAGAAAAGAGCCTCACCCACATGAGGTATTAGGCTTTGTATGAGAAAATAGCAGACTGCCTACACTTCATATGTGTGTGCACACATATGTCACTTCTTAAAAAACAGGTCATAAGAAAAATAAGATATCATATTTAACACATTAGCACCACATGCCATTTCAGACAGTGAGATAAGATAGCATGGTGAGCAGGCCTAACTGTTGGTATTTAAACTATTAATCATAACTTCTCCTTTCTAGCAGCATGGGGGGGGGAAAGTTAGCATAGTTAACATATTTCTCATGCATATGCTAGCCTGCACTTCTGCCCTGTAAATGAGCCATCTTTCCAATACCTTGATTTGATCCACTGTGTCTTTTAATTTCATTTTGGATTACAGTAATCAATGACAGCTGCAAACGGAAACATTATTTTCATTATTTCAGACCAAACTGAAAACAAACTTCAGGCTGCATGTCGTGGAATAAATTAAATCTCTTGTACTTCAGATTACATTCTAAACGTGATACATCAATCACATCTTCTGTGTATTGTGGGCCCCTTTTCCATCATGTTCCTGGGCGACCTTTCACTGTGTTCAAAGGATAATATAACAAAGTAGTGTTAGAGAGGTCATTTTACATACCCCTCTTATTTTATATTCTTACAATCCCTTGCAATAAAAACATATTAGAAATCTAAATCAAACAGACCTAGATTATATATGTTCAACAGATCAACCACTGGTTGGGCTGATTAGGTAGTAGAAGTTTAAGAACACAAGCTACAACTTGTATAAACTACTAATACTAGTTCCAGAAAACTTTCAATATTCAGAGTTCACAGATTCATGTGGAAGTGCATTTAGTCTAAGGCCTGATTTTGGTCTGAGTACCTTTTTGCAGAATAGTCAGAATATTCAAGGTAATCCTAGCTTACTTTTTCATTTTCCAAATCAGTGGTTTCTGCAACTTATTTTGTTCATATCCAGATTTTGCTACCAAAAGTTGTGTTTCAGTAACCTGATTTTCAGGGGGGAAAAAAGGTAGGAAAAAAGTACATTAAAAATGAATCAAACAAGTAGATGTTCTAGTGGATAATAAGGATGGCTGAAGAATTGCTAAAACTGTGTAGCTATAATTTTATGGTTTTGTTCTTCTGGGAGATGACACTCAATCTAGGAAACGTAACCCTAAACATACATGCTGTGTATTCACTTTTTTTATCTATAAAGTAAAAATGCCTCCAAATCTTACTGAAGTTAACAGGATGTCTTTAATATATGCCTTTGAGACCCAGAGAAACTTTCATTTATTAGTTTGCTTTATTTTATTGCAGGGAAGGCAATAACTATTTTCTTATAAACAAGCATAATTTCTGTTGTGTGAACCACTACAAAACTAATCAGTTTCATCTTGATGTTTTCAAATATACTGAATTTTGATGTGCTACTCACACCAAGTATGTATTTTCAAATTGGAACTATCACAAAGAATGGCTCCTGCTAGTCCTTATTAGATTTTAAAATAATTCATTTGTATGAATTCCTCGAGCTTGCGATATCAATACTCTTCTTGCTTATGCAGAAGAGTAACACAGTTGTCTTGGTGCCACTTATCACAGCAAGAGGAAGTTATCTCAAAACAGAAATGGACAGGCTACACTTGAAAACACTTATAACCACATACCATTCTATTTCTTTTATCAAAAAGGTGCAGCTTATAGGTTGGAAACCCTCCCTGACTTTTCTTTTTCCCTCATGCAAGAAGGGTGTGGACCAAAGCAGCTGCAGTCTGTTCTTTCTTAACTCTAACTAATTTCCTTTTGTCAGAGTTTCTTGTAAGAAACTTTAAAAAACAAGTAAGAACTTGACTTGGTTCCACACAGTGCAAACCTTAAGTCTGCAGTCAAGGAATTTGATTTTTGTTATTCAGTGTGGAATCTTAGTTTCCTTACTTTTACCTCATTACTTTTTAACATGGCAAGTAATGACAAATTTCACTAAGGATGGGGTTTGTTTTTTAGAGGGAAGGCTATTTAAGCCAATTTAAGATCCTGATAGTAGCAGGAGTAATTTTCACAATTAACTTCTGGTGCTTTCTGTTTGCTTTGCAATTATGTTGTCTTCCTTTTTCATTCCTGCAGTAATGCAGGAAAAATTCAGGTATATTGATTTTAGACTCATTTGAATACACCCATACATCCCCACCCCAAACACATTCTTCCTTGTGACCTTTGTGACTGATATGAGCTCATTCAAGCCAATAGGCAAATCTCAGCACTGCAAGGTTAGGGTCATAACTATTGCATTTTTCTGGGAGCCTATATAACTGTTAAGAGCATTTATTGTAAAGTCAAAGTATATAAAACGCTGAAGTCAATAATCTCATAAGATTGCCAACAAAAATCAGTGTTTAAGTAAGAGAACACCTTTAGAGCAATTTAAGCCACTGTAAGATGTATATCAAATACCTTGGGCAATAACAATTTTTAAAGTCCAATGAAGTAATTATTGCTGCCTTTAGAAACAGTTCCCTAATGGAAAGTTCTTTGAAAAGCCACTCTCCCACAAAAGTCCATAGACTGTAATTTAACTGCTGTTGCTTTAAAGAAAATGACTGAGCTGCTCAGGGTTGTAGTGTTAATTTGGACTGGTTGTGCCCTATCACTGTTATATCATCTGAAACGGCTGTAAGCGTATTTCAGTATTACATGCATTTATTCAATACCATTTGTGATGGAGAAGGTGTAATACTGTTTTGACTGTAGCATCATATATCAATTTCAGATGTAAAATATGTATGTGTAATCATGCATTTTTATACTGCAAACAAAAATATTTGTGATACTACAGGAAGAATGAGAAAGAGTTGGTGTTTGGGGAGTTTGGTTGTTTGGTTTTTTTCTTTAAGAAACATTTATGATTTAACAATTAAATTTCTCCTTATCTTCTGCGCTTTTTCTTTGGTAAAAAAATCCTTAGGATTGATTACTTTTAGTGATGCAAACTAGTGGGGTATTGTGTGTGTATATGTTCTGTATCCAAATGGCAGGAAAGGAAGCTATTTTTTGATACATAGCAAAATTTGGATGGAGTGGTAGGAAGGACTAGGATATGTCAAGGCAGTGTCTAAACCAAGGAAATTTTATGATGACTGTGTGGAAATAGAACTTATGACCAATACTGTCATCCCCATTTTTATCATGGAGCCATCCAACCTTACTTGAAGAATTTAACTGAAGTACCTAGGATACAATATGGTCTTTCTAGGTCTTCTCTTTTGTTTTTATATACAACCGTCCTTTTTTTGTGCCTCACACAGTGAATATTTTGTGTGTTGTAAACCAGAAGTCAAGACAGGATAACTGGAAGCTATTCAGGTAGTGAAAATAATAGCAGGCACAGTTACTTTGAAAGTATCCTTACTCTGTAACTCAGTTTCGTGCTGTACATAAATATATGGGTATCTCACTTTGTCTGTAAAGTGGGAGTAATTGCATTTGTCTCACAGGAGCTGGTGAACAGGGATCATTAAAAACTTAAAGGCTTGCATGATGTAGCTGCTTCGGTGTAACTTATTTAGACATCAAAGTTTTCTTTCTGTTCTTCTCATTTTGAGTGACTATAAACATTTCAACTACCTTTTTTTCATTTAGAGCTTGCAATTTGAAAAAGGGAGGAAGGCAAAGAGGACGTTCTTAATCGAAACCTGCTTTCGAGATGCTGTGTATCACCTTGCATGTTTTAAAAGCCTGGTTAGCCTGAAGCCTAGTCTGCAGTATGAGGCAATGAAGTGGGTCCAAAACTGTTCCTGGTTTGGTGATTATAGGATTTGTCAATGAGCAGTATTGGTCTGGTCTGATAATCAGTTCATAGGAAATTAAAGCTATTCTGAATTGCAACAGCTGCATGAGTTCCCAGCTGGCTTTCCAGAAGCCAGGGACTAGCAGTATAAAACCAACTGTTAATATCCTATATCTCAGCGGTGTTACACTCAAGACCTTGTTATGGCTAAAAGGGGACCTTCTATATGAAGCATAAAATTTACTATTGGCTGAATTGAAAGTTTTAGCAGTATAACCAAAATGAAACAAATGTGTGCTATTAGTCCTGACACACTGATACACTGATGGTAACACAATCTAAATAGAAAGCAAGTCTGTTAGCAATACAGTATTTCAAAAGTTGTTATTTAAGTAAATCTTCTACCACCAAACTTATATTATTTCCATTTTTAGCCTCGCCTTTACACCGTTCTCTGCAGCCTAAGGTCAACAGTTTATCCTGGAGACAATTATGGGGATTCATGTGTTCCTTGAAACCTTTGCTGTAAGACGATGATTCTAACGATGGGGGTTAATTCCTTTTCTTTTACAGATGGTTTCTTGCAGTCCTCTTGATGCCATTTTTATGTTTTCTTATGCTTTACATCCTGCTCTTTCATCAGTTCATATCGGGTACTTGTTCATTTTTCTTTTTCTCTCCTTTCCAACTTTTGAGTTTTGATTTTTTTCCTTAACTGCTTACTGGTGAGTTATTGATAGCCCTGCTACCACTGGAATCATACTGTGCCCTAATCTTCAAGGCCTCTGCTGTCATCCCAGCTTTGTCCTTTAAACTTCATCATAGTTGCACTACAGTAGTTCACTTTTCTGTAGCATAACCACAGGCATTTCACCACAGAACCATAAAATGCGAAATAAACTAAAATTAAGTAACAGCCACCTTGTCATTAATCAGTTGCTGTTAAAGCCAAACAAGCTGGAGGAAGGCAAGCCAGGTTGAAACAAAGCACACGTGATGGCCCCAGGCCTGCAGCACAGCTCAACTTAATGCAGAGCCAGAGTTCTGCTGTTGTGGGGATTCTGTACTTGCTGGCCAACAAGATTACAGCAGACAGAAGTGTATTTACTGACTATAACATACAGGAATTATCTTCTGGCTTAGTGCCACAAATGACAGCTTAATCTACCTTTAAGTCTGAACACTTAAACTATGTCACTGGTGCAGGAGTCCTGGCCTGGAACAATGAGCAACTGTATTGCAATGCACGTTTTCAAATACTGTATATTTATGTGCCTAAAAATTGCAGAATTAAGTCGTCAAGGATCCTTATTATCTTAACATTTAGACATCATAAAATGAATTTTTTATGGTTCCTTTTATCTTTGCTTTTTATAAAACAAAAGTAAGTGAAATGAGAATCAAAATAATATTAAAACATACAAGCAAAATATATACTTTTTTTTGGGGGGGGGAGTTTAGGAGTTTTGGGGGAAAAGATTTGCAAGTCACCATACTCACATAAATCAAAACTAAAATTCCCAGTGACTATACAACCTTTTTATTTTTTAATTATACTGTCACTAATCTTTGTAGTTTGTGCCTTTGCAAAGACATAAACTCTGTTCAATTTCAGCCCTGAAGACAGATTAGAAAAGAAAGTTGTTTCCTTAAATAGTATTTCAACTTTGAACTTCATGGAAGACTTTAGGTAACTGAAAATCTGGATGTATTTAATTGTCTCTACATGTTGAAGATATCACTTTATGTAAAATAATAATTCTTTTCCAAAAGACGATGCAATAACTATCTCACTGTAGCAGTTCAGAGCTATATTTAATGGGACCTCTTAAAGGCAGGAAATCACAGCTTCCACTTGGGTAGGATCCTGCTGATGTGAACATACAAAATTAGTGTCCATGATTCAGTTACTTCTAGCCCAGTTAGTTCTTGCCTTCTCTAAAAGCATCTGGAGAATAGTATCTCATCTTCCCATCAGACTCTGAAATCTGATGCAGGAAAACAGACTTGGAGTCTCATTAAATAAGATTTCTGTTATAGCACTGGAAGTTGTTGCTTTAAATAGAAGTGGTGAGTTTGTCAGCTGCTAGAACTGGAGATAATCTTACTGCACAGTATATTCATTAACTTTCATTCACCAAGGATCCTATCTATGGGTTTTCTGGTCCCAAAGGTGTTTTAGCTGTTTGAGGTTTTTTTACAAAGAAAAAGATTCAAGGACACTCAATTTTTGTTTGTTTGGATACCTCCTGGGATAATCATAATGGATCACTGAATTTTTTTCCTAAAAAATATGCTAAAATATCCAGTCCAAATCCTACATCTTCTACAGGGGACAAAATGTGGCACAGATGCTCATCTTAGGAGTCATGTTGGTGGAGCTGCTTCCATCTTCTTTGCTATTCTAAGATCTGTGAATTCCCTCCTACAGTATATGAGAATACAGGTCAAGTAGATGAAGGGCCAGCAATTGCACAAGTTTAGGAGCAAAAGGACAGCTGAGAGGTCCAAATGATGCCAAAGCCTAAAAGCAGCTGAAAGTGAAGAGATCACATATAAAACAGATATGTGGTACTTGTAGCAGTATTTGTATCTCTGCACAGAATGCTTTGTTTGACTGGTGGAAGAGGGTAATTAGCTTGGCCTAGAAACCCTTAATATGAACAGTGAGGCAACCTTCAGCTACACAATATACTTAGAATAATAAACTGATTTTATTTTAGGTCAATTACCTAAAGACTTAAAAAAAAACAAAACCAAAAATCTTGAGCTTTCTAAACCAAAAATTTCTTACACATGAAAACATTTATGTGTCTTTTTGTTCTCTATTCTATACATACCTAAACTCACACAGAAAAGCATACCAGGAACAAAAGAAATACAGTATTTGCACTCTTTCTCTCATCCAGTATGCTGTCACTCAAAGTAGGTCATAAGCATGTGAGAGTATAACAGAGGAAATATGTATGACACTCCCCTCCAGCAGCGTTTAATGAACATTGGGGACCTGCTGTGTCAGAAGTGGTGGCTCTGAACTCTGGTGTAGCTTTCAAGGGATTTCTCTCCCATGAACTTAAGCAAATTGATGCTGCATAAGCTTTTGACATTCAGAATTCTGCAGCAAATACCAGTATGTAAATTTATGCTATATGGATAAATATTTCTCCACTTAATTTTGAACCTAAGAATTCCCTTCCCAGCCCAGTTTCATCTGAGAATCTTTGGTCCTTGAAGTTGAAGAGACAATGAATGGAGGTCCGTTCAGGATTTCTGCCATCCATAGTTTTGCATTTTTCTACCATACTTCCATCACACTTCCTTCAGCCATCTCCTTGTAAGGACAAAGGTTTCTTTTACATATTCTGCTTTTGATCTTGTTTTTGAGCAGGCTTTTGATAGGTGTCTGCACCATCCTCCTAATCCAGAAACTTTTCTCCTCTTCTTGCACTTTTCCCAGTTTCACTACATCTTTGTTTTTCACATAGTGGTAAAGTTGATGCATCAGGGGTCTTTACAGAGGTAGAAATGGTTTTTGTTTTGATTTCCATCTGTTAACTACAGGATCTCTCCTATCTACTTCCTTATCTCATTTCAACATCATAACAGGTAGGTCAGGGCTACTCTTGACACAAATAAAGTTGGGACTGACTTTTTATGCACATTTACTCATATTCTCCCCCAGACACCCGGGTTTGCAAGTATTTGCTACAAAACTTCATAGTCAGCTTTTGCTTTAAGTGCCCAAACTTACACAAATTTTGGCAGCTTGTCATTTGTACTCCATTCTAAATCAGTTACGTTAACATCAGCTTTTTCCACAGATTTTTGAAGGATTTCACTGGTTATCTCTTATTATTGTGGAATTTGACCACTAGTTTTCCCTCTTCTAGTTAGTTCATTAGCGATATGAATAACTCGTGTCCTGTCCCATTGACTAGAATTAGGCCTCAAAAATAAGGAAATACCAAATTAGGTAATCCCAGTATTTGTGTTTCCTGTGCAATCTCAATATGACAAAGTCTTACATGTAATCTCCTATTTAAGTCTTCCAAAGTTGCCGTGCCTTAGTCACAGCACAAAATCAGCCAGAGCTCTGTACGGATGTCACATCTTAGCATTCCCACAGATATGGAAGATGAGTATTGAATGATGAATGTTTAAGTGTGGGAAAATGAAGTGCTGTTGAACTTTGCCTTGAGAACCTCTTGTTTGCATTGTCTTGAAGACATCAATATTAGAACACTGCTTCAGCAAAATTTGTCCCGGATGTCAATAGCCATGTTTTTTATATTTATTTCTGCGTTCATCTCTATTTTCTGGTATGAAATTTGCAGATACACTTAGCATGTTTTGAACAGTGATAGTGCTGTGTCATGGTATATACTTAAAAAAGCAAGATAATAGATGCCTCAAATTAAAAGATCCATTTGATTTACTGTGTGCAGCAGCTTCAAGCTTTATGACCTTCTCCCATTTCTCGCAGCCACCAGTCCCATCAAAGATGTGAAAATTAGTAAACAAATGCAAAGGACTTGGATGTCATTGCGAGGAATGTCATGACAAAGCACATGCTGATTTTAATAATCTATTGGAACTCCTACATTTTGGGCAGCAAACACAACTTGGGCTACACGGTAAACACTGCACACTGTATACACAACCTTGATTAGCTGCTTGCAAGTGAGCACTCCCCATTCTTTGCATGGAATAAATAACATGAGATTATATAATTAAAGGCTACATTGTAATGAATACATAAAGGACACCAGAATGAAATAACAAGAGCAATTTAATTGCAGTCTTTCCTAACCTGACTGCTTTACAATACAGCCTTATTTTGTAAAAAAAAAAAAAAAAAAGAAAAAAGGTATATATATTCACTTAAATAATTGACTTGATTAATCATACATTATTATAAACATTTTTTAAGAGAATTGTCTGAAGACAGCAGATACTCAATATCCCAAGCTGGCTGCTCCTAAATCATGTAAGTAAATTTCCTTGACAATAATTCCCTGCAGTTATTCATACTATTTCCGACTGGAGATTTTCCACCAAAATAATTTTGACAGAAAATACCAGTTCTTTTTAACTGAGCCTTCCAAAGGAATCATAATGAAGACAATATTTTATTGTTTTCATGAAAGTTTTTCCATCAGCCAAGAGCTAATGTCTATTAAAGCAAGTACCACACTAGGATAAGAAAGGAGGAAGGAAAGGAGAGGGATGTAGAGGGGGAGGGATTGACAGGGGTTAAGTGTGTAAGTACTTACAAGGAAAATTATCTGGCATATTTCTGACCAAGGACTTGAATCACCATATAAGTATGATTTGGGACTGTTATTGGATGAGTTTACTGTAGTTTATGTTGGTGGTGTTGTCCCATTTTTAGTAAATAATTTCATATTCCCAGAGACAGAGAGAGAGAAGTATATTTTATCTATGTCTGTAGACACAGACATGCGATAAGGACATTGATCTGGACCATGGAAAATTAGGTCCAGGACTGAATAGGAAGTGCTGATTCAACACTATTCAAAAGTTTTTTCTCTTCATTTTTCAATGAGGGAATAAAATTTAGTATTTCCTAATCTGTTACCTGGTGAACAGCTTATTCACCTGGTCTGTGGGTTCCTCATCTTCAAGTCTTTCACATATGTCATGCAGAGTGGAGATCCAAGCTTTTTTACCCCCAGTGATACTCCTAATTCCTGTACCTATTCTAGGTTTGAGAACTAGATTTTATTTTGAAAAGGCCTGTAGGTTAGTTTGTCAAGCATGAATAATATTTTTTTAAATTTATATCTCACATCATTTGACTTAATATTGTCATTTGGCAAGTGATATTTGTGAGCACTTGAGAAAACAGAAACTTATTTTTGGTCTAAAGGTAGTTGAGATAAGCTTATCCACAGAGGGTCTACTGTAGCTTGTTTAGATAACTGTTGAAATCAGTTATGAAATCATAGCTTCTAGAGCAGGAATCTTAAACACACCAGTGATTTCAGACATGCTCTAAGGCAACTAGTCTGTATTGAAGTTCATATTAACATAGTTTCACTAGTATTATTATAACCAAAAAAATAGTTGAGATCTTTTGGCTAATGTTAGGGCATGATCTGAAAGAAAAGCTATGTATTTGTAGAGAAAAATGTGGGGAAAAAATTAAGATCTAACCTTTAAGAAAAAATTAAACTAACCTTTAAGAAGAGAAAAGATAGGGCAGCAAAACCAGAAAGAACATGTCCAAAAAAAAAAAAAAAAGGAGATGAGATGCAGAGAAAATGCTTGGGAAATTATATAGAGATGAAGATAAGAGCAATGTGAACTGTATCTATAGAGGATCAGAAATCACTCATCCTAAGATTGATTCAGATCACAGGGAGACAGGTCAGGATAACTGGGGAAGAGGAAATGGAAATAGTAGAGACAGAGTCTATGAAAAAAAGGGTTTATGGCAACGGATAAAATCTTTCAGACAGGAATAAATCTGTCAGAACTCAGGAAGAGTTAGGAGAAAGGATGTCTGAAGTTGATGCTAAGGCTGAATAGTTGTGTGTGACACAGAAGAATAGTAATTGCTGGAATTAGGAAATAAGAAAAAATGAGAAGTAATAAAAAAAAAGTCTCATCATTCATAGCCAGCACTAATTACAGATTAGCCTGTACTTCACTGAATTTCCATATTGTTACAGTAATTTAAAAATACTTCTATTTTTCTGCTATACACAGACTGAAGAAGAAAGTGTGAAGAACTGTGCAGCCCACTGACTTTGAACATTAGCATAATCCAGTTACAGGCAAGAAGATAAATGAGTACTTAGTGTCAGGTTGCAGGGAGAATAATCATGTTTGTGTAGAGAATCAAAGGCAAATGAAAATGAGAACGTGAGAATGAAAACAACTCCTGAGTAGCAAAAGACTCTAAACAGGTAAAACGTTCTCAAAATGGGAAGCCAGCATAAACTCATTCCAGTGTCATAAAAAACCCGCATGTGAAATCATAGATACAAGGACTGTTTAATGAAACAGTCATATAGAAATTCTGATGTCTAGTGGGAGTCATGCAAGAGAAAAAAAGACCAATTTAGATATATTTCTCAGTTGCATGCATGTATTAGAATGAGCCGTGGATGAGCGGAATAATTAAAGACATAAGACAATAATAAATTAGGTAAACTTCAACATGTGTTTCCCAAAGGCAGATCTTCTCAGAGATCTTTGAAAAGGTAACTTCCTTGATAAGGAAATTCTTTTCCAAGCCAAAAAAAATGTTTCAGCTTTTGTTTCTATCTACTTTGGTAAGGGATTTGATGCAATGGCGCAAAGGAAATTCCATCAGAAACTGGAGGAGACAGGGGTTAGCAGAGGAACTGAGTGTTGAACAAAGGGATGGCTCAAGAAAGACAGTGATTGAGGAAAATAGTGTCTGGCTGGAAAAAGGCTTTTAAGGGAATGTGTTGGTTTATAGTCTTTAGAAAAACCTGATTTAAAGTTCTAATAGGAAAATTCAAACCTGATTAGGAGCATATTATAGCAAACCAGTAGGTACTGGGAATCAACATAATTACGGAGGAAGACTGGAATCACCACCCAAAATTTGAATAACTGTGATGATCAAAAAATCTCTGTGGAGAGATCTCTGTTCAACAAAATTAGTTCAAACCAGAGGAGATGCCAAGAATGGCTACTGGGTTATCAGGAAAGAAAGAAAACCTGAGATAAAGGAGGAGACTTAAGGAGTTGAGATTCTTAACAACAAAAAAGAGAATAAAGAAAATAATTTCTACCCATAAATATAAAAAAAAAAAAAATAAAATAAAAATAACGCTAGTAGAAGTGTTACTTAAGATAAAGCCCACACTACCATATATAAAAGGATACACGGAGAACAAAGTGATATATTCACAAATTGGGCTTTTGATTTTTGGGCAGATTTCTGTGGTTAAAAACCTTATTTATAACATGGAGGTAGAAAAGCACACAGAAACAGAAGGGCTGCTGTTCCCTGCCACAGCAGGGCACCACATTTGACTGCAGGAAGGCCAGGCAGTCTTACAGGTTATATCTTATATTACTGCCCTGTTTGATGTGTGGTCAAAATTAATCTTGCAGCTATGTTTCAAAATTATCTACTATTAAAAGCTATGAATGCAGAAAACTTCTATTACATTTAGTATTATTTAAGAAGGTACAACATTTAACTTCTTTGTGAGGCACTGTGTCATTTTGACTTACAGCAGATCCCTGATTATACTATTCTGGTGCCAGCACTGGATTATCAGGAAGTTTATTTTGATTTTGAAATGCCAAAATATGACTGTCACACCAAATCTGAATGTGACCTGCTTTGGTCTGACTGAGATCACCGGACAAATAAAAGCTTTTGTTGGCACACCTTCCCTCTTCCCCAGCCATGCACACAAGAAAAGAACTTTGTTCCAAGCTACCTGAGCTCCTGGTTTTTGCTCCCAAAAGTTCATTGATGGCATTTATAAAACCAAGACTGTTACCTTGAGCTCATTCCAGCTACAAATATCTTTTTTTATTGGCAAGCCCACAAATACTACAGAAGAGACATTTTATCTACCTTAGCTCTTAGCCCCCTTTAAAGGACAAGGTTTTTTTCAATTTGATAAATGATTCATGTACTACTCACACAGTGTTTCAGAGATTTGATCTTAAGTGCCTAAATGCCTAAAAATTAATATCATAGTTTTGCATTTCAGCTAGAGGTGAGTTCCTGGAAGAAACGCTGCTCCCATATGACTTTTTTATTTAAAATTGAGACAAAAAATCTGTGGTACTTCATGATTAATTTATCATTTTTAAAATACACACTCTTGACAGGTTTTAAGTAGTTTGCTAAACCGTTCTGTGACATTTTTGGCTGTATAATAGAGTGTTCCAGATATCAGGCCAAATAAGTGAACAGAAAAAGGAATTATGCTGACTCCAGATATGATGACTTGAATGTGAGCAGCAGATCATTCTTTGGTGTCTTCAGTCTGCAGCTTCCAGCCACAAAAGAGTAGCCACCCAGGAAAGTAAAGCCACACATGACTTCTGAGGTCAGCATGAATTGATTTCAATCACTTCAGGATAGGAGTGTCTGCCATGAATCTGCCAATGTTTAGGATATAAACCCAGAGAATGCAGGAGTATGCCATATGTTGACATAAGACTTGCAAACAAATTTTTTAAATTGTCACTTCATTCTCTATTAAAAAAAGAAGCAAATAAAAGGAGGAAATCTTAATGTCTACATTGATTTTGTGCCAATATCCTTACAAAATATAAGTCTAACAGTACATTGGCATTGAATGATTTTAAGCACTTACTAAGAAGACACATATATACAATCCTATATGAACAGCTGGGATATCTTTGTTCTACTGCCACCTTTCCCACTTATTGTGATCATCTTCAATAGATGTGTTTGTGTGGGTCAAACATAGCTGCTATCTAAATTCCTGCCTACCCACTCATCTGTCTACCTCGAAGGACGTGCTGCTTGTGAGGACTTGAGCAGGCTCATCTTGTAGGTAATGTGCTTGCTCACACTCAGGTACTCAAAATACTACTACAACATGAATTCAGCTTCCTTAATTTAATTTTAAAACAGAATTTCCACATAACCGCAGTCATGGATGCAATTTTCCTGCTTGTCACTCTCCTTGAACTTAATTAAGTAGGTTATCCAAGCTACATGCTTCTAAGGAGGACAAGACCATTAAATTCAGTGGCAAAAATGCTTCAAATAGTCTTTGGGTCTCTTTTTCTAGACTTTTACAGAATATACAAGTGTTTTTCAGTTATGACTTGAGTTCAAAATATATTTTGATTCATAGGGCAATCAAATTATTTCTTCAATGTCTGCTTCTGAACGGGTTTTTTTCAGATATACTGGGGTTTTTACCCCTTTAATGCTAAAAGAATAAGGAAAAGTAAAGATTCAGGAAGACCATGAATACTAATGTGTTTGAATCAGTTTGGAATTATTAAAATCAGCAGGAGCTTCTTCATACTGTTTTAACCTGACCAAATGTAAAGATAATCATGAACATAATAATGATTTCAAAATACTTGAAGATGACATTTCATCTGCAGTGATTAGCATGGGGCTTAAAATAACAAGCATTACGTCATTTATCCTTTAAGCCAGGAGGGGCATTTTGTACTTTCCAGCATGGCAACATGATATATTTCATTTGTTCTTAATCCTGATGAAGCTGTAGCCATAAATAATAGGTATATTTCTGGATGAGACATTACGTTTAATAAGCCAATTAATTTTGCAATCTACAGAATTACTTTATTCTTAGAAACAAAGACAATTTGAATTTATTTATAAGGGAATGTTTATTGCTCCTCAACCACATCCTCAGTAGGTGTTAATGTATGTGTCAATGCAGAAGTAACTGCTTGCAGTAAATGTAATGCATGAAAGAAAGAAAGATATTTTTAGCATGTTTTCTCTCCCACAGTTTCAGAAAAGCTTTGCTAGATTTTATTTTAAAAGAGAAAAGCATAAAAAATATGTCACATAAAATCTTTAATAATATGTAAATTTGAGTAAAACGCAGTAAGACAGAAAGTTAAGAGTTAATGATAGATGCATGATGCTAATATCAATTAAGCCATTGCATGCATATAAGAATCACAAAAAAACCCCCCACAACTTATGGGTATGTCTGTAAAAATACAGAAGAAATGCCTTCTCTAACTAACAATACAAAAAATGGAACTCACAGAAAAGGGATCTTGTAGCATTATGGAGCAGCACTATTTATTATTGGTGAAGAGTCGATATTTTGCAAACATTCTCCTCCAGGCTCATTCTAAGATGATGGATGGTGTGTTCAATCATGGATCTTCTAAAGACCAACTAATTCTGGGATTATTGCAGGAAGGATATTTAATTTCACTGATTATCTTTATTTCACTTTTTCAGTAGAGAACATATGCTTGAATGATTTATTGAAACTTTAAACCTAACTAAACCTTCCTTCCTATTTTAATTTACTATGCCAGATAGTCCGAAGGGAACTTTCTTATTTAGTGGCTATCTCTAATTTTTTACCCAACTTCTGAAACAAAAGAAATGTAGGAAAATTAAAGTAATGTAACTTACATTAGTTTATTAAGCATTAATTATGTCACAACATAATTGTACCTAAGATTTTCCAAGTAGTTACCCTCATCAGTATTTTGTCAAATATAGTGGCTGCCTAATTTCTAGAATAGATACATCCACTAAAGTAACAGAAACAGACAGGTTTTTTGAGCTTGAGGCATCAAGGAAAAGACTTTTTCTACCATCTGGAAAAATGTTTAATAAAGCATAAAGTGTTTCAGAATCAAAATATTGAAAAAGACGCTTCTGTATGACCTTAAAATTATTCAAAAATTCCCAGTAATTCATTCTTTGGAGGTAGTGCCCCTCAAGGAGAAAGGGATGGTACTGATTCCAATGGAATTCACGTTGTGATGGGTTGAGAATTTTTGATAGAATTCCAAAATTCTCTCAAAACATAGAGGTTGTTTTCCAAAACAACAGGTGGTCTTATAAAATTAAGGTATAAAGATAACAATGGTCAGCCTGGTACCACCAGTATTTCATCCAATTTAAACAGAAAGAAGAAAAACATAACCACCATTTAAAATTGCTTGCACGCCCTCAGACATTAAAAAAGCTCTATCCAGCTCTTTTGCAATTTTTTTGTACTGAATAATTATATCCTCCTCTCCTTTACAAACTTGTGAAAGCAAAGCCAGATTATGTCACAATTTTTCAATTATGAATCAGAGTTTGTAGAAAGATAGTCATATTTCAAATTACCAACACAAAGTCCTAATTTTGATGGACTAGCAAAATGATATTCTGCTAGAAGAGTTAAGATTCAGGATGATAATATTTTTTAAATAACATTTCCTTTTCTTCTTTTCCCTTTCAAGCAAACAGAACTTTGTTCAAACTCTCCCGTTTCACAGAGAAGCATTAAATAGTTTTAAAGTTCAGTTAGCTGGAGTGACTTTTGAAATATTTAGAGGATGATCCTATTAGACATAGGTTCTACATGTGCTATATATTTCCTCAGATTAAGCTACTTTCTTGTGAGTCATGAGGAGGATTATCTATATAGTCTCTTTGGAGGCACTTCTCTCTTCAGGAGTTGCTATAAACTTCATGATGTAATTTCACCTCCCTTTTGGTCTGTGTTTATTAGACACTTTATCTAGATTATTTTCATCCATAGGAATTAATAACAAGTGGGAAAGTACAGTCAAACCTGTGCATAGGCTACAACAACTCAGGACAGGTAAATAAGTCAAGCTGTGTACTTGAAAAAGAAGAGCGAAATACTAAGTTTAAGAATGTTTCAGAGTGGCATCTCTTAGTAACTCAGGTCAAAACTGTGCTTTCCTCCCACCCAAACTGTCTGAGGTATCTCTGCCCAAGCCAACCTTCCCAGGCTGACTCTGGAACCAACACACAGGAAATGTGAACCTCAAAAGGTGAATCATCTGACACGTAACGATGCTACTACAGCTACAATGACTAGCTCCTCAAGGGGATATTTTTCTCTCTAACACAAAAACCCGCTACAGGAACCAGCTGAAAACCAGTTGAACATTGAAAGACTTCATTTGGAGGGTACAGCAGATGGTCATAGGTCTGCTGTACCCTGCAGTGGAGCTGAGCCTTTCTTTAGTACAATTCTGTGTTGGACACCTTCCCTCCCCTCTGAACTCTTCATACCAGTACCTGATTTGTACAATTTAAGCAATGAAAAAGAAACGGTAAAGCTCCTGTGCCTCTGAGGAGGTTTTTAGAAGTAGAAGCTGTTCTCCAACAATCAGAAAAAGAGGGAGTAACCCTGTGGTTACAACAGCAGCACTGTACTGAGCAGGTAAAAAATTTTCTGCAAGGTTGACCTACAAATACACTTATGTTCAAGACGGTTTAGATAGCCATAGTTTTCATAGTTAAAAGGTAAAATATGCATGAGTGTGGACCACATAGGCTTCCCCGGTCTGCATAGGTGATGCAGGTCTTCAGTACTTAGTATGCATGAAGTATTTTCTTCCCTTGATGGAAAAATTTGTCTCTTGCTATTTTTGTGGTTTGATTATTCAGTTATTATTACAATAATTTTTTTATTTTAATGGATTCTTGTTCAATTTCAAACCTCATTGTTCCACCTGAATTACACCTTTTTACTACCAGTAATTACTTCATATAAAATTATAGGCCCTGATTTTGTATTTTCTTTCCCTCAATATTAGGGTTGTCATGATAAGTTCATCCCTGTGAACCTGCTTAGATATTAGGAGTTTCACTGCCAGTCTGAGATGCACTCTTTTTATAACCCACAATAATCCCAGCAGCAGTGCCAAAATAATGCTTTTATTTGAACATTTCTGCTTTCCCACCCTGTCCTAACATAGTCTATATATCTCACAGTCTGCATGTGATCTGAATAAATATAATGGACTGCTGAGTGTTCGTACTGGGATGGGATGTCTCAGATTCATTCCACATGGCATTGTTTGCTTTTTCATTTCTTCTGTTTTTTCCCGTTTTCTATTGTGAGTCTTTTGAAGTTTACAAGCCAAGTTCTTCTCTCATTTATACAAGTGCAAACCCATCAATTCAAATAGGTCTAAGCTAAGACAGGACTTGGATCTGTTCCTACCACTTGCTGAAAGTCGTAGTCTCCTTTCTAGACAGGTATCTTAGCTGCTGGCTTCATCCTCCTGTTTCTTTTGAATTCAGCTCTAAGAATGTGCAAAGATAAGCATTTATCATAACATGCCATGAATTCTGGAGTTTCTTTAATAAAAATAGCCCAGCATGTGCCTGTCACAAATTTCAAGGTCTGCATATTGCCTACTCAAAATAAAACAGTATTCAAGTGGAGATGGACAAATATGGAATTAAAGGCCAGCCAGAGGGGTTCTAAGAAGTGCCTACAAAATTCAAGCAAAAAATATCCAAACCGTTTTTCTTCTTCTTGGCTGTTGTTGCTTGTTTGTTTGTTTATTTTTTTGTGTGGGAGCAATTTTTAATATTGGTCTTTTTCGGCTAGCACAAATGGCTGCTAGGCACACAGTTATTTCCGCTTAGAAAACTGGCTTAATAAGAAATCATGAGTATTTAGCCTGGTGAATCTAAAAAACTGCTTTTTGCATTATAGATAAAAAAGTCATCCCTTCAGAAACCACACAATGCTTCCAGCTTTGCAACATGCTTGTAAGACTGGCTGAGTCACCCTACAATACTTACAGGGATATGTTCATTTTAAATGTGTTCCTGGCCAACCACCTCAATGGTTCAGAAATGTTGATTCAAATAGAAAAAGAGGTGAAAATATTCAATTAAAATTTGGAGTAGGGTGAAAAAAATAACAGAAAAAAACCCTGATACAATAAAGAGAGGAAGGAATATAAAAATTGAGAGATTTGGAGTTGTCTATTGCCCCGAGAGATTTTGGAGTCTCCTTCACTGGAGATATTCAAGAACTGTTTGGATGAAATCCTTTGCCCTGTCGTCTAGGATAACCTTGCTTGATCGGGAAGGTTGGACCAGATGAACACCACCAGTGACCTCTTCCAATCTCAGCCATTCTGAGACTCTGTGATCAGTGATGTATCAGGTCCATCTACAACCTCACCCTTGATGTTACTGATTAAGCAGACTTCTTAAAAAAGAAAGTCACGGGTAAGAGTCCCTGATCCCTAAATGAAATTTCTAACTATAACATTTCATTTTTAGAGAGCAGGCTTCAGCTTAAACATTGTTCCAGCTTGTTCCTGTTCAAGTGTAGAGTTTTTAAAACCTTAAAAATATATTTTATCAACTATCTTACCTTATACTCCCATGGCTCTCTATGTAGTCAGAAACATTCTGTATCCCTTGAAGACAGGTTATACTACAAGTTTTGTTAAAAATGTTGGCAGACCTTGACTCGGGGCTGAAGCCTAAGTTAATGAGCAAATAAAACTGTTTTAATGTTTGTGTCCACTTCCTTGAACAGACAAAATTTCCACAGATTTAAAGAAGAAGTTGTTCATCTTTTGAATCTCATGGTTTAACCTGACATATGGATGCAGCCTGGTTTAAATCAGTTCATAGTGTAGTTGAATCAAAGTTATTAGTGTCACCTGGCGGCAAGTGGTCTTCATTTAATAACATCTCTTTGAAGTACCATAGTCTGCTTGAGTAAAGGCCAAGGATGAATAAAAAGACTATTCAAGGAAACAATGTGATCAATAAACTCTCCAGTGAGGAAGGCTCACAGAAAACTAGTACTATCAGTGCTGTGGCTGCAGTGTACAGGGTGCATTTGTTAATGTACTCAGTAATGATTTTTCTAACCAGAAATGGCTAGAGACAGGGCCAGCACATTTTTGAAAAAGAAAGAAACATCTCCTTAAATAACTACTACAATAGGAAATAGCTACTTCATGTTTATCATCTGATCAGCGCTATTAAGATTTGTGTTGTGTCAATGCCCTTTTTATCTGTTACCCTTACACAGGTTGCAACTAAATAAGTGATGCCCTTCCTATTCCAGGTACTTTAAGGTTGATGTTTTTGCCCTCTCTCCCTTACCTCCCCAGCAGCTGAAGGCCTGGACTCAGTAACAAAATAGTTGGTGTTTTCAGCACAGACATTTCTGAAACAAACTCATGAGGAGCTCTGAGGAGCCAGACCTTAATAAAATTTGAGAGCAAATTTGAGATTTGGGGACTCTTCTTACTCAGGTTTTTTTGTTTGTTTGGTCTTTAGTTGCTGGGAGTTTTTAATATTTGCCAATTGCTGTACCCCTCATGGTCTTTTTTTTTTTTTTCAGTAACGAAAAGATATTCTCTTTCACTCATTTAGATTCTTACTCTTCAGAAAATTATTCCTCAGGAAAAAAAGGGGGAACAGTTTCTGATCTCCATTAACACCTTCTGATTTTCCTACATTGTGTGATTTTTCAGCTGCTGTACCTTGGTTTACAGCTAACTGATCACAGGCTACCTGCCTGATTAGAGATATTTGGCTTGGTAATGTAATTATTTATTAACCATTGCCAGGATTTTCATGAGAAAAAGAAATGAGTTACTGGATGAAATGCTCCCTCTGCTGTCAAAGGGAAGTACCAGTAGTGGGAGGTTTGTTCCTAATGCCGTAACATTACCAGGGACAGAGGATATCACAATCCATTAAGTGCATTTCTAACTGTACTGACTAGCTGCGCAGTCTCCAAGATCTCAGCCCTTACCTTTAGTCTGGAGGAAATGTAATATCTGAGTTTAAGCGTTTCCTGGAGCATTCAACATTATTAAAAGAGACAAAACAAAACCGGCTTAGTTCTTACACCATAAATCCTACTGCTAATCTATTTCAGATACGTCATAGGCAGTGAGCAGTTGGCTGAAAGCCCTCTGAATAGGCACAAGTTGTTCTCTTGACTTTGGTGGGTTTTGCACTAGATTGTCAAATAAAGTTTATCTCAATTTAATTTTTGGTTTTTGTTTTTAACAAACAATCCAAGCAAACAAGAGAATTCTATGTCCTGCGAAAAAGCTGGAATCAAAGTATGGAAAAATATCTGAACATGTGAAATTACTTCTGATCGCAGAAAGTAGGAGAGTTCTCCCTCAGTTTAGCAGGGCTAGAATATCATCCAGGGAACTCTCCAAGAACAGTGATCTTCTAACTCTTGCTGGAGTAATGCACATCTTTGAATCTGCAGAAGTGCACTTCTGTACTTTGTACTGAAACTCTGTTGGCATTTGCTCTGTCCTGCAAAAATGTGATCACAAATGTTCATGTACCAGGCGCCACAAGTATTTGCTTTGATAATGTTCATAAGTTCTTTTATTCACCTTGTGAGAACTGTTGTACAAGCAAATATTTGTTCACAAGAGCATTTCCAGAATGTGAAAATGTGGAGAGCACTCGTGCAAGCAGGTATGTGTGTGAATGTTTGAACAGGAGGGTTTTTTTAAAGTCCTTCTGAGGTAAAGAATCCAAATGAAAGAGAACACAGTTACTTTATAGAAAAATGTCAGTTAAAAAAAAAGTCCAAAACCCAGCAAAATTTGGAGATTCCCCAAATCATAATGTTTTCTTATAACATTACTATATCAGACAGAACTCAGATCTCTTTTTTATTTCGATCTCTTCATCAAAAGCCTAAATGAAGTCACCATTATGCCAACAGAAGAGGCCTTTTGAAATATGATTTAATCCAATTAGGACATTCAATCAACAGCATTTTTTCTTTTTCTTATTTTATAGGGACCATGAAGGAGGAAAAGTAGCCTGGAGGGAACCCAGCATTGCGTTTCAGCTACTTATTTCTCAGTCCTGAGTCCAGAAACTCAATGTGTCTTTTATAGATTTTATTTTATATGATTTTGGGATAAAACCTGTAATTAATCTTGATAAAAGAGCCCTCTGCTACTTCACACCCAGCATAATGCTCTAAGCTCTCTAGGGGTTCCAGGCGTGGTTTAACCATTCTCTCCTTTTCAGGGTATGATGTGCTGAGGGTGTAAGGGTACAATAACCCCTTAGATGCTTATAATTTGTAGTCTGGCCATTATAGCATTTTTCTGTGTGAACAAATAGGATTGAAACCTCCACAGGACTAGGAAATCCTTGAATTCAGGTCTTTTATTGCTGAGTTAATGCTCTGCCACATAGGTGTCCCCACTGCAAGCAAACAGGAGAGCTAATGCGTTATTCTCCGAATGTGCCTAGGATCACTGAGCTCCCACCAGGGACTCTGTGAGGCATGTGGCAGGAGAAAGACCTGTGTGTACTTAAATCCTTGAAGATACTTGAGGACATCCATTAGCACTATTTTGGGTTGCTGAAGAAGCCTTTTTTTATCCCCTCCAAAATCTAAGGCCTTATTGATCAATTAAAGAAGTTAGTCAACTTTTCCCTAAACTGACTTCTCATACATTACTGTCTAAATTCACCCAGTTTCTGGGTGTAAGTGAATGCTTCCCTGGAAGGCTGAGTACCTCCATAGAAGACACCATATTGCTACAGCCTTTTAAATGTCTACAAAGCCTCATTCATTGAGTCATTCAAATAGTCCATAAAACCATAGCACAGAAATGTCCATTCTGTTTGGCAGATGTACCTGAAAAATGGGGATGGTCCCTAGCCAAAATAATCACTGTATCATTCCTGAAGTCAGGGCACTGGAACCTCATGGTCTCTAGCTCTAGAACGCACTAGAGTTTTCAGGATTTTTCCTTGGAACAGAGCAAACCTCACTCCAGGTGGAGTTTAACTCCTGACCCTGCAGATGGGCTCCCCTGTTACAAACCAGCCGGTCCTGGCTGACCTCTTGATGTTAGAGCCCTCAAGGCTCCAAGGGAACAGTCTGTGGAGTTGTCCCCTTGGCAGCAGGGAGCCAGATCTTCGGGGTTTCTCTTGCTGCTCTGTGACACTGGTGCTATTGTCCCTTCAAGCTCCACTGAGCGGGATGCCGATTTCACTGACCAGCCACCCATCTGATTATTTAACTCTTATTTTCCTGCGGTTCTCAAACAATGCACAGGTTTTAGAAAAGGCTGTGTGTCAACTCACACCTCTAGGCAATATGAAAATAATTGGACAGTATGTTCAAGTCCTGCAAGGAGTATATTAAGCTGTTTATCACTGGTACATTAAAACAGTAAATCAAACAGGAGACTTGTATAAGTCAACATAAGATTTGTGTCTATTAGAGCAAAGCCACAGGCCAGAACCTCAGCAAAAAGGCAGTGAATTAAATTAGTCAAAGAGTAAGCTGCACTTTTCATGGTTATGTGCAATTACATGCAGATTCCGTTTCTTTGAAAGAATTTGACAGGAGAAAATTTAAACTAAAAGTTTCTGGTAGACCAATAAATCTTGCCTTCCATGACTCATATCTCTGTCCCCTGGCCAAAAAAGAAGCCAGATATTTTATCTGTGTTTGCGTATGTGGCTAGAATTATAAAGCCCCACTCAAGAAAACCCAAAGGGGAAAATATGAAATTTCATAGTATACTTTGAATATAAATGCCCTGTTCATATTCTGTTTCCATTACATAAGATATTGCGGTTCCATTCATGAGAAAATTCAGGCACAATAAAAGTATATTACATATAGTCCAGGCATGAATTTTTTGGTCTATCAAAATGTTTAACCTTTAACTTCCCAAAGATGTCTTTGTTGTTTAGGAGCATATAATGCGGATTATAAGATACAATATAAACTCCTTGCAGAGTTTTTGAGAGGAATTTTTTGTATTTGTTGTCTTTAAATATTTAACTGCATATATAATAACAGTGTTTCAATAAATGTTATTGATTGTCTCTTTTTAGGTTCCTTTCCTTACCTGAACCTTCACAGCCTTGATTTTTGTAAAAATAATTCCACTAAAAGTATATAAAATCTTAATTTTTAAAAAATTAATCAGGGTAGAGCCAAAAGGAAGTCAAAATGAGATCTGGAGCAGGAATCAAAACCTTATTTATCAGGTATATTTAACATGAGATATTCAAATCACAACTGATTTTGAAAAAAAGACCTGGAAAAATGGGGACCTTTTTCTGCAGTTTAGAGGATTTTGCATGACTCTATAGAAGGGGATTATTGCATCTCATTTTGTTAATTATTAGGCTCCTAATTCACGGTCTCAGGATTATCCCCAAGAGGCATTTGTCTCTCTCCATCGATTACACAGACAGCCTTGGACCCTGACATAGATATTTTCAAGAGTAGTGATCTGTTAAGATAGTGGTGATTGGCACATAGATATATTAGAAATAAGTTTAATAATGACTTCAATTAATAAATAAATGTAGCGTGTAAAAAACATTGTTAACTATCTATAACCCTTAAGTTTTCAGGATTTTTCCTTGGAACAGCATGAACCTTATCTATTAATTAAATTTGTCTCAAAATCAAGTGAGAAAGCTGAAGAAGAGGTAATGTGCTAGAGGTTACATCAAGGCTAGTAAATCTTGTGAGACATCCATTAACTCAATGTGACAAGTCTCTTGCACACATGAAGGAGTATCCTTGCCCCTCAAAGAAAAGACTACTGGGAATTGTCTCTGTCTGACACTCCCTCCTAAATCACACACAAACACTGCTTGGGAAGGTAGGCTGGAGGCAATGATTGTACTTGCAACCTTTCAAATAATCTGTAAATTTGGATTTTCCCAGGGCAGGTCACTTGCATATGCTTTGGTCGTTTGTCTTTAAATACAGCCCAAATGTCCTTGTACCTACATCACTTTACCTACTTCCTTGTTATGTGCAAAGCCAAAAACATCTCATGAGGTTAAAGCATGGAGAAAGCATTTGCTCCCTCTAGGTAAGGCAGGTCAAGGGTCCAAGGTACTAAGCTGGATAAACTCATTTCTACCTGGGGAAATAAGTGTCACAAAGGGTCAGAGAGGCCAAGGGAAGATGTCATCCTCAGCCTCAGAGAGTCAACACCTGCATCTGCTCTGTTTGGCCCAAATTCGTACGCTATGGAAAGGTCCAGATGAAGAGTTTAACTGGGCCTTTATGAATAACATTTCATCAAACACCTGCACAATTTAAAGCCAATAAAGCAAGGGTACTAAAGACAGTAAAATGCCAAAAGTCCCCACCCAGCACGTGCATGTCCAGTTTCCCCCAGTCTCTGACTGACCCTGGGTCTCAGCAATTGTATCAGGCTCAGGACCACCCACCATCAGTTTTGTCCCAGGCATCCTCTGTTGTCAAGGGCTGAGCCCTCCTCCCAGTGCCCCCAGGGAGAGCCCTCAGCACACCCCGTGGTGCCACTGTGTAGGCTCTCACCAAACCCCTTTCTTACCCCTCCCTGGTTGTCTGGCAATGCCCTACACAGGGGAACACCTCAGGTGCACTGCCACAGCCAGAAGAGAACATTGCCAGAAGGATTTAATTTCCTCTTCTCACTGTTTGCAGAATTGCTTTGCAGATGTACTCACCTAGGTACCTTTGAAGGCAAAGCACAGTTTGCCTGCAGGCCAGCAGCTCATGAGGCCAGTTACCAGCTCCTGTATCTGCAGCAACGGGCACATTACACAAAACAATTTGGCTTTCAAGGTCAGTGTCCAGGATTAGGGAACCACTGGTGTGGTAAGAGAGGGAAGGAGGGAAGCCAGTGTTACTGCCACCAGGAGAGCTGAACAGTCTATAGCTTTTCCATTCCACCATGTGCTTGCTCAGTTATAAATGAGCAGTTATTAGAGCTGGAGAGAAATTCCCCGTTGAAATATCTTGATAACAAAAAAAAGGAGATTAAATAGGAATTTTCCATTCAGGTACTTCATGAAAACCTTAGAAAAGGTCCATCTAGGAGTCAAGAATAAGCATTTACACCAGAACACAGTAAAGCACTTTATGATGCTGATTAAACCGCAATATTATGACAAATGGTACATAAAGAACTGGTTTAAACTTGTGTTGGATAGAAGGGCTTTTAAACAGAAATAAAGAATACTGCAAATGAAGTGCTGCCGGAATTCTTAATGCATGCTTTTGAGTGAAATATAAAGGTTTTTTTCTTTCTTTTATTGGACCTTCTCTAGGGTTATAAATAATTACTGTATTTTTGCGTGCACTTACCATCTTTTTCCTACCAATTAGCATCATTTTTCACATCTTTTAAATGTCAGACTCAGAAATTATAATAGCACATCACCATAGCCAGTTTGTTATCTCTACATCTCTTCAATCTAATACTAAAGACAGATTTCCATGTCTGTTCTGCTATAACTGTACTTAAGGGATGGCAGCAGGGCACACCCATAATGCTGTTTCCAACACTTGTGCTGAATCTGTTCTAGCTGTCCTTGCACAGTTCAAACTGCATCTCACAGGCTTTACCCAGATTCCACTGAAGGCAGAAGGTTTGTAGATCAGAGAATCATAGAATCACAGAATATCCTGAGATATAAGGGAATGCCAAGGATTATTGAGTCTAACTCCTGGCCCTGCACAGAACAACCCAAAGGATCACACCATGCGCCTGAGAGTGTTGTCCACATGCTTTCTGAACTCTGTGCAGCTTGGTGCTGTGACAGTCTCACTGGGGAGCCTGTTCCAGTGCCCAGCCACCCTCTGGATTGAAAATCTTCTCATAATACCTGGTCTAAACCTCCCCTAACACAGCTCCATGCCATTCCCATCACTGGTCACCACAGAGAGGAGATCAGTGCATCAGTGCCTGCTCCTCCACTTCCCCTCGTGAGGAAATGGCAGATGGCCATGAGGTCTCACCTCAGCTCCTCAGTAACCTCCGGTGCAGACTCCTGAAAAATGAGATGAGCTGTTTTCCCTCTGGAAGAGCCAACCACAGGCCTCTTCTGAACCCTACACATTTTAGACAATGCTGGTCAATGATGCTTAAAGCTGTGAAGGTGTCTGATGCTTCCTGGCATCACTCTGTCATTTTAAGTGAAGCCTTGAAAGACCTGCCTGCTGAGGACTCTGCTGATATGAACATTCCTGCACATACAAGTGTGTGTGGGGAAACAAGAGTGAATCTAAGATTATCTTGTGCTTCAATAAATGTTTTCCTACAAGCTTTTTCATTTTGTTTTGTTTCTTCTGAGCTTTGCTTTGATGCCAGACAATAATATCATCTGACTGAGAACTAAAGACCAAGCAATACAAGCACACTGTGCATGAAGGTAATTTTCTTTGCTTCCCAGTGATAAACCATATGAAAGAAATTACAGCTTTTCCCTATTATTCATGGGGCTGATCCAAAGCCCATTAAAATCAATGGGGAACTTTTGCATTAGTAAGTGTTTCAAAACAGATTTTAGGTGATTTGAGATGCAAGGCCAGTATTTTCAAAGGTGTCAGAGAAGAAATTTAGGACATGGACAGGCAATAAAAACCAACAAAATAATTACATATTTGATGAGTTACCACTCATGAGCAGAACCATAGTAACTGACAGTGTGTAGAATCTTAGATTTTTATGAATTCACAAGAAAATATTAATTTAATTATTTTTTAGCCACTATTGACTCAGGAAGATCATTTATCCACAACACTTCGTCTAGGGATTCACCTCACCGATTCCAACACTCTAAGAGGCTGAGATTCAAGCTGCAGGATATCCTGTACTGCCAAGGAGGCTTTGTCACGGTTTCTCCCATTACACTTTCTCTGCTTTCTTTGAAATCTTACAACATTCATCTTTCACTGGAAAGAAGAAAAGAACAGGGCTTGTCATGGTAAATTGCCTGAAATTTTCTCTAGCCTATTAAACCTGTGATTATTTTACACAATATAGAACTGATACAGCTTCAACAGGAGAGATGGAGAAGCTGCCAAACTTTCATACCAGGGCTTAGCAGGGTGGCATTCAGAGCAATAGTATCACCCAACTAAAGCCCTTCTTGTGAAGCTAACCCCAATTTCTGCATGTTTGAAATAGCGGGAACTACAAGAACATAGCACATTAACGACCCAGCAGCATTTATTTGTGCACCTCAACACAGAATCAGGCTGAAGCAAATCACATCCCAAGTGCTGCTCAAATTGCTTTTATTCTAGAACAGTAAGCTTTGATACAAGAGTGAGGAAGTGAGTTTTGATGGATCCCCTGTCACTGGTAGGGTTTGGCAACTTGGGAGAAGATACTGAGCTCAAAATTGCAGCATCACACCATTCATTAATTTTCCTACTTGTGTTAGCTTTAGGTATATGCGAAAGCAACACAGTATCACAATTACTGGATATTTTTATTCAGAGAATAACAGAGATTGGAACAACAGGGGCACTGCTATTCAGAGGTTGAATGCATTGGCCAGACTGAGTGTTTTAAAAATTACGCAGCACTTCATCTTGACAGCATGCCTTGGCTTAGCCAGAAGCTACATTTTGTGATTAGTATATTCAGACACTTTCTTTTCTTTATGTTCAGAATCCAACTGTTCTGCAGATCTGAAAAACAGAACAAAAAGAGAAATATGCTTTTAAAACCAGTCTGACAACTGCAATTAAATCAATCACCCACTCAGTTTCAGATATTTGTAACATCAAGCAATTTAACAAACACCTTTCATCCATAACAGCTCAAGGCATGTTTGCTTTAAAAGCACTTCAGTAGAAAATCCCAGCATTCTTCCCCCACTAAGATCCTTTTATGAAGAATGCACTTCTAACTATAGAGACTAAAAAGGGTTGAATATTCACTAGTATATAATTTTCAACATGGATCCCAGACTCCTGGGGAAACTATACCTAGATGAGGGCAAATTAACACTTTGTGTGGGAAAATATTTAAGAATATCAAAGAAATTGATTGAGTTGGAAGGGGCCCACAAGGATCATCGAAGTCAGACTCCTGCCCCTGCACAGGACAATCCCGAAAATCACCCCATGTGCCTCAGAGTGTTGTCCAAACACTTCTTGAACTCTGGCAGGCTTGGTGGTGTGACCAATGCGTAACATGTTAAACTACAAAGAAGTAAGTGTAAGTAGTGACTTCCATTTCTGTTGTGCTTTAGTGCATTCTTATTCAGCTATGAAATCAAAACAGGTGCTTGGGTTCCATCCTTGACAAATTATCTTCCAGCAAAATTGCTGGAAACTTCAGTCTCTTACAGTTTGCAGCCCTGTTCTGCAGGAGGTCAGGAGGAGCTGAAACCTATATAGATATGTCCAACAGAGCAAACCACTTGTGGGATACTTCTTTGAAATATTTTAAATTAAACAGAATCATTTTCTGATATATTCTCCATCTTTGTGCCAGCAGAAAATACACCCGGGGACATGGTTAAAGATTGCTAGAATTTTTGCTGACATGGCAAACCATGACATCATTTTCCTCAGTCTTTGTACTATTATGATGAATGTTTATCAGTTTAGTAGGCATAGAAATTTACTTGGTCTTTCCTTTTTAAACAATCACCTAAATTTTCTGCCCTATAGAGAATATAATCTAATACACTCGGCACTGCAGTTATGAGGATTCAAATCTTAGGGGGGATGCAGAGGCTATATGCTTAATCAATGAGATTCAATAATTGCAGCCTGATGAAAAGTCTGTTTAACTCCAAAGCACTTTGTTGGCTGCATTCCTGCCAACACTGCTTCCTCTGGCTGGAATGTGCTTGGTTGTGCCTTTGTGGCAGGAGCTGAACTAGGGACTATGCAAAGGAAGACCAGCTGTGCAGCAAATGTGTGTTGGAATATTCCTTTCAGATCTGAGTGGGCTTAACCTTTTAAAATACCTGATCAATAATTTTGCTTTTTTGTTTGTTTGCTTAGTTTTTTTTAAATTTATTTTATTTAAGCATTATGTTAGAATAGGAATCTGAGGGGGCATGAATAGATGTCAATGGTTCTATATAGAAAATGAGTCTTACATAGAATAAAATCAAAGTCTAGGAAAATCAGTTAGAAAACACTGGTGAACATGAATGACAGCAAGAACTCTTACCTGAGTGTTATTAGTACTATGATGTCAGTATAAAGAAAGTGATAACAAAAAGAAAATTATTTTCTTTTTGGTTCCTATGGTCTTTTAGAGAACATGGGGTGAAGATTGGAAAACTTTAATTTTAAAAAGTGGAATGGTGCATTTATTAATTTTTTTATTTCCACAACAAAATAATGCACTTAATTGGAAGAAATGTGTGGATCCTACATAGATCTCTATAAAACTGTAGAAAACTAAGCAATGAATAAATATTTCAACAACATGATGGTTTACCATTTAAAACCTTCTCCTTTTATTTGTTTATCTCTCTGCATATTAAAATCTAATTTTTCTAATACACAATTTCAAAGAGAATATTTTTATAACAGGTAAAGAACCTTGTTCACACAAGTGAACATTTTGCAGATTCCCTGAGCTGAGTTTCTAGGTCAATTATTAAAGAATATCCAAAGTAAAAAATGGTACTGCAAAATTCTCATTTCAAAAGAAAATTAAGACAGGATCTTAGACTACAACGTGACTGAAAACCAGACCTCAAATCACTCCACTTTAATTTACTTCACAAATTATGATAAATAGAAGTTCTGGCTATATGAAATTACAGGTCAAAATTACCAAGTCAAAATTAATTTCTCTCAAAGATGAGAAAATAGTAATTACTGATATTAGCAAATTTCTCCAAGAACCAGAATCCTTAAGCATCTTATAGCTAAGTAAACACAGTAAGAGGATATAAATGATATGACTGTACAGCTTTTCTTAAAATCTTAGAACATCATTAATGAAAAATGAAAGTAATAAAATTAAAGTTCTCGTTACACATACAGAAGCAATGTTGTTTCCCTGAGATCAGCCTGAAAGACACTACCAAAGAAAATCTGTGATGTTAATCAATGATATTTGGTATTAAATTGTGTTATTTCCCACTCATATAGGTAAAGCTGGAATGATAGAACATAACATTAGAGAAATAAAACATAAACATTTCATTTTTTTCCAAATTTCGGCAGCAGTTAAAATCAAATAAAAGTAATGACTGCATCCTTTTCTGTCAATGTAAGCAATGCGTTTCATGGGAGAGGATATAGTGGGCTACAGGTGTGACAAGACACACATACACCCATCATATCTGACCTGCAGCTGCTGATTAAGTGAGTAAATTCTCAGAATTTCGTATTCCATTTAGGTATAATATGACAACTCTGGCCATAAAGTTAAAACATTCTTTAAGAGTAAAGATATGCATAAAATTCTTAGAAGAAGCTGATTGTTCAATACAGTATTTTACTAACCTCAGGCATCCACAGCATTGTTTCAGGCTCCTTAATATATTCTTAATATAATCTTTCTATAAATCAGAAAGTTTTGTAGAAAAAAAAATATTCTACAAGCCTCTTTTGAGAGAAATGGGTTTTAAAAATTAGAAGTATAGGTGAAACACACAAAGCATGAAGATATGCTTACCTAAAGAGCTGTTCTCTAAAAATAAGCAGTACGATACATGAAGGATGAATTACCCCCAGTGGGGGGTGAATTTGGTCTACTGAGCAAAATGTTTTGCTCTACTGACTTCATGAAACCTAATCTCTAGTTTAGAAGGTAAAAGCTAAAATTATATAATAAGAATCTAACTCCAATGCTAAAGCACTTTTTCATTCCTTCTTAGCACTAACCTATCTGTGTTTCTTCTCTTTGTAACTTAGAAAATACCTATGTCAAGTTGTGGCTTAAAAATAATAGGCTTCAAGTGCAGAGGCAAAGAGAAGAATCGAGATTCAGTGACAAAACCTTTTCCAAACAATGGAAAAGAGCTTCCAGATCTTCCCAGAGGGTTGTCCAGAGAGGTGGTAGACACTCCATTGCTAGAAACATTCAAGGACCTGTTGGACAGGGCTCTGAGCAGCCTGACCTAGTTGAAAACGTCCCGGGTCATTGCAGGGAGCTTGAATTGGATGACATTTAAGGATCCCTCCCAAGCCAAACTATTCCATTAATCTATGTTTATATTACACTGAAACTAAATCAGTTTCACAAAGTTCTTAAAGCAGGACAGCCACACCTTCATCAGCAAAGAAATGACAATATATGTCACAGCACTCTGATGAAATTTCATTGAGGGAAAGGAACAGCTGTGAGAATGTAGTCAAAATATTATCATATACAGGAATCAATAAGACTCATGAAATTTCTCTATAATTGTTATTCTCTCTCTTTTGCAATTGCAATCAAGTCTTTGCTGTAGCAGAATGCTGTGCACTTTCTGCCAGTCTTGGTGGCCATCCTGAATCCTTCGCTGCGTTGGACAGGGCCGCAAGGCCTCAGTGAAAGTCAGTGCTAGGATGGAGCCACTGCAACGTCTCTGAACCCCTGGGTGCTCAGCACTGCCTTCTGGGCCAATTTTGGAGCAAATAAAGCAATAAAAGTACAACAATCAGGGAACAATAAGAACTGGGTATCCTAAACTTTGGGGGTTTTCCCCATTGTCTAATTTGGTTGCTTAGCCAGATATTTATTTTTTATTTATTTATTTATTTATTTATTTATTTATTTATTTACATCAATCTATACAAATTTCAAGTGGCATCTCTGGGATGGCTGATAGTTGCCATAAAAAGTTCACTGATTTTTGAAATTTCAGAGCAAACCTTTCCTGTCTCTCTGAAAGCATAGACATGAGGGTCATTGATCATTTAGAGGTAGCAGTCAGGATCTGAAAGCTTGCCAGCCTGGCTTGGCAATTACTTTTGCTGCTGGAAAAACCCCATGGGACAGCCAGTTATTGTTTAACATATGAGACCTTGAAGAGTTTCCAACTGCAGAAGACTTTGATTTAAAGCAATATGTAGGAAATAGCAGAGGGTTTTGAAGCAGTCTGGTGTAGCACGAATGGTATTGATATTCCAGTGCTGCTTTTAGCTACGTGTATCAATACAGTAAGAAACACCTATTCCAAATTATGGAAGTGCTAGCATATTCTAAGTATAATTATCCAACAAAGTCAATGATGATGATGATGATGATGGTGATGAAGTACTCAGACTACCTTGGTGAGGCTGTTTGCTTTGAAAGGGTCTTTTAATTCCCATATCTATGAGAAAAACAGCAAAACAGGCTTGAACCTGAATTTCTCTACCACAGGCAAGGTTTGTTACTGAATTTCTGAGCCATTCCCTTCTCTTTGGAGGATGGTTGTTGCACAGGATAAGTAGTCAGAAATATAAATATTGGAAGACACCTCTGAATGATAACAGATTATCTTACACACTCTCCAACAAAAAAATTCAATTTATTAAGAGACAAGTTGTTCAGTTTTTAGTGAACTCAACAGATGTAAGAACCATGTGTTCATATTCTGTCTCCATCCACCTCGGAGTATGGGATAAAATTCGTGTCTCCTGTTTTTTGTTAAGAAGATTTTGAGGAGTGAGGGAGGAAAGTGATGCAACTATGAAGCCATTTTAAGTTATATAAAACTGTTTGTTAAGCTGAATATCACCCATCATAAAAAATGACTTGGTTTCCCTTGGGGTATGCAGGACACGTGAATCCTTCTCCCCACTCTGTCTGCCAGAGAATATGGAATAAAACCCCATAATGCCTTAACCAAACACAGTCTTTTCTTTCATTTGCTTTAATCTGAAGTGGCTTATAACTGAACACAACAATTTGTTCTTCAAGAAGTTGAAAACAGTTCATTCAACCAAAAAAAAAAATAAAAAATTATGATTGTCTGAAAATACCACAAAAATCAGTTTCATTTGCCACTCGCATCTGAACCAAAAAAACTTCAAGATACTATACATACAAGTTTAGTCTTAGGCTTGCCTTAACATGGAATGGGAATTTTCTAAAGGCATTAACATTTTTGTGGACAGGAAAGCTATTCCTATCCAGCTAAATAGGAATCATGAGAATATAATATAACTATTACATGTGACAACATGATTATGCAGATTGTCTGCAGATGTGAACCAGAAGAGCTCTAATGAATTCAGTGGTGTTCTGCTGATTTACATTAGCTGGTGATCTCAATTTGCTGCATTTTGGATGAAAGATAGAAACAATTTGTCCTGATTCTTTTTTCAGAGATCCTAGAATACTTTCTGAAATCTCCAGTCCACATGTTCTGATTAAGTTCTGTCTTAGAATGTCAGACTACTTAGTCCTGCAGTACTATCCAAAATAACTGCAGAGTATGTTGAAATAGCAAGAGACCGTGCCATTGATAAAGCAGAAATGTAGCACCACAGTCAATTTTTGAGTAGACAGCAGTAGATGAAAATAAGAGCTAGGTTGAATCAAATCCAGTTGGCTTCACTTGTACAAGTTCTCACAACACTGTAGGTTGTTGTATTCTACCCATCAGTGAGTGATTCACTGATAACGAATTTGCTGACATTGCACTTCATCAGCAGCCACCTCTTGGCTACATTGAGCTCAGGGGTGTTTCAAATGTAGACTGCCATTATTGTAGCTTCCTTGTCTTGCAAAAGCTTGTCAGGTGGGAGCGATAAAGAAATGGAATTCAAAATGAAGAATACCTACCTGAGATAGTTGGTACTGTGGAATTAGGTTTTCCATTACAATTCTTTCTAGTGAGCAAACGCGTTCTGCGCTGTCCGAAAAGTTCTGGCTGGGACGGATCTTATATCTAGGTAACACTGCAAAATATGTTTCACATATTCTGTACTTAATCTTATGTGATACTATGAACTCAACAGCAGGTCTTCAGTTTTTGGGATTGCTATTTTTGATATAAATGGAACTGTTGCAACTCAATTCAAATTTCACTTCAGTGGAAGGAAATTTGTCATCAGTTTTTGTCTAACGTTAGAAGAAATAGAAGGAGATGATAAAACTTTTAGAAGATGGTCTTAAATGTAGTAACAGTTCTACAAAACCTATTACTGACTTTACTCTGAAGTCCTTTTCAGCGAAGACCGATGTGGGGACAGCTGTCCATGGAGGAAATATTTACCCCACTTTCTCAACTCTTGCACCTTCTTTGTCATGCAAACTGATGCTTGTGAAATGTCTGTAGTTTTGGATGTATCTGTTTAGTGTTGTGAAGCAGTCTCTAAAGCAGAGAGTTCTGGAGGCACACACTTAGCAGAGACATTTTCAATCTTATAATGTGGCAAAAACCTTGTCAGTAACCCATGTATATGTGGCCTTTCTGTCTTTTATAGCACAGCCAAAGTACAGCTAGAGAAAAAATAATTTTTTTAACAAGCAGGAAAACCTCTAGAGAATATATCAAGGGAGAAACTTCATAGAGTTTCTGTCTTCTCCATAAGAATTCTATACAAAGGTTACATTGGTTTTGTAACTCTGCCTGGTCTAATTAAGACTGTCTGTGTTAAGTTCAGCAACAAAGATCTGTTATTTGTAAGACACACATGCTTTTATTTTCTGCACTTATGCACTTTTCTATTTCTCTGCTTTTAACTTCTTTTAAGAACAATGAGATCCAAATTCTACAAGGATGAAGTATTAAATCTTTATAGAAGCAGATGTTGCATGTGTGTTGACTTCATGAATTATCATGTACATGGCTCTTAAAGAGACTGGTGTGCTTGCCTACAAACATTATGTGGCTTAATAAAATGGTTTTTATGTACTATCAGACATGGGTGTTTGCAGTAGGGCTGTGCTGCATTACATCTAAAGGGCCTGAACAAAACAGAGACCAAACTGAAGTTCGTATTAGATTTTAGGAGTCAGAACATCTGCATTAAAGACAATGTAAATGCTAAAAGGGCACTGCACTACCATGTCAAGCAGTGTGGATTTGCTCATTGTGATTTACAAATTTTGTGTTGGGACTGTGAGGTAAAATTCTATGCAAAAATGAATTGATACTACTGACTTCAGAGATGTTCTGCCTTGGTGTTACCATCACAGTGTGTTTCTTAATTAGAAAATATATTATAAAAGTATAGAAAAAATTGTATAATTTCTCATGTTTTCTATTACAAAAATTCTGTAAAGCTATGACTAAAGGTTTTCCACGAACCAAATAATGTATCAGGAAGGAGAATGTAATAGAAATAATATTGAAATGCTGAGTTCACTCAAGATGGAATTACTTAATCATGAGAGAGGATTATATTATAGCCTAAATCCAAATCCTACAGTGTGCATTTGGAAAACATTTCAGGTTACTGAAGTTGAGTTCTTCATGTGAAAAAGGAAGGGTAAGCCAACATTTTCCTCCAACAGTACCATACAGAGATTCCTCCACCAAAACCCTCTTGTGTTGAAAGTACCTTATGCTGAAGTTTACAGGAGAAGGGTTTCTTAAGGGTTGCTTACAAACTGCTTCAGACCTTAATCATTCTTTCAGGGCACTATTTCAAATTTAAAACAGATTTATTGCTATCATTTGCTGGGTGACTATCAGAGACAGAACAATTCACTGCAGAAAACAGAGAGGTTATATAAAAACGTGTGAGAAGTTTGAGAAGAGTTTCAACTGCCCAGGAATTGACTTGAGCATCCAGAAGTTAGATGATTATGTCTGAGCTAGGTATTATGTGTGTATTAAATGGTCAATGGAGAGAAAAAGGATAACTTCAAAAAGGGAATTCTTCTGACCTGACATGTTTGAACTAGACTGCACGACACTCACTTCCTTCTACAGACTACAAAGAGACACTGTTGTAACTCAGGCTGTGTGTGTTCAGCTATGGGCATTCACAGATGAGATGAGTTCCTCTTATTTAGACTGGAAGATTAAATTACTGATTTATGGTACTTATGCATCACAATTTTTCTTTTTTTTCTCCCCTCTCATTCACACCCCCACAAATCCCTCACAGTTTTGAATTAAGATATGTGGAGAGTTCCTGAGATCTTTGTAAACTGTTTCCATAGACTTAGCCTAGGAAACATCTTTTCTAATACGTTTCTCTAACTATTTTGCAGTGTTTGCAAATTTTTGAAATATCCAACTCATATGAGATAAAGCACTGAAATCCTTCAAATAAGGTTGGATAGAAGTACTTGGGGTCTTTCTTGGTTAGTAGTGATTCCTGTACACGTAAAAAAAAAAAATCTGTGTCCATGTTTTGTTCTTTGGTTCAGGTGGAAAACCATAAAACTGAAGATGTGCAGGCACTCCAAAAGTGGTGATGTGTCTCATGGATCCTACGAGAGCTGAGAGGCAGATACTGAAAATGCTCCTGTTTAAGAGACTACATCATGCTGATGAAATGTAGAATTAGATTCAACACTTCTAAATACAGCTTTGCCATTGCCCACTGGTGGGACTGGATAAATGCTCTCCCTTCTCCCATCACCACAGTGGAGAAATTAAAATCTTACTATCGAATTTTTCTTTGCAAAGCTGTTTTGGGAATTTTCTAATTCTTACGATACATTTGAACATGAACTATTATATAACACAATTAAATAGCACCTAGATATAAATTCAATTATGGCTCATAATACTTAGCTGAGAAAAGGATTTCTTAGTTTTTCTTCTCTTTATGCAGTTGATGCCATTTTTCATGCTTGTACTTGGAATTAATGCTTTGAAGTACATGATTGCATAGGATTTATTAACATGTTTAATGACGGATATTTGATAGCCTTTTTTTTAGTTAATAGGGCAGCTTAGTGTTTAAATTTTGGAATATTCAAAGCCTCTGCCTATGGGGAAAGAGTAATTATGTGCAAAGAGGTTTTAAAGAAAGGTTCACGATGCAAAAAAAATATTATCATACTACTAAACTTTCCCAAGTAGAGGAGACCAATATTTGTGTTACCTCATTTCAAAGTTACAAGTTTTCCTGAGAAGCTTGGCCAATGCCTAATAATTACTGTAAACCTGCAAGGAAATCAGCCATTCCAATTTGCTTAGATAAAGTTTCTTTGAACTGCCTTCCGACACTGGACTCCATTCATAGCACATTTCATTCTAACAGAGTTTCCACTGTCTGCTGTAGGGGTGCAGTTTGCGTAGGTTTTATGAAGCACAGCATATGGAATTCCACATGCTATTTGTTACGACCAGTGCATAAATTACATGCACTTTAGCAAAGACCTTTATCCACAGTGATAAAAAGAGGTGTGTGTTTTCAACAAGATGATATTTTCAACCAGGGCAATTTCCTCCTGGCTTTTTATCAATATTGATGATGTTTTAAGATATTTTCTGAAGCTTATTTTATAGGTATACTTAGCAGTCCAACAGCTTATCATTTCTTGTAATATTCATATTCAAAAATTGGAAAAGTTCAGCAACCTACTACTTAAAATCCTGAGTAGATTACTGCAGGTGTCTAGCAGGCACAAACCACCCTCCCCCCCAAAAAACCAAACCAAACCAAATTACATCCAAAACACAAACAAACCAACCCACCAAAAACCTAACTACCTTTTTCTTTTCTAGAAGAAAAAAAGGTTTGGTTTTCAAAATTAATGGAAACTGAATGACAGTCAGGGTTTAGAATTAGAGCTGGATCAACTGCTTCATCAGGTGCAAAAATTTACATCTGTCTCTCCTTCATAGGAAACTAACCCTATGTTGCAAATTTAAATGAGATTTTTAATACAAGGTAGCATTATTAGGTCGGCAAATTAAGCCATAGATACTTTCAACCAGACATATTTTATAGAGAGTGTTGCATATGTGTTTATATGCTAGGTCCCAACAATAAAATATCTAATATTTATGGCTTTTCAATTAAAAAAAAAATTAAAACAGGATTCACACCGTGCGTATAAATGTGTTTCTATTCTTTTTTCATATTGTGATTGTTTTTAATTCCTAATTTGGAAGAAATAGCAAAATTACACGACCCAAATTGTGAAATGAATCATTGTTGATCCGTCTTCTGAAGAGATTCCTGTGATAATGAGAGATTACCTAGGTACAAGATGAGATAACCTATAAGTCTTTTCTATCAGTCATGGGTAGAAGCATCGCTACTTTTATTTCAATGGAGAAATATCAGAAAAATTATTAAGCAATGAGATTTTAAAAAAAATCTGCAAAAACAAGGGGATTGTGCAATGGTCTGTATTCAGCAATTTCTAGAAACACCAGGTAAATATAAATTAATGCTGTGGAACAGGATTTTTAAAATAACCCATTTTTGTTCTACTTTCTTTCAGTGTGCGGAACCACTTGCTGTGAAAGGATTGCAATAGGAAGTACGGAGCTTCAATCAAGTGTTCTCCATTAAGCGCATTTTGAACCTGCACTTACTTCTGGGTACCATATTGAATATGAAATGTAGACTGGGCCCAGTTTTCTCCTCTGCCAAGGCCAGCCGTTGGGAACCAACCACGACCCAGTTGCTGAGGAGCTCTGTGCCAGAAGAGGAATTTCTTTTAATGATAGAGCCATATTTTTCTCAGACTTAAAGTTGAACCCACTTCTGAAATCATCATCATCTTTGTTAGTGTGTGGATACTCTTTTTTTTCATTTGCTTATACAGTTAAGCCAAAAGTTGAACCCAAGCAGTTAATATTATTGTGAACTGGGGATAGCTTGAACTTTAGGACATTAAAAATAAGGGCATATGGCTTTTAGAAACACTGGATGCTTTATTATTCATTCTCTTCTTTAATATTTTAGTAAAGACTTTAAGCTGACTCAGATTTAGGATTTCTTACAGATATCGGATTGCAGGCACAGTGAAAAGCAAAACAATTATTGGGTGTTATCCATTAAGAAGAATTCAAATAGCAACTGTTAACAATCTGTAACACCAGGGTAGCTGTGGGCTTTTCTCTATGTCATAAAAGACCCTCAAAGTTACCCTAAAGTTTCACTCACTTTTAGTGTGATAGGTTACACATGTGATGGTTTATTTTACAAGCAAAATCTGCATGGAAGCTGTAAAGTGCCTGAATGCTTGGATTGCAAGATGGAAAAATAAACAACTGCAATTAAGGGATCAAGCATTCCAATATTGCTCCCATTATGTCATGTGATTTTATTTTCCTAAAAGCACTTCAGAGAAATATACTGCCAAATTAGGACCTTTAATCTCTTCTGAGATGATTTGTGATATGTGGATATTCTATTCAGAAAAACCAGCATTAACATGTTGACTATAGAAAATATTTTCTATGAAATCTCTCCTGAGTAATTTGAAAGCTTTAAATAATAGTTTAGCTATTGAAATAATCTGCCTAGTTAAATTATAAATTATTTAATTCTAATAAAAATTTTATAATAATTTCATAAATTATTTCACTCTAATAAAATTTTTCTTAATCTGAATGTGTATTATATCCACTGAATTTTAGCCTAAAAGAGTGATTACAAATAAAAACATGTGTATTTTTAAAGTTTTTGTAGGTTTAGAAAGCACCTATGAAATTGGGCGCAATAGAGTTAACATTCTTTTTCAGTTTATACTACATTGTGCACTGGTTGTTAAGTTCATGCAGTTCATTGCTATTTTCAATATTAAAAAGGTTTAATTGAATAGATTAAAAAAGAATATTGCACAGTGGTATTGCAAAGAAGTTTACAAAACATGCTTCCAATTGTTTGGTTTGTAAATCAAACTCTAGTTCTAAGTGCAAATACCTGAAGAAAGATTAACTAAGCAAAGTCTGCAGTACTGGAGAAAATAGAATCCATCAGTGTTGTATTCAAGTACATCATTCAAGTACCAGTTATTAACACTTACCTACTTACTTAGACACCTCATTTTTTGAAGTGCTTTGTGAGCATTAACTTTTAGGATGTTACATAGTCAGAAATGTAAGAAATTAATCTATTTATGTTGATATGTTAAAAAAATTGTATTGCAAACAATCTTTATTTTTTTCCAAAAAATCTTACCAGGTGGTGTAAGATTTCCTAATGATTTATTTTTCTCTGATTTCAGAAGGGTATTCATTTTATAAATTTTATTATCATTAACAGAAAAATGAAATGTCAAGTTTTAGTTGGAAAAAAAATTGTGTTTTGAGCCAAATCCCACAAAAATATTAATATTAATATTAATATCTTATGTACAAAAAGAAAAAAATTACATATTATTTTTCCCCAACATTGCTATCTACTTGGCAAGGCAATATTATGTGTATTTTTCTATAAGTACAGTATCTTTCATCACCACAGAGATTGTATGAAGAATTTTGTGCATCTTCAACAGAAAAGTTTTACTACCTCAATGCCCAAAATACCTGCCAAGAAACAGCTATACATTGATTTTGAGGGAATAGTGCCACCTGCTGAGCCAGTTTCTTCCATTTCTGTGGCATTCCCTAAATACAGATTTAATACAGCATGGTGAACTTGAAAAATCTTCCACTCCTTAATCTTTGAATATTATTCTTATAACTAATTGGCTTTTTTTCTTTTAATTAGATTTATTCTACTAGCACTTAAATTAAATGCTAAACTGGTTGGATGTAGCCCATACCTACTAATGAGCTTGTGCTCTTTAGCACAGGAGGCTCAGAGCTTTTGTGATATTACAGAGTGCTGTTGGAATATAAATAATGAACAATATGGGTCCAGGCTCTTATCTAAAGAAAGAAGTCCACTCCTTCCAGTTGAATTATACTGGCAAATCTCAAGGTTTTTACAAGCAATTAAGCTAGGGGAATTGTTTTAGCTTAACTTAAAATAAAATGTATCCTATGCATAGCAATGATATTTAGGTCAATATAATGTTTTAAGTTGGTTTTTTTTTACTAGGCTCTCAAGAGACATCAGATGATCCAAGTAAAACAGAAATACAGAAGGTTTGTCTCATTTGAGACTCTTTTATTTTGCAACCTTAATTATGTGCTTTAATGGGATCAAATAACCTATGTCTTTGCTATAAGTTCAGTTAGGAAGCCTATAAATCAATAAAAAGGCATCCAAAGTAAATGGACTAGAAAATAAACATTTTTCCTAAAACAGACATTTTTATCAAAACAATCAAGGCAAGGCACGTGATGCCAAAGAGAATCAGTCTATTATTGAGTTATCCCATCAGTTTAGGAGAAAGACAAAGGTCCAATGTGAAGGCAGCGGTGGGGTTTGCATCCTTAAAAAATTGTGGAGGCATCAGTAGTTAAAAATTGCATTTTGGTTTACACAGAAAGGAGATTTGAAAACCTCTCCTTCCATTTTGTTTACTGAATTTAGTCTCCAAAATCATCACAATAACTCTTAACAGAAAATTTTATAAAACTATTTCTTTAAATCTTTAGTCACAAATCTTGTAGAGAAACATACTTGAATATTCTCATTTTTCAATCTTCTCATATCTCTTTAAGTTTCTGTCTGTACAGTCACGTTCCATTAGTCTTTCTATTGCATTTGCAAGAGAAATAATTGAGAAAAACTCTAATGAACCTCACTGTGTGAAATCCTGAGATTATTGGGCTGAAGAGTTCTAGAGCTCTAGTATTCATATTTTGTTGATCCAGCTATAAATGTGTTTCCAATTAAAAAATAGCCTGTGATTTATGACTGTGACGTTTGAGTTATAATTTGTTTCCATTTTTTCTGTAGTTAATGATGGATGAGAAAGACCAGTGAGGAAAAACTTCTGCATGAGATCTGTACTTATCTGTAAAAAATGAATATCAGAACTCAGAATTAAGTGGAATTCTCGCTTGGTTTTCAAAATTAATTTCCTGAAGGGTAGTAGAAAAAAAATCAAAAAAAGAAAGTATTTTTGTTGACTGAAAAGTTAAAAAGATTATGGAAATATTACTTAGTTTTGAACCAAGAAATCACTAATTTACATTTGTTGACTTTAATGCAATGCTGAATGGAAACCACTTCTGTCATTTGTTGTTGTAGGGGCGTCTGACTTTTATGTAGAATATTGGTCTCAGAAGAAAAGTTTTGCATTTGAATGAATGAAACAATAGATTAAACAAGAGTAGCATCATATTCTAAATTACAGTTTGGCACTTTGGAATTCTTGGTTGGAAACTTGTAAGGAACTCAGCATTCTAAACTGTGCCTTATTTCAGAATGACCAGGCAATGCATTACTTGGCAAGAAAGTTTCCAACTGTGCAAGATACATACAGTGTGCATCCACAGGATTTTATATTTTAATGTAAAATGTACCATTACATTTCAATATAAATTTGTTATCTCGATCCATTCATTAAGATTTGTCATGGAGCAGATTCAGAGACCTTTTGAAAACAAACAAATCATATCTGGCTCAGCTGGACATTTCCCCTTAGATCTAAGAAGAGGAAATAGAACAGAATTCAGCTCCCTACTCTAGCACCAGCAGACAGCTTATTCTCGACATTGTTCAGCTGAAGCCTCTGTTTGAGGATAAATAGTAAGAATATAGCTAAAGCCACTACTTTAAACTGGGCATGACTTACATGCCTTGTTAATTCAGGAACGTCAAAAGTTTAGACTGGTTTTGTAGATGGATCAGAGGAAAAAGGGGGATATAATGGTTAGAAAATCTGTAGGAAAAGCAACTGTGCATATTGCGATTGGAAAAGTCTGTCCATGGCCCTGGAAAATCCAGACAAAGCCATTGTGATCAATGAAAAAAAAAAAGTAGACTCTAAAGGTAGTCTGCCAGCAAAACATTGAAGTACCTCCAGGTACATTGATGCTCTACTTGGAATAACAAAATCTCTTACATTCTCATTGCACGTAAAATCACTTGCAAAGGGTTTATGCCTTGAAATGTCGGATGACTGTGTATTGATGCTCACCCAAAAAGGTATTTAGAAAAAGCAGGAGTAGCATTTTTTATGATAAAATCTGTAAGGGTGTTTTGTTAAGATGGAATATAATAGCTTTCTGTCAAATCTGTCCTGTGTCTTGGAGGAAACATCCTGCATTTTAAAGAAAACAACCTGAAAACGGTAGATCTCTCCCTCCTCTAACTGCCATTAGAATGTAATTTTAATCCAACACAGTAAATAGGACACATACACCTATACAAGCACACTTATCTGCATTAAAAACAGAAAAAAATTATTCACAAATTTCTCCCTGGAGCCTAAGCTGCAGCACTATTTCAAAATGTTTATCATGTGATAGACGCTATAAACTTCACAGAATGTAAAAAGATTTAGGCCAGGAGAAGATGCTTCTTAAAGGAATTGAGGGAACTTGAAGGTGTTCTGCATATGAAATAAAATATTGAGTAAAAAGTCAGACAAATTTCAGGCCTTCTGAGTCTACAACTCTATGTAGTGCACAGAGATTTATGTTTCAAAACCCTCTCAGGACCATGAGAAAAGTCATCACCAATTTAAGGAGATGCCTTTTTTTCCTCTCTAGAACACATACATTGTCATATGTGTTCCAAAAATCTTCTTCCTGCATGTACTTTTCTTCTTGTCCTTATGTGTCTTTGCACTAGTTCTCTTGTCTATCATATAGACAGAGCATAACCAAAATACTTCTCTTTACTGTTAATGTAACTTTCCTCTTGGATTCAGCAGTAGCTCATCTAAGATGTATTAGGAAAAAATGATTATGAATTTTTTTTGTCGTATATTGGAATGGAACAGAATAGAATCAAAGAGAATACAATACTGATCCTGCTTTTCTTAATATATAAAATAAAACCCTGTATCACTATTTTTCAGTGGACTAAAACCTTTACATAAGAAATAGAATTCTTTTTTTAGAAAAATCCAGAAAGAGTTTTCTGGGGGAGCAAGGGGGGCACAAGTAAATAAGAGTATTAAACATTCTAGTATGAATACTGTCTAGATTGTGTTCCTCAAAGACCTGCACTTGACATTGGAGACAGGAGTCTATTATATATCAAAATAAACCAGATCTTATGCAATCTTTACCAAAAAAGTCAAGAAGAGGGGATTTGAGTAGGCACAAGTGGGGGGAAAAAAAAAAATCATAATCCAGTCTTCCCATTAGAAAGGGATGGCCCTGGTGCCATTTTTCAAATGCCAAGAGCCTGGCAAGTGAAGAGTATCCAGCAGACTCCTACAGCTCCTACAGAACATTCTCGGGAAGTTCACGTTCTTTTGGAATAATTTAAAACAGCTATAGTTAATGAAATTTCTCATACTTATTTAATCCTCATAATACTATAATGATATATTTTACAGATTGTATCTAAACAGAAAACCCCCACAAAATTTATAAAGCTACTGGGTTTTATCATAGTATATTTAGAGTGGTTTAAGTCAAGCTTTTTCCCAGCTCTGGTTGTGAACCAAAGAAGTGAACACTTTATTTTTACTTGATTGGAGAGAAGATGAAAAATAACAACCTTGTTCTACACTAGAATTTCTAAAGTTACATTGATAGTATTTGGTAAACCACATTATAGAAGCCATGTATTTCCCCTGTGACTGCATGAGTAGAAATTTGGGTTCTAATGTAGACATTTATGTGCCTTTTTTCATTTTCTGTAACTATTTTATAGCATCTTCTTTTTCTAGATTTTTTTTTTTTAAATTTTGAACTCTGCTTAAGACAAAAGAGACTTAAAACTAGTGCAGGGAACTGACTGGAAATTAATCACAAAACAATAAACCCCAAGAAATTCAGTACAGAAGGAGAACTAGAATGCTGCCATTGTGTGATGATCTTTACCCAATCTATACATTATACGTCTCCTCCTCTACTTAATATAAAGGATCATGGTACAAATAAATCAAAAATTATTGTAGATCTACATGAGTCAAAATTGTGGGAATTTCTATCCACAAAGAATCAGTCTGACATAACATTTTTCAAGGCATGGAATGAGTTATATTTTTTAATATAATAGCAAAGAGGAAATTTAATAGGACAGAAATTTCTTTCCTTTTGCCATGCTGTCTTAACTCCCACTCATGAGTTGTTTTGCTTCATGCCAGAGAAGAGCTCCTTTTCAGGCATATGGCATGCTCCAGTTCCTACTGAAGCCTGGTGGATTCGATGGGAGTTAGGTCACGTTCTTAAAATGGGTTCTGAGCAGGCAGCAAAGAGCAGAGATCAGCTCTTTATGAACCAACTCCATTGCAGTCTGGCACTTCTGAGCTAACACTTCTCCCCCTACCTTCTCTGAGCCCAATGGCAAGTTGACCATCTGTCTATAAAGGAGAAAGCTTTGATATGTGTGAGCCACTCAGCTTTCACTCAGCTTGGAAGCATTCTGCACATCAGTGTGAAATGCTCTTAGAAAACCTACCATGACAGTTTTATGAATGGACTCCATTGTAAATTTCAACTTTTAAATAAAATTTACAGACTTTGCTTAATGCTTAAAAAGGGAGTCAGCTGGGGCAGGTATCTTGGAAAGTCTCTGCAGTTCATGAACAGTGAACTCCAAAGTGAGCCAACTTTTGCTTTGCACTTCAGGGAATGATTTTTTCATTTGAAGAGATTTGTTCTCCATAGTGCTGATGAAATAAAGTAACGAGAAAAAATAAAATAAAAGAATAAAAGAAAACAAGCCATTAAAAACTAAAAAGAAAATACAGTTTCTGCATCAAAATATGCACAAGAAATTAAAGCAACAACAACAAAAATCAGTAAAAAAATACTTAAAATACTGCCTTACTTATAGAGCAATTTTAATTTTCCAGGAAGTTTAAAGAGCTAGAGGTTTATATTGAACTGCACATCATACTACCATGCAACAGTCATTACTTTGTCCTGATGGTGAAAAAGAATCTAGGAATGAAGCTTTCCTGTGTTCATGGTTCAAATGGAGATTTGCAGACTCTGACACCTTTTGTGGCTGGGTTTTCCTTTGAACTTTAAGGCTTATTAACATAATCGAAAAAAAATTTATTTCTAGAAACATCTGATTGTTTGCTGTTAATGGCATCTTGAAGTTTTTTATACCTTTACTACTACTCCTCTGCCTACTTTAGTTGTCTGATCCAAGAGCTTTCATCATTTAACTACACATTTTTCAACTGAGTTTCCACACTTTGTTAACTCTTCTTTCCTTCATCCCTAAACCCTTCCATACTTTCCCTTTCTATTTCTTTCCAGCTGGCCAAATGATCCCCTTCCTCTACTCAGATACTATCACCCCAAACCACCAAACCATTGTGTAATTGGTTGTCCCCAGTATATCCTTTCTGTGTGGGCATTTTCCCTATTTTTGCTGTCGTCTGACTTGTGTTTTAGATTTTGCACACTTACTAACAGACGCAAGCTAAGAAAGGTGGTTTGGCAGAGTCAAGAGAATTATTTTTGATTAGTAGCTCTGCATTTCAGATTTTCTTTTATACAGTCTTTTATCTAAGCTTTTGATATGATTTATTCTGCATTTGCAGTAAAATGGTGGCTCAACTAGACAGTCCACTGCATACTTGCAAGAGCTGACCAAAGTATCTCTGAGTCCGGCAGCTTCATTTTCTCACGTTCTCTGGGAACACTGTTTTTTCACAAACTGTTTCATTTTGCTGCTCCTCACATAAACACATCCATTCTGAGACCTAGAACAGGTCAGCTTCTGCCAAAAGACCAAAGGGAGCACTGAGGCATCCTCCCAGGGACATATCTGGAACATGATGAAGGAGAAAAAAAATAATTTTTGTCCAATTTACTCTGAATCTTCTCTACTGTTAAACTGACTCAAGAAAACGTTGTTGTGTTTCAGATTATTTTAGTTCAGAAGAAACATTTTTATTGAAGTCAAATTTTTCTGTATTTTCTCTAGTTAAGTATTTTTACAAGACACTGGGCTTCAATAATATTTCTTATGTCAGAACCTTTCAATTCCTCAATCTATCATATTTCCTCCATCTTAGCTTTTCCCTCAGCTTCACACTACCTTGATAACTTGTCGTACTCCATTATAAATATAGACCCAGACTGTCTTTCTAAAGATGTTCTCTCAATTATCTTCAGCTTTTGTAGTGAATTGCTCTAATCTCAAACTCTAACAACACTCTTAGAAGCAGCAATGTGAAGAAAGTAGGGAAAAGTGTTTATTAAAAGTGTAAATTATTTCACATATAAAAACAAATTGTTGAAAGGAAACTAGTTTTATCAATTGGATAAAAAAAAATCCCACTCATCTTTTACTCTGTTTTTCAGCAAATTACATATTGAAAAAAAAACCATTTAATAAAAGAAACAGAGATAATTTCTTTTCATGTCATATGTAAGGGCATGCATTATCTATATCCCCAGTGGTGAGTTGGAAGTAATTCATAACACCGAAGGCTCATACAGCCTAAAAGCCTGAATAATGTACCTACTTAAATAATTTATTTTTTTCATCAACAATAAAGAGATGGAAGCTGGACCAAGAATGATCAGCACCAGTCTCAAAATGAATCTGCATCTCAGTGTCTGCTGGTATGAGATTCTGAAATGGCTTCAGGATCTGGCTGTATGGTAACTAAATGTGCCACTTAGTAAATGAAATTAGTAATTTAATTCTGCAAAAGGACCGAAGAAACTAGTGAAGTTAAATCAATGCTGAATTTGAACTCTTTAGTCAAAACACAGTCATGATTTGATTGAATCATTTACATTAGCCAGGGTTTTTTGTGAGTGAATTAAATGTAGGATTTCTTTCACCATTAACCCTTCACCACACTGAAAAAGCCTAAGAAATTCAGAACAATTTTCCAGAATGTATGAGGAACATAGTTTTGACCACTGATTTCTTTTCCTAAATATATATTCTTCTTTTTTTTTATAATCCCAAACATCTGAAATAGTAAATTCTTTTCATAATTCTTAAGATTACCAATCTCACTTGTTAAAAATGAGTATGAATCAAGGCGAGTAGCACCCTGACCTTCCAGTCAGCAGAGATTCACACAAAGCATCCTATCTTAAAATCCAGTAAGAAACATTATTGGCAACTGAGCTTGTGGAATTGCTTTTCAACTGCAAAGACCAAGGTCTGAAATTTAGTCTAAGGACAAGCTTTTTTAGTTATAGCTGCTCCTTACTTCGTATATATTTCCTGTCCTAGGAAAGAGGTGTTCAGACCAATGACATGCTACTCGACCCCTGTGTGAAGCTTGAGACAATAAATTCATGTATATTTTTTTGCTCAGGTTTGTCCTTTGTTTAAGGTAAACTCACGTCTCTCTCTAAAGCCATGACAGTACAGGTAAGCATCACTTTTAAATGATTAAGGGAATAACAAATAGGATGATGGGTTTCTTTCAGTTTTAGAGATTGTCATCAAAGGTTGAAAGAGATTGTGAAAAAAGGTTTTAAATATGAAGCTTCTCACTGGAAAATATGTGGTTAGTTAATTTATTGGTCTTTTTGGATTTACCTGGTCACATGACAAGCTAGGATGCACTTGAAAGAAATGAAAATAATCTTGCTTCAGTAATTCCTTTAGCCTGAGAGCTGAAAGTATTCTCATGAAGTTTGTAGCCAGAACAAAGCTAGATACAAATGAAACTTAAAAGGGTCTGGTTCAATCAAGCACAAGGTACTGCTTCTGGAGGAAACACAGTGATTTTCATGGGTCCTGAGCTGGTCATATCTTAAAACCTGAATTGGACTCAAAAGGAGAATGGCGCTTGATAAGATAACCTATGATTAATAAGGCATTCAAGTGTGTGAAAATATTCCTAAATTCCTCTGTGCCACCTTCCCATCAGATTGGCTTTGCCTTCTAAAAGCATTTGGTGCAACAAGAGAACAAGGTCAATTGAACTAGAACAGTCTTACTTTTCCAAAAGCTTATTTGAAAAGTAAAATAAGTTTACTGTGCCATATCTAAAGTTGTTAAAGCCAGGAAACCATTACCAAAAAATGCAAAGCATTGTACTATTAATTTGGCTTTATCTACTGAAATTATGTCAGCTTTTCATTCTCCTACTTTGTAGTAGAGTCATCTTTTCAACCCTAGTCTGATTCTGGCATCATTTGGAATTTCAATTACTCCCTTTGCTTTAATCATCAGGAATATAATCAGATGCCAGAGTCACATGCTGCCTTATTCTACTGGAAGTGTGCATGTATTTCTTGACTGCTGTAAGTGATGAGACCGCACACAAAGTGGCAGCAGACTAAGGACAAGTTACAGAAAACCCCCCACAGCTCTATCCCTTATGCTTATCATGTGGTTTGGACTGAACAGAGCACAATGTGACTCTATCTCATAAATAAGCATATCCTAAGCTGGCTAATTCTGTGGCTCTGAATATGAATAGACTGGTGGCAGCAATCTGGTTTCAAATAACTCCATTTAGATCCTTGGGCAAGTATGTGTGTCTTGGATTTTTGAGTTGGGAATCTTAAACCTTCTCAATAGATTTCCAACACTTTCTGGTTTCAGTCAGCACGGAAACAGCCTCTGGGAATTTAACTTACAGATATGTTCATTAATCAGCTCAATCACCAGCATTTAAAGATCTATAAACTCCACAGAATTATTGCATCCCTAAAGTTTTCTTTCCCTGCCCCTGCAAAAGTAATATTTAAACAAGCACCAACTGTTGATTGCAATGTAAACCAAGAGTTAACCAAAAGGATGGCTAAAATCTCCACTATTATTAAATACTGATTAGACAAGCCTTGAGAAAATACTCTCCTGTTTCGTTTTTATTGTGTTGAGTTTTTTCTCTTTCTCTTTTTTTTTTTTTACTTTTGAAAGAAGTGGAAACTTTTGACATTTGCAGTAATATTAATAAACCTCAATCCTGTTGATTTTCTATAACATGAAGATTGCTCATTCATTTATGACATATATTGCACATTACTTTAAAAATTGCCAACAGTTTACTTGGGTATTTCCTTGTCTCTGTAATGTCCTTCAGAAAATAAATCACATAACCACTCAATCCCTAAGGTGCCGTCAAGACATTTGGTCCTTTAGGATGGCATGCACTGAAGTTAAGCTACTTTGAGCATCAAGCTGCTGAAGGTTACACTTTCATGTATTTAAGAAAACTTGTTTCTAATTTATCTAACAAAACCTTATGTGTTACCTCTAGTAGTCTGGATAAAACGAAAACTCAATAAAATTGCAATTAGAAATTTAAATCAAAGGCAGTTTTTTTTGAAAGGTGAAAAACGCATTTTGGGGTGATTCATCTGCACAGTAAATTTGTCTTGTTGTCCATTAGTAAACACAGCTGTCTTTGTGGCAGGTCTCAACTGGCTTGGTGTATTTAATCTATGATGGTTATTTAAAAACAAAAAGGTTTGCTTCTGACAATATCATGTTATGTTTTTCGGGTTACAGAAGGAATGTGGGAAGGTTTATATTTTGCCAGAAAATGGGTAAATGTTCTGGAGAGGCCAGCGGGCACATGTGAGAGGATAATTCAATATGAGTTTTTTTAAATGTTGAAGCACTATGTTGCAGGTCAGGAATACATATCAAAATAAACCAAAGATGTGTTTTCATCTTGTCACTTACAATGTTATGACACCTCATCTTTCCAGCGCCCAACAGCCTTTTGGACATTCTATTTTCCTTTCCAAGTACGGGAGATAAACTGACCTTTATAGGTGTCCAAGAAATCTAAGAAACTTGCAGTGGTGGCTCAGGATAATGTTTCTACTAATCTATTTTTATTTTATATTATGTTCTTAAAAAGAAGGTGTTTTTTAAAAGTCTGAATTTGGCTTCTGTAGAAAAGTTTTCTGGTGTTGTTTTCTTTTCTTTTGTCGGTTTGGGTTTTTTTACTTCTTTGGAAACATGAAATTATTTACTATGTTATGAAATCTGATTACATTTTTACATATATATTGGGTCTGAACCCTTACTTATGCTGCTTGACATGGCTGAACACAGCAAGAGAAGTTCTGGATCTCTATCCTTATTAGCTTTGGTGATTCTGGGTTTCATTTCATTAACTTCTGCTCTGCTGTGTGACCTTCTGACCTTTTACTTCAAACTGTCAGAAAGAGGTCTACCATGTATGCACTTAATTTCATTAGATTTTGAATTTTGTTTCTGGGCAGTTCTCTCACCTTGAATCAAAACCACTCACTTAGGTAAATGGACTGTTTAAGGAGAGATATTATCACTACCTCGATGCCTTTCTGTATAAAACTGCATTCGTCTACAAAGTCTCTCTTTTAATTTATTAAGTTTTACATCCTTCTTTGCAATTTATGTACTTGAAAGAGAAATAATCAACAAAAATGTCTTTAAGTTTCTACAAAAAAAAAAGAAAGAGAAATCAGTTCAGGCGATCCCAAAAGGATGAAGTTTTATTTATTTATTTGCAGATTTTGTATTTACTGTGTAATTGTTGATAGTGTTTCTATGCTTGTTTCACTTGGAACCCCTATAACATCTGTCCAACCCAACATCTCCATACACTTTGGAAACCACTCTGAGCAAATGTGTTAAAACTCACATTCTCAAGCCAAAAGTTAGATTTATACAAGTGTGTGAAACAACCCATTTGGGGGATCACACAGTTTTGCCACAACCTTATATTTACATTGTGAAAAGAAACCTCACTTCCCTTCCCTTACTACAGCACAGTTACACTGACTAACACAGCTATGGATCAAAATGGTTCCTTTCTCTTTATCTGAGCAAACCTAGCACATGACAGCCAGATAAAAACTGGAATTAAGTTCCTGGCTCTCTGGCTGGTTACTGATTGCCTTCAAGCTCTTGGCTTCCAACTGCTCTCACTCTTTTCCTGTATGCTTCAGTTAAAGCAATTTCACTTTGTTTTTCTTCTGATCATTCCAGTGTTGAATTCTACCTAAAAAGTCTCCACATACAGGCCACATATAGGTGATAGTAGGAGAAAGGAAAGTACGTAGTGTATGTGAAGCCTGGAGGCAGCTTTTCTCTCCACACAGTAAATCAAGAGACAGCATGGTCCTCCACGCATGAGGTCTGATAAGCAAAAGCTTATTTCTAATTTGACCATAGTCTGATCCCTCCTTTTGCCTCTACCTCTGCTGTGGAAGCAGAGCTGAAATGCAGAAAACCCATCTTTTTCTATTTTATTGTTTTACTTTATTTTATTTTATTTTTTTTACCCACAGGTTGTTTCCTTGATAAAAACAGTCTCTGTCTCTCTAGAAGTGCCTTGGCTCCCCACCCAGCCATACAAGTGCTCGTGCTGGAACAAGGGAGGCAAAGGGGGGAATTTCCCTTTGGCTGATTTAGATTAACTTTAGAAGGTTGTGATGCTGGAGCCATGGGAAACATACTGGAGTGATACCACACTCAGGATGAAATCCTCCTGGTTTGGGCACCAGTAGAGAGAGTTCTGACTTCTGAGATATTCACTCCAGGACACTAAGTCTCCCTGAGCTCCTGCCTGCTACGGCCACTGCTGCTAATGTGGAGCCAACACACAAATGTGACTGTTTCTGCCCTGCCCAGCTCTGTCTGGAGCCAGTCTGCCCTTTATCTGTTCTCATACTTTGTGTTTAAATAAAATAATCAAAAAAAAAAAAAAAAGGAACAAATCAAAATACCCAAAAAAACACCAAACAACCAACCTGGTTTGGTATCCAAAGTGTGGACAGGATTATTTATTGATTTCAGTATTCCTTGGTCACTTTGAGAAAATAATGTCTGAAAAGCTATGTTTAGAACAAAAGCATTGTAAGTTCTGTCTGTAAAGCAAGAGATATACATGAAGGAAAATAGGGTGCTAAGAGAGGATGGGGACTTGTAGTTATTTTAGGTCCCTAGAAAATTAATTTTTTAGGCAAAAATCCAGAAGAATAAAGAAGAAAGACAATGATTCTATCCAAACCCACCACAGTAAACAATTTTAGAAGCTCACTTTATTCTCATCTAGCTTTCAATAAAATTTATCCCAGATAAGATTTTCAAAACTTTTGCCTCAATCCAGAAAACACAGATTGTTTAAACATAAATTATTTAAAATTCTTTAGTTAAGAAGAGTTCAAACATACTGTATTGAGGGAAAGCTTAGAAATGGCTTATACATATGTTTAAAAATGTCAGAGAAAATAACATCTGGAGGAGGTAATGGCTGAAGAAAAATTTGAATGTATTTCTAAGTCAATATATGAGCATAAAATTTTAGTTCAATATATTCTGTGATAGACTAACCAGGCTATATACACACATGTATTCCTATAAAAATCTATATATTTAGCCCCTTAGGCCATAAAACAGATTTTAAAAATATATACAAGTCTCTAAAAAATTTGACAGTTATCTACAAGCTGTATTATGTCAGCACAGGGCTTGAGGTCAATTGGAACTCTCCAGTACTTTTTAAGCAAAAAAATCAGGCTCTTTATGAGCTTCCAGCAGTTTTTAGCAACCATCAGAAAGAAACCTGGCTTACTATCTGCAAGATTATAGATACAATCTGGAGAAAGATAAGATCCCATTCTTGAAAGAATTCTTACAACTTCTTCTGCTTTCAGTAGCACTTAATAATACCTAATACTAGCTCTCTGCTTCCCAGAATATTTTAGCATCAGTACTGGCAATTATTTTGAAGCTCTCAAGAAGGATCTAACCATTTATCTGAAGCTTTGTAAATCTAAAGTAGATTACCTTGATTTCTGGACTAGTTTTCACCTGAACACTCAACTACATTCATAGTTATCATCACTTATACCTTAGCTGCTTAATTTGAAATAAAGTATCATGTAAATCCACCTAATAAAGAAATATATAAGGACTTGCTTACAGGCTGGTGACCTGTCACTGGTGGGGCTCGTCAGGGCTCCATCCTCAGCCCAGGTCTCTTCAATATCTTCATTAACAACTTGGGCACAGGACTCTAAACTGGGAGAAACTCTCGACTCCCTTGAGGGGAGAGAAGTCCTGAAGAGACAGCTCAACAAATTAGAGAGATGGGCGATCACCAACCATATGAAGTTCAGCCAGGGAAAGTTCTGGATTCTNCTGGATTCTGCATCTGCGATGGGGTAACCCTGGTTCTGTGCATGGGCTGGGGAACAAGAGGCTGGAGAGCACCTGCAGAAATGGACCTGGGGGTCCTGATCAGTGGAAAGCTGAATATGAGCCAGCAGTGCCCTGGCAGCCAGGAGGACCAACCCTGTCCTGGGGTGCATCAGGCACAACATTGCCAGCTGGGCAAGGGAGGGGATTGTCCCACTCTGCTCTGCACTGGGGCAGCCTCACCTCGAGTGCTGGGGGCAGTTTTGGGCACCAGAATATAAAACAGGTTTTCAGCTGTTAGAGAGTGTGCAAAGGAAGCTATGAGGATGGTGAAGGGTCTGGAGGGGAATCCTTATGAGCAGCAGCTGATGTCACTTGATTTGTTCAGTCTGGAAAAGAGAAGACTAAGCAGAGACATCCTTGTGGTTTTCAAGATCCTCATGAGGGGCAGTTGAGAGGAAAGTACTCATCTGTTCACTCTCATGACCAGAGACAGGACCTGACAGGGGAATGTCAAGGAGCTGAGTCAGGGGTGGTTTAGATTGGATATCAGGAAAAAGTTTTTCACCCAGAAGGTGCTTGAGCACTGGAACAGGCTCCCCAGTCACAGCATCACAGCACCAAGCCCGACAGAGTTCAAAAAGCATTTGAACAATGCTCTCAGGCTCATGGTGTGATTCTTGGGCTGTTGTGCACATGGTTCCATTCTGATGGATCCCTTCTTACTCAGCATATTCTACAGTTCTGTGATTTTATGATTCTATGGCTTTCACATCAGATTGGAGAAGATGTTTGACACCATTTTCACAACTAAAGCCAGCTTAGACTGGGAGTTACCCAGTACACAATCTTGGACTAGCACAATACTTGGCATTTCTCATCTGCACTATACCTGAACACATAAATCAGTGTTAAAAGTGAATTGAATCCATGGAATCAAATGAGATGATTTCTCCTCCCCGACGTATGTGCTGCTACATAATTGGTGCATGGAATCTCTCACTGCTCTGCAGAGTATTCTCTCAGATCTAATGCTTGTGTATTGCCATATTCCCTTCTCTGGAAAAAAACAGTTTGTGATTACAAACAGAGCTTTCACAGCATGGCACACAAGCTAACTCATGCAGCAGGAAAAGCCTCAGAAGACTGGGCATGGTAGTTTGAAGCAGCCAGTTAAATTTCTGGAACTAAGTATTTAGCACAAACGACACCTGAAGAATATCACCATGAAGGTAGAACAAATCTTTTGGAAACTTCTGAGGCAAAAGCTGGCACAATTTACTTTTCTAATTGTTCTTATTCTAATATATTCCTTAGCTTCTAATACTCTGTTGTTTGAGGATCTATGTATCACAAGGTTGGTTTTGTTGCTTCATTTCTTTTGTAATTGCCTATCTATGTAATTATCTTTGCTGCCCCCTGACTGCCCTCAATCTGTCAGACCAGCTTTGTCTCCCTGTCAGGTTAGACACATTATCTATGATGTGGCAAGTTCTGGAACATCTGTGAGGAGTGACTAACAACACCATGGGTTTGTGCATCAATTTTTCAAGATACCCTCTTCTAGCAAAACCTAGTCCTTACTTTGAAAAGAAGAAGGTTTGTGTCAAGAGGTGGTTGTTGCTTTATGTGTGGAGAAGCATCAACCAGCACAGCTAAAAGTAGTTCATTTACATTTAAGGTGTCCCTAGCCCAGCTCCTCTTGCAGGGATGACAGCCTAGGGTGTAGGGTAACACACACCAAGTTTCTCCTTCTCCTTCTTTACTAGAGTGAAGTTTTTGCAGCAGTTTCTGGGCTCTGCCTTAAAACCTTCTAGATCTTTTTGAGACTTTTTCTGGGATCATCAAGGACCTTTCTATGTTATAGAAAATGAAAGAGCTTCTTTTGAACTTGAAATGCATCATTAATTGTGGAAAGTATCTCATGTGGGCTTGTAAGTCACTGCATCACTGTAATTTAGTGAATATGGAACGTTTACAACATCTCCCTTTAAAAAGATACTCATGGCAATTATTATGGAAACACTATCAGCTGCTTCCTTAAAATAGTCCATTTATTTTCATTGTAATTATCACAAATGCTACTCAACAGCACATCATGACGCTCCTTACTAAGGATACTTGCTGACAGTATGAAAAATGCAATCTTCTTATTCTTTTCCCTTCCCTCTTACAGCCTTTTTAATTGAAAGCTGTGGAGAAAAAAAAGGTGGGGAAAGGTTGGACAGATAGTAGTAAACTGTTTTCATGCAACATAACTCTTATCTGTATCTGCTATCAGGATGTTTACAGTGATAAAGGATTACTCTGGGGTTTCAGCCTTCCAAGAGCATGCAGGAAACTACACTGTTCAAGACTGAGAAGCTAGATCTCACAGTTGCCACTGGTCATCCCAACCCTGTGGCACAGTTTGCAGAACACATGTTAGTGATGCACCAAAAAGTCTTTAATGTGCTAACTGCAGAAGCAGACAGAAAGCACAGCTATTGTGCAGGGTTGGGAATATTTCCTGCATATTTTGAATATGTAGTCTTTTTGCAGTCAGAAAACCTTACTAACCTTATGTTTTCTAAAATATTTGACATTTATGTTTAGTTACACTTGAGGCTAAGTTTTTGGATGATTTTGAGAGGTTTGCTGTTTGTTGGAGTTTTTTTTACTGAAGACAAAGGGAAGTCGGTAAGACAGGTTTATTGACTGTCTAGAGTACTTTATATTCCAGTTTCTCTTGTCACCTACACAAGTAATCACATATGTTTTTAGCTTACTTTCAATGCTTTCAGCCAGACTGATGTCTGGATTTTTATTTCACAGAGTGTCTGGGCTGTTGCTGAGAGGATTCAGAGCTCCACTGAGCATTCCCTACTTCCATGCAGAACACATACACAATACACGCTTCACAATTCTGTCAAGAATCAGAACTTCCCCTCATTCTGCCATGCTGCATTTTTCCTACTCTCCTAAAGCACAAAGGGATGTCCTACTAGCCTTCCTTCTCTGTCTGTGAAACTAAATATCTTCATGCCACAGCGCTGACATCTAGTTTGGAGGATATGCTGTGATGGTATCATAAGAGTTAATTTTTACTGCATTACATCTCCTGGTTTTAATTGACAGTTTCTATGAATGATGCTTCTTCCATATCAGGCTAGGTACAAATTCAGAGATGTGGCTCATCTGAATACATTCTCCTGGACTGGATGCTCAGCAATTGCTGCTCTTTTTCATATGTGCATTTTGGGGGAGGGGATGGCCTTTTTCTTGTTGTTGCTTTGGTCGTGCTTTTAAGTTATTTTCTTTTTTGGCTTTCCCATCAAGCTTCATGTTGATGCTCTGCCCTGAAAACAATGCTGACCAGCTTGTTTAAAACGAAAGTGTTCAACCAAAGACCGAGGCAAGAATCTGTAATTCTTTTGGGCAGCTACATAGTAAAAAGTAAAGAAGAAACATTTTTTAGCACACACTGAGTGAAGAGAGGCCAAAGGCAGGGTTATTTTGGAAACATTGTGTATCTAATCTTTAGATGTTCAGGCCTCAGTGTCCTTGGAATAGTTCTGCTTTATTCTTTCTCTAGTGCCTCTAGTGCTCATATCAACTTTTTGGTGATGTAGGTGCATTCATCACTACAGGCTTTACACAGACTCTGAAACTTTTTCTGAATTTTGAGAAATAGAAATATGCCTGAGAGCATACACAGTATGAGCATAGATTATAGGAAACACAAATGAGAACATCTGTAACACCTTGGAGGCAATAAAGAAGCAAGAAGAGACAGACTTCAGTAAAGTTTTTCATAAGGTGTCACAAAACAGCCCTGTAGTCAGATTATAGCCAAGAAGGACATGGACGAGATAGGTAGACTACAAGGTAGATGAAAAACTTCTTGGGTTGCTGGATTTGGGATTATGTCAGTTCTTTGAAATCTTTCACTTTACCTGCGCATAATTTCAGAGCTGAAGTACATTAATATAAAACAACAAGCTACCATTTAAAATCTGACTGGTGCTGAGCTACAATAATGATCCTAAGGGGTTGGTATAGTGCCTATACTGTTTAATTTATCCTCTGAAAACCTGGAGAATGGGACAGAAACAGCCTCACCTCCTTCACAAGTGGCACCCTGTGGGGTAGTGTCAAACTCCAGCAGGGAAGAGCTGCCCTTCATAGGAAAGGGACCTTGGCAAGCTAAAACGATTGACCCAGAGAAGTGGCAGGAGTTTCAACAAAAGCACATGTGAAGCCCAACACACAGGCAGCGACCTTGTTGAAGCTCTGTCCCCAGAAACTTTCAAAACACATGGGTTTTTTTTTAAATCTAACCTCAAATTTAGCCATCCTCCAAGTAAGAGGCTGGATTAGAAACCTCCGCAATTCTCTCCAACTAATTTTTTTCTGTTTCTGTGAGTCTAATATTTTCTTAGAAAAAATCCCAAACCAACAAATTTAAAGAGTTTGAGAGGAAGTTAAGTGAAAAGTAATCGTAGAAATAGCACCAGTCCCACATAAAAGATTTGGGTAGAGATTACTCTTGTTCTTCTGGTAAATAAAATTATTACTGGTACCTATTCATACGTCCTGTTGAGGCACTCTCTATTAAGTGGCTCTGTATTAAGTCAGAATTGAGTTCCAGAGGATTATTTTATCCCTGTGATTACGTCAGTAGGGACTGTTGGATGATCTGAGTTGCATTCTGATAAAGGAAGATGCCTTGAATATCTTCTGATCTTTTCTTGCGACATAGTTGTAACTTTTGGTCTTTTACTATTGGTCTTGAGTTTGAGGGCATGGCTATGCAAATGTCCTCCCTGCAATCCCCCACTTCTATTGCTTTATAAAGTTCTCCTCTGCCATAGAGGTTTGGTTTCTGTGTCAGAGCTTTGCTCTCTGACTAAGTAATCCTCTGGTGCCTAACTACTAAGGACCACCCATGGTGCTTTTTGAGGTTTCCTGTATCCTGTATTTCTATAATTTCTAATTTTTTTTCTCTTTTAGAGACATAAGAACATTTTTATGTGGGTTCACTTTAGAGTACATATTACAGACTAAAACCTGCTTTATTTTGCATAAAATAGAGGCTTTTCTCTTGTTCTTGCTTTGTTATTTTTGGAAGTAAGGAGCATTCCCGTGCAGTGTGCCAGTGTGTTGGCAGATACTGAGCTAACGATGTGAAGTGCTTCTGCATAGCGAAGGGTGAAGAATACCAGGCTAAGCTTTCAGCTCTCTCCCTGACCCCTAAATAGAAAACAGCAGGGCTTTGTAAACGCTGTGAGCTGAGGGTTAGACTGCTTCTTTGGTGAAGAAAAACTGATGGAAATGTCCAAATGACAGCTCGTCCTGCAGCACAGAGCCAATGCAAATAGCTTGAGACAATATTGCAGGGCAGAGTCGGTGATGCCTGGCAGCAACCTGCTAGTCTGGCAATCCAAAGCTACTGCAATAACTTCAAGTTTCTTCCAGGTCACACGCTAAAGGATTCTTAGAGCCACTCCAGGCTTTACAAAAGGAAATAAATTGCACAAGTTCGTTGTTCCAATGCAAACACCCATGCTGAGCCATCCTTCCCAGTGGATAATTGGTGCAGCACAACTGCAGATTTGGAACACCAGTATCTACTTTCCTAAACTGCTTTTTAAAAACTGAGTTTAGATCCATATAGAGGGAGAAATGAACACAAGAGGGAGGGTGGATTATATTGCTATTTTTATAACTGTCATAATTCATGCTTATCTAATTTTTCTCCAGTCGAGATATCTTGCATGAAATTCCCCTTTTTTGTATTCTCTGAGCTGAATAAAATAGTTAAAGAGATAAATAAGTTCAAAGAACTTTGTCTCAAATGTATGAAAAGGCAAACAGATGTTTGAGATGATATGATCAAGAGAGGTTTTGGTTCTGCTATCACTACTGGAATAGAGAAATAGCGTTAATATAAACAGCATTTAAACAAGTATTTAAACATATATATATATATTTTTACGAATTTTAAATATGTACGTTGACATATGAAAGGGCACACACATGACAACTGTGACCCTCAGTTGCAGAAAAAATATATAAGCAAAATTAAATAGGTAAAAACCTTTTACTGTAAAATTTCTGTTTACTACTGTCTAGCATGGTGACAGATATTTCCCTAATTCCCTGTGATTTTGCAGAATGATCAGATTCAAAGGTGACCATTAGAGATAAAAGAGTCTCTGGACCTAAATCGATGCTGCTTTTAATATCCCCAGGACTGCAGCATTTTATAAGTAAAGGGACATAATTCATACTGCCAATGGATTCTTATGGTTTCAGTCTACACAACTTGTTCAAAAATTTCAAAACAAATCTCAAATTATTTTAGAGAATTTTGGACCAAAGATGTGTTCATTATTATATCATCATTATAAAATATCTGTTAAGACAATATAGAGCCCTGTGACAGACACTGAAGTTGGAACTAATTGCCCAACGTTCCTTTTGCAGTGACTGGAAAGAAATAGAATAAAAACCTAACTCATCTCATCTAAATATGGGGGTCAAAGACAAACCAGCTTAAGTTATTTCTTACAGTAATGAATTTCTCTTCACTGACTGTGAAAGGAGTGTAGGGTAATGAGCTAACCTGTGGACATATACCTTGCAAATCAAATGATAAGAATTACACCTGAATGCAAACAGCCTCAGTTAACCTCCACTGGATTTTGAGTACTTTAACTCCAATATCAAGGAGGACACCCTAAACACATTTGCAATTTTAGTTAAGTCATCTCGAGCCTCCCACTCCTGTCACTGACTGTCTACGTCTGAAAGCAGAGAAGACAGCAGGTTTTCCATACAGGCATTCACCCAGCTCTTGCTCCTTCTTCTCCTCTAATAAGTGCAGATATTTCTCACTCATTATCCTCTCTAGTCTTTCTTGTCTTTGAGGGACCTTGGTCTTTTCAGTCTTCTGAGGTGAGCATCCAGTTGTTTGCCTACTCTTTTCCTTATCATTTATTTTCAGTAGTCTTACATGGTGGAATTGACAGTGTTGAGTTTACGATTGGACTTGATGGTCTTATGGATCTTTTCCAACATTTATGACCCTGTTATTTTGTTCTCTCTGTATTTTTTATATTTCTTTTTCCTCAAATAAAAATTGAGCTGCATACGCTGAATGTACAAATTGTAGTTGTTGGTCCTCCTTTTGCTTGATCTTGTTTTCGCCAATGTCATTCGTTCCATGCTGCCTTTCCTCAATCATATTGGCAGTCAGGGTGATGATCTGCCTGGTCATAACCATAGTCACTTGCACACCAGATCACCTCATCGGACAAATGTCAGTGTGGTCATGTTCCTCCCATATAACAAATCTAGGAAATCTCCCTTTCCTACCCATCTTCAGCTAAAGGTTTTGTCCAGACTTTCATCATCTTGCACTTTTCTTGTAAATATCCTTTGTTGGGCTTGGGCAAATGTAGTCTTGCACACCAAACCAGATGTGAGAGCTCTTGCACTGCCACATCCATTTTGCTGTACTTGTGACCTCCCTTGCCACACGTAGTGCCACAATAACTTGCCTTCATTTTAAGGGTAGTCTTGTCATCTCATCATTCGTATTGAAGCACCAGCTTCATCTCCAATCTTATTACTGCTTTTCACCACCCATTTTTCAAACTTTGTGAGTTTTGAGGCATGTGACTTTTGATGTTTCTCCCCATCTTGCCCTTTGTTTCATTCAACAGTGACACAACTGTTGTATTATTTCCGTCAAAATCCTTTCTTTATCATTTTTTTCCACAACAGAGAAGGAAACCAGCAGTTCCTAAATTGGTGATATGTTGTGGGTAATTTTTTCTAGTGACTTTCTCACAGTCCTTGATTTTTATGAGAGCATTTATTGTTTCTGATACTGAATTCAAGTCAGAACTCTCCTGATACAGAGAAATAATTTTGGTGCGGTTTCTTAATGCCACGCAAAACAACTTGGTCCATGAATCAGTCTTTGGTAGTCTATTGAGAGAAAAAGTCCAGAATTTAAAATACCTTTGTAGTATAGTTGTGCTGTTCACGTGTTTTAGGACCATTCTTGTCCATTATTAAACTAATATTTGTGCCTGTGAGCTGCCGAGTAAAGATTTCAGCATGAGAGGAATGCAGTCAGATTGTGTGCCCCTAGATCCATGCTGTCATGAGTAAAATTTTTATTAACACCAGTGGCTAGATGGTACAAAAGGTAATATGATAAATACAAAAAACTGATTGCTAAAATGTATTTTCAAATGTAGTACATTCTCTAAGATTTATCACCACAATGCACCAGAAATATTCTGTTGTCACTGTCATCTCCAAATATTTTTCTGGCATTTCTACAAAATACATGTTCTGTGACTCTGATCCCTGCATGCTACTGCTATTTAGACACTTAATAAGTCAGTAGGAGTTGAGATAAGTACCAAGGGACTATCAGTGGCTGTGTTTGGCTGGAATTGTATTGAGGTCTATGAAACTTTGGTTTTCACTCACTAAGGATCCACCAGACAGTCTGCAAAAACCGAGTTTCGTGCTGGCTCCTTTACAAGTGTAGCAGTTCAAACAGAGTCTGGCAGTGGATTAATAATGTGACTCATGGATGTGACAGTCGCTGGGACCTTGCTATAGTCATAACCAGACTGGAACGTGAGAACTGTAAATCATAAAATTGTCTGAAAATACATGAAACCTTATTGACCCAATGATAGAAAAACAGTTTAAACTTGTGACATCCCCCTTGCTTCTTTTATCAGGTTTATAAGATTTAAAGGGAAAGTTCAGGGTGAGAAGAAACTAGTGATGAGATGGGCTTTTATTTTTGCTTTGTGTAGACAATAATTTTAAGTGTACGTTGTTCATAAATCTTATTCAAATATGTATGGTTTCGTATACTCATATTAAAATTCACAGGGTTTAAGAACTGTTGTACCCAGAGGGATCATAAAGTACATACACTTTTTTCACATAAAATATGGAATAAATCTCCAAGCTGGATTTTGTCCAATTCATCTTTTTTCATTATAGTTTATTTTTTGAGTGCTCAACATGCTTTAATTTTTTATGAGAACATACAGTGCATTGATACAAAAAGACACACTTTTCATTGCATGATAATAATTGGTGTGAGCTAGTATGCAGTCAGATGATGTGTTCCAAGTGGGGAAAACTGTAAAACATAAAAATAGTTCTTTAGATAGCACAGTAGCCTACTTATCAGTGTTTGGCAATGATTATGTGTTTCTTCATTCTGTGTTTTCAGTGTATCCCTTCACTTTTCAAAATATCTGCATATTTTTAAGAAGGATTTTTCTTCATGGAGTCCCTTTCCAACAATGGTGTTCTCTAAATGAAAGTAGATTTTCATAAAAACTCATTTTTTATGACTAAATATCCCACAGAAGTCATCCTGGTTGTGCTTGCTTCAAGGTAAGTAATTCAGCCCCGAGCAGTGGTTGCAGCAGCCCAAGGCCTATCCGAGAGCAGATCCACCCAGACAAACTGAGCTTAAGAAAGCTCAGACCTTCTGCCTGGTCTTTCAGGTGTAGGGGGAAGGAACTACCACTTTATGACAATACTAGCAATAGTTCTCTTCTTTTTTAATATCATCAGAATAGTTAATCTGCTGGCAAACAAAGCATTTTCTAAATGTTTGCTGTGTTTCTGTGTACGTAGAGAGGTGCCATCAGAATATAGTATCTCTTAAAAGATTTCCCAACTGCAAAAGCTCTTTGGGATTAGATCACTTGATTCTGTAAATAACAAAAGCTTATCCCTGACTTGAAGATCTACCTGGATTTGAGGGCTGAAAAAAAAAGATTGTCTAATATCCTAAAGATAACTGCGGAAGCAAATTCCTATCAGATTTAGCCATAAAAGAGCTCCATGGGGAAAGAGGGCTCAAGACATATATCTGCTTAGAACAAGAGATCCTGTTATTTATAAAATTCAATGATTTACAAGTCCCTGAGTGTTTCAGCTAGAAAAAAAACCCAAAATGCTCATATCAATCTCTTTATTACATGCAAAATTTTTGAAAAGTAGCAGTAATTATTTATATGGTTTTAACTTTCAAATGAGCTCATCCATATATCTCTGCACACCAGTCATAATTTCCTTTTATGAGAGGATACAAACTCGGTTCTTTAAATACCAATTTAATTTTAGACTGTAAGTTAACTAAATATTTTCTTTACTGTGAGGGTGGTAAGACACTGGAACAAGTTGCTCAGAGAAGCTGGGGATTGATGCAATTTGTTTTAGTTTTCAAGTCTACATTGGATGGGGCTTTGAGCAACCTGGTCTAGTGGAAGGTGTCCCTGCCCATGGCAGCAGGGTTGGAATGAGACGATCTTTAAAGTCCCTTCCAAACCAAAACATTCTATGATTCTATGGTTAACCTACAATTTGGAAGCAGTAGGTTAAATTTATCTTTGAGTTAAATATAAGTTTGGATGGTGATTTTAAATTTGCCCAAGCAATTTTTTAAAACATAAAAATTATTTTCAATATCAAAGTAGATGGGGATGGAGGCTGAAGGGGAAGAGATGTGACTATTGCTTAGGCAATGTGTTAGAAAGTTTACAAGCACCTATCCCCAGCAGGTTTACCTGCACTAGTGCTACAAAACTTCTCCAAATAAATGAATGGAGTTCATCCTAAAGTTGTTTTGTATGGGGGACAGCAGAAGGAGGTTGAATTTATGTTTAACACAGAAGAAATTAATGTTTCCAAAACAATTTGGCCTCAGAAATTGCATGTGACAAAGCTACTAATGGGATTCTTTCATACTGAGTTGTGGCTAAATAGTGTCTATCCTGGGAATCTCTTTGTACACAGCCAGGAAGTAAGACAAGCACTTTCAGGAGAAGCAGAAAACTTTGTGTTGTTAAGTATCTGTATCTATGCACAAAACCAAATATATCTAGACAAAACCTGTCATTCATGTCTGTACATTGGCAGTGGAATTAGAAAATGTATGCACATACAATCTAATGAATTTATGTAAATCTGAAAATTTAGCAATAGATTTGAATTTTTTGTGACCTCAGATATTCAAGGAATACAAGGACTTCAACATTCTTTATTCAAGTCCAAATAGACACCAATTTGTAAGAGAGGCATTCATTTATTTCAGTAAGGTCTAGGAAATTATCTTGATACACTCTGAAATAAACTTTGATTACTTTCTTCTCTGAGAGAATTTAACCTACAGCTGATTGATAACAAGAGAGGCTGCAGGAGTCTATGGGGTCAGAATTCATGATCGTGTTTGGAGAGTTCTGATTCCCTCATCACAATAATCTGTTTTGGCTTAGTGTTGACAAGTAGCATCATCTTGATTGTCACCAAAGCTGTTGCACAGCTCTCAAGCCTGGGAAGAGAAAATAATTTTAATATTTTAAAACATATATGGTAATCATTTCTATTGGAAGGTTAATGGCCTCTTCATTTGTTTTCACAAAATAAATACCAAGTTTCTTCAATTTCCAGTCTGCTCACTCAATCACATTCTAGCTAAAACACTGCAAAATTAGTTTCATGTGAGTGGAGTTACCTCTAGGGGATTAATTGCTCAAAACAGATGTAGAAGATCTCCCCAGCCTGACTTGCTGTTGCTGTTCTGCATCAAAATCCTGTCAAGAGGAGCTGGCTGAGGTTGCCCTTTGTAAGGGATGCTGAGCTCTCAGCCTTCAAGCCCTGTGGATGTTAGAAGAATGACAGGAGACAGACAATGTCTGAAGGGAAACTTGACTGGTTTTTCATACTACAGCAAATACCCAGATGATCCCAGAACTGTCTGTCACCATCCAGCTTCCTTAAGGCTACAATCTGTCTTCTGGCCTTGTTGACATCAGTGGGATATAAGTACAGGGTGAAAAATAAAAATAGTACCTTTTTTATTTTTTTCCTGGACCAAAGGAAAGGGAAAGTCACATATTACATGTGAATACTTGTGACACTTGAGAGTCAGATGAAATACTTAAAAAATCACTTCTTCCCACCTTCTTTCCTATGGTCTGTCCTTTCCTGGAAACATTACTGGGAAACAGATGCACATGATAAAACTTGGTGCTGTAGCTGAGTTTCTGCTGAGAGCTGGGAGGTGAAAGAGGGAACAGGAAAAACAGTTCTTCCTTAATTAAATATTTCATTTAGGACAGAGCTGAATGCAGTTTTACAGCTTTTACCTCTGTTGGAATAAAAGGACATTTCAAAAGCAACATTTTAAAATAATATCTTTCAGATTTTTTCTTTTTTTTTCTTCCTTTTAATTAATCAAAAATCAAATATTCTCAAAGTCTTGTTCATAACCTTAATTAAACACTTACATTCTAGATTTTTCTTTACCTTATGTAACATGCCAAGTATAGATGTATTACCTGACTGGATTTGTTTGGGAAGCAAGAATAAATTTCTATAAGAACAGTTGACTAAGGGGGCTCATGCAAGGAATTTTAGCAGCTTGCTTTTGTTCATTTGTAGGCTTTTGGTTTGTTTGGGTTTTTTCAGTCTTATTCTTTGAGTGGTAGCCTTCACAGTGCTTGTCAATAAATGTGCAGAGTGATTTGGGGAACACCCTAAATAGGAATGATTTTATTTCTCACCATAATTTTTAGAAATTAGTGATCATGAGTGCATTAACCTAAGGCCTGTCTTTAAAAACAATTTAAGCCCTGTCTTTAAAAACAATTTCTCTACTAGTTAAACAATTTAAAACTAGTCTTCTTCAAAAAAAAGACCCTATCTTATCCCATTAGTTGCAGCTGAATGTCCCAGCGATGTAAATCATTATATGTAATTATGATTTATATTGTTATGTGCCATCTCCATTCTTGCTGTTTAATGGCCCAGTCCTTATAAATTAGCCTGAATAGGCCTTGATAAATTCAATTAATACTTGTCTTTAGCATGCAACATCTTTCATTTCTCTTCCACATAAGCAGCAAATCATTTTTTCACCAACTTGGTGTAACAGAACACGTCTTAGATTATCTCCCTACGAAATATAAAAGAATTTGTCATTTATACAAGAAAAGCTAGAGCTATTATAATTAATGCTAAAATAAAGAATATTGGCAAGGCTTTGAAAAGTCCCTATTTCAGGTTTAAATCAGTCTCTCTCATGTAAAAGATTAAAAGGAAATCTTTTGGGAAGAAATTTTTCCCATTGTGCATCCTTTGCATCTTTTCTAAAGCATCTGGGTTTTATCAGTAAAGCCAGAAAACCAGAACAGCACTGATTTTCTGTAACATCTCATTAGCTCTTTCTAGATGAGCAGAAGACTTTGCCACTGTCACTCACACACAGAGGTTTTTTGTTTTCTTATTTGTTTGTACTGGTTTTAATGTTTAGAAGCTCTAGCTCCTGGGGAAAAAACAAAAGAAAAAGAAGAAGAAGAAGAAAAAGAAGAATAAAAAGAGGAAGAAGAAAAAGAAAAAAGAAAAAGAAAAAGAAAAAGAAAAAGAAAAAGAAAAAAAAAAGAAAAAGAAAAAAAAAAAAGAAAAAGAACCTTCTTTTTCTCAAAACTTAGGGCATACCATTCAGATACCGAATGCCTCAAAATAATAAAACAAAAAATAAATCTAAGACAGTGTAGCCAGTCCTAATGCTACTTTTGCCCTTTTGCTAAAGGCGTAGACATTGGGCTTCAACTTCTATGCAGTCTGAGTGAAGTTACAAGTCATGATATGATTTCTAGAGAAGAATTAGGAAGCCAGTTACTAGGCATGAGAATAGATCACTTCCTTGAAAATTTCTTTACAGCAGATGTGAGTGCTAGAAGTGCCAACTGAAGACATTTTTTACATCATTAAACGATATTTTGTACCATTATTTTTATTTTTTTTAGTGCTCTGCAGGGTGACTTTTCTTCTACTTCCTTCACCCATCTGTTTTTCATATAAAAGAGATCCACTAGATAATGTACTAAGTTATTTTAGTTTTATAGGAGTTTGGAGAGGTTTTTAGCTATACTAATCCTTGTTCGTGTCTGTCCAGTTTTTGTTCGGATCTAGTTCTCTTCTAATTTACTTTTTTAAATGAAATCTCATATGAAAATAACTGGGTTTGACTTGTAAAATATTTTCAGCCCTTTTTAGACTAGTTCCAGCTATATGCTGGTGTATTTTGCAGCGCATTAGGCAACCAGCTGGCTAGAAGCCTATGTTATACATGGGATATCTGAAAGATGCCCTTTGCCAGGATCAGAAGTAGCAGTCCTCATTTAGTGTATATACATCTGCACAAGCATTTAGAGTTCTTGCCTGCACTTCATGCATGCATCAGACACTGTTTCAGTCACCTTCTGTAAAATAAATATCACTGTTCTTTTTGTCATCTCTAAGCTCCAGGCTAGAGTATGTACCACTATAGACATGCCTTCAAAAATAAAAAGTGAAATTGCTTTGGCTGGAGACTGCACTCCTTGACTGAGACAGCATCAGTGGGTAAGGGAAGAGAGACAAATGCTGATTTACCCCTTGTTACTCTACAGGTTTGTGAAAGGCAAATGCCACTGCCCAGACCAAGCAGCCTGCACTTAATGAAATTTATTAACATGGCCCTTACTTTCTTTGTACATGATTAACAATTAAGGGTTAGAATATGCCTCACTTTTAGTCAGTCAAATATTATTCATTCAGCTCCAGTCATCAGGCTTGAAATCACTAAGGAAATACAATGTAATGTAGTGTGGGCAGTTCAAATTTAGTGATACACAAAAAGAAATAAACAGGAGAAAACAAATATAAGAACACTAGCTACTAAGTTTTGCTACTCTACAAGAAAAGCCTAACAAACCAGGTCATTAAACTTTTTAAACAAAATATTCATATCAACTCAGGCTGTTGTCCCCAATCTATTCTTAACTTTTCCATATAATTCCTCTTGCATAATAAAATGAAAATAGTAACAATTTCAAACAGAGTTTATTCTGGCGAGAGGCTGTTTATTAAGCAGATTTACTGTTGTGGAACAGTATATTTTTTCAGTCTTTAGCTTCCTGGAGAAAACTAACCAGATTTTTTTCTGGGGCAAACCCAGTCTTTTTGAATGTGCCACAGCTTTGATTACTTTGTTTTATTGAGGACATGGGCTGTAGAAGAATTCCAGCAGGCTTTAATTATACCTTGTATATTTTATTCATAGGAAAACACCAGTCAATACTAAAATAGAAAAGAGTTAACATACACACATTTCCTTGGCAATTCTGCGGGATAAGAACTGGCTACATTTCCTGGAAGTCTTAGGACAAAGAAGCTTCTATTATTCTCCTAAAAGGACATGGCTTAAAACACTGACAAAACTACAGGCTGAAATTCTAAACCCATGTTGTGCAGGAGTATGGACAAGAACACTGCTTTGCTTCTCACCTTTAATAATACATGTTTGAGGCAAATATGACTTATGTTACACAATTATGCTCCCATCAGAAAGATTATGAAGCTCAAAGTTTAAGCCATACTAGAGAAAATGCAGCAGTGGAGTCAGTGCAATGTCTCCTATGTCTGCATGAGGAAGGCAGTTCAGTCGGTGTTCTTGCATGAACATAAACATGAAAGCTATTGCAGATTGATGGCACACACCAAAAGTAAAAAATTAAGGATGTGCTCATGCTCAGCAAAAAATCAAGGGAAGGAGGTTTTGAGATCCCACTTTATCTATGAGGGGCAGAGCTGCAGAACTGACCTGCGAGGACAGCGTGGCTGTGGGAGTGCGGTGTCACACCAGTGAGCACTGTCCCATCATGAGGGTGAGACATCTTAGATGCAGCACCCTAAAGACAGAGTTTGTCTGTCTCCTGTTCATGAGAAGTTCTGGATGATGGTAATGCCCGTGGGACAGAGCAGGCATGCTCCAAGAGCCAGGAGGTCCCTCCCTCTCTGAGGGACGTGCACCAGGACTGGAGCACAAGCTAGCACTACTTTCTAGCATGATAAGACATGAAACAAGGCCTTATTTACCTGTAGGACATGATCACTAGTTACAAGCACCAGCTTGGATGCCAATTTAACACTCCACTTGTGGAAAGTGCCCAGAGGAATATCACCACACATATCCGAACCATAAATTATTTAGTCTTGTTTTTAAGAAAGATTCTTTCTTATGTTATCCTGGTTTAGAGGTGACATTACTACAGTAGTTGGAATTAATGAAGAGGTGGGTAAAGGAAAATAGCTGTATCAGATAGGCTGAGCGTATGAAACTCAGATTAAAAAAAATTGAATAAAATTTATTAACAACTTTAATCATAATTAAATGTCATATATACCCATAGCAAAATATCCCATGTCAGTGCCTTAAGTTTCCTTTAAATCTTACGAATACGATTAAAGAAGTGACACAATTTAAACTTGAGCAGAAAAGGTGGAAACTCATGACAGCTGAGCTCACCTGAATGCTTGGCATCTTTTTCAGGCTGCACTGAGAAGCCAATAGCCTGCAGCAGGATTTGCTACGTGGGAAAGCATTGATAGATAGCAAGTAACTCCTGGCTGTGGTGAAATAAAAGATGCACTTGTGTCATGTGAAATTAGAGACAGTAAATGGTAGCTTCTGATGTCTTAAATAAAGAAGTACTAAGTACAATCAAATCATGTTACCTTTACAATATTTGTAACTAAAACCACCATTATTGGAATAATATGTCATCTTCAAGTACAACTTTATTATAATAAGATATTAATAAAGAAAAGGTGTCCATTCAAATGCTATGTATGTAATTCATTGCACAGCTAACTTCCTGAACTAGTATTAAATATTTTTTTTTATTCTTTAGGAATTTTCAGGGGTTTAAATGCTTTTCTTCTTTTACTTCAAAGCATAAACTGACCTCTTTCTTTTGTTCTCTCTCACTACTCCCCCTCTTCCCCCCTTGACAGGATCAGAAGTGTCTGTTGTCTAGGGCACTAGCTCAGGATGGAGAAAACCTACAGTCAGGTCCCTGCAGAGGGAGTGTTGATACATCATTAATCTATCACTTTAGCTGACGAAAATGAACCACAGAAAGTGGCAAAGACCAAATGCTCTGTGTATAAGAGAGTTTGTTCCACAAATGCTCTCATACAGACAGAGTGAACATTAAAGCCACCTCAGACTAAGTTAACAGTGTACATCAGAGTTGTCTTCTGAAGAAGGTCACGTGTGAGAATAATTGCTTATTCACTGGTCTAGAGGAAGAAGAAGAGAAGGATTCAACAAATAAACCAGAGTGGGTTGTGCAAGGCACAGGCTCAAATCCCCCTGCGTTTGAGAGCTTGGCTCAACTGGATCCACTTTCTTTATAATTTTTTTTTCCGCTACGACTTTCCTTGTTCTACCAGAAAGATATTTTTAGTAAATTACTTTGAAAAAAAACCAAAACAAAACAAGCCACCCAATTTCTAACTTGTTAAATTTCTACAAGCTCACATGTTCTTTAAAAAAATCTTCTGTTGAAAATTTCCCTGATGCATATATGCCAGTCTGTGAATTACAGAAGCTCTGATTTTCTAACTTATTTTTCTGGATTCATCAAGAAAATGATGAGTCAAAATGTCTAAGCAGGGTGTCATTCACAGACATTGTTTGCTTTCTTTTGAACAAGGGTGAATTTCCTCTATTGGGAGGTAAAGACTCAGGTGTGCCTGTTGCAGACTCAGGTGCTTACCTGTTTTGGCCATTGTATGGCACATCATGTGCAGCAATTCACATGGCAGGGATACAGAGCAGAAGGAGAAGTGGTACCCTCTTCTTGGGAGGCAGGCTGCTGTTTCAGCTCATCTGAAGCTGCTTTAAAGAAAACCCCGACAAAGAATCACATCTACTGAGCTTTTTTCTTCCTCTACTTTTGTAAAGCAAAGGAGAGAGCCTGTTTGAGTAGTGGTTCTGGGTAGATCTTCATAGTGTTTCTAGGTTTACTTATCTTCTGACATTCTTTATGGTGGTGCTGTTGCTGCATGATTGGAATAGATAAATGATTCTTCAGCTGGAAAACCTTTCAAAATAACCTGTGACTCAAATACATAATACTCAATATTTCTTAAATGAAGACTACAAGAAGATTCTCTGGATTTTGGGGCTCTTGGGAAGCAAAGTTCTAGGTGAATGGCCTTTGACTCCTTAATTTTTTTTTTCTTTAAACATCAAAATTTTGGCGTGTTTGACTGTTGAGCTTTTGATTTCAGCATATGTTTTACCCAGCATGAGACAAACACAATAAGAAGAGATTAAAGTATTTCCATCTTCTTCGATAATTTACTGGTGATCGAATAGTAAAAAAAAGTCTTTTTTTCCAGACGCTCAGGAATTACAACATAATTTTAGTGCAGTCATAGGAAAAAACACTGTAAAATTTTATTGGTTTATTGCTAGTGGCTTAGTATAAGATTCAAAGCAATCTTGTTTGATTTCCTTGTCAACTGCAGTCTTGGATAACTTTGAAAAGTGTCCATTTTATTAAATACTCACAGGAGACATTTATAGACTTGCTTTTATTCTGCAAATCATATTGAACTGGAATGGTTTGGTGATTCTGGGCAAGGCAAAACGCCTGTAAACCAAAACCTTTATAATTGTGAATCGCCTCTGTTATTGAAATTTTGTATACTGTTCTGCTGAAGGGTAGTAAAACCAGATTTCTGCAACAACAGCTGCTTCTTTTATCTGAAAATTGATGGCTTGCCTGTGGTACTTGTAAGTTTTCAGGAATGATTCACAGTTCATGTCAGAATTGTTGGACCACAGAGTGCATGAGTAATTGAACCAAGTTCTTGGTAAACTAATTTCCTCTGTATGAATATGATAGGGGGTTTTTTAAAAAGAAAATTTGCATATATTTGGAATGTAATTCTCATACACATGAACAATTGTTATTAAACCTACATCTGATGATCTTTTCTACTCTCTGTTGAACTAAACCCTGTTTTGAAATTTCCTTTCAGTAGCAATTTCTCTTGAAAGTACTGCAACTTTCTAAAGATCTCTCTAGTTATTGAAAAAGCTCAACGCAGAGAAGAAAATAAAGTGTCTTTTATTGAACATTTACTTAAAAATACAGGGTCAATTAAGATCTGCCTTACACTTCTTGTAGATCTCCCAGCACTTTGTATCCAAGTAGAAAGGAAGGACAGGGACACAACAGGATGTTGGTCGTGAAATATACAGTAACAAAATTACTAATCTTCTTAGCACACTATTTTTGACAGAAATACAAAATCGGCAGCACCTTAACACAAACTCTGCTGGGAAGATGGAAACATCCTGAAGAAGTACTGCATAGTTACATTTACAGTGTTTGTAACACCAATGATCCTTTCAAAGAGATGCTAACACAACCCCATCTCATCCTTAAACAAGGGCAGGACTTAGTCCTGACTTTGTTATCAAAGACTGTAAAAGTATTTGATAGTATTTTTTTAATGGGCAATGGTATGTTAAAAAAATTATTGTTTCATGTAGTTGCTCTATTTAGAAATGCTTTTTATTTTTTAATATTTTGAAACTAAATAACATATTAATTTAATCTTAAATATGAATAAAATCTTTTGGGACTGACTGCTAAAGTGTAAAGAAAAAATTATAACATTCTACATATGGGGTTTATGGGGACTTTGTATCCATTTCTAACCAGAAAATGGTGTTAAAGCATAATTCAAGTTATTAAAAAGTTGATAGTTTTAACATTCTGTCCAACTTCTGTTGTTTTTTTCATGGTTTGTAATAAAATTATATTTATATATTATACTAAATATTTTTTTCTTTAAGGATTTGGTAAATTCAATATCTAGGAAAAACATGATGCTAATTTGCACCATGCTATTTTGGTTATAAAAAATTGAAGAATTCAGGATTTTTCTGTTTTTAATAGTGCTTTCTAAAAGAGAGAGATTGAGAAACTTATGTCAGCAAGCCCCACATTTCTACAGGCCCAAATCCAATTTTAGATACCAATAAGAAGATGATCACTGACAGTAGTAGGAGTTACCTGCAGAGCAGATCTTGATTACATCCCTACAAATGCTACAACAGAAGGAACATACAGGATTTGTGCGCAAAAATTTAAACACATATCCTTAACTATGTGAACTGAGGTCAGTTTCCAGCTTTTAAAGGGACCTTTCTTATTATAGAGGTAGTTGAAGAAAGATGGTATAGCTTCCTTTGCTCCCTTCCCCTACTTAATAAATTAAAGCTGTAAAGAGAGACAAGAAAAACTAGCCAGAAGTCCAGTCTATACCATGCACTCTCTCTGAGCCAGTGAACTTTTCATTCCTGGATATATAGTGGCTCAACTCTGGCAAGCAGAATAGCCAGTGTACATTTTTATCTACTCTTCTTCACATGTGAGAAGTACCCATAGGGATTTATTGCAATGAGACACGAGAAGGAGAGTATCTTAAAGCTCTGACTCTCTATGCACTGTTGAGGAAGGGTATAAAAAAAAGAGGTTTTTTTAAGAGAAAAAGATATGTTTAACAGAAGCACATTACTCCGTTTCAGACTCTGAATCTTCATAACACAGGGGCACCTAACTGGGAGAAAGAGTGTCAGACATAGCCCTCTGTAGCATTCCACGTTGTCTAGTTGAGGCACCACGTGCACCACTTGTGGACTGTGTTGTGGAAAATCTTGCTCTCACATAATACATGGGAAGAGCTGGAGAACTGTACAAAACAGAAGGTGAGGCCTCACAGGGAGTTCTGGTCACAGGCACAACAGGCTTTTACCTTGGGGCCGACAACATGGCTCATATGACCACGTGCCTTAAATCCACGTTTCTTTTTGAACCTAGCCTTAAGTCTGGTCTTAAACATCTGAAGGGCTAGATGCAACAATACAATCTGATAATTAACAGCAGAAGTCAGATTCTGTCACATCAAGAAGGACAAATGCTCCTTCATTCATAAAACCACCCCGTTTCCCACTCTGATCATCTCAAAACAGTGGCCTTTAGTAAAAGAAATATCTAAAGCCTGTCAGGATCATGTAATCAGCCTTCATGCCAGGCCCTCAGAGAGCAGAAACCAGTGTAACTTCTGCAGATCTATAATTTCTTTTAGGGGTTAAGGATATGGCTTGCTGGTTTTACCCCAAAATAACAGATATTCTATATAAATAAATTTACACTATTCAAAACATAGCAGGCTGTGATTTTGTTTATTTAATCTGAAGCAATTTAACAAACTGACCCAAAGAAAAGTATTTCAAATTCCCTGACTTGTAAATGTCGGTGGTTGAGGTTTTTTAAAGAAACAATAAGACAGATGATGTGTTAGATTAACCTGAGCTAGGAAAATAGAGACATAGACAAAATTACAGACAAAGACTAATATCTGTGCAAGGAAACAAGCTGAAAACAAACTAAATTTGACCTCTGGTAATGCTAGCAGCTGGACTATACATGAGTGCAACCTCAGACCTGTTCTCTTTGAATTGTTTTTTAAGGGTCCATTTTGTTGGACTGTTCCTGATAAATTAAGTCTTGGGTGAGTTTGCTGCTATTTTCTTTTTTTTCTCTAAGGAAAACCTTCAGACCAATCTAGCGAGAAACAAAATGAAAGTTCATCCTGTGGCCTGTTGCTGTATAAATTTTCATAGGAAAGAAATTTATGCTAGGCACAAAATGCTGAAGTAAGGAATTAGCACATTTCCTGTGGATTCCTGTCTTGCAGTAAAATATTCTTAGCCAACTATTTCGACCTAATTTTTTCTTTCACTGGTACAATGTTGCATATTTTTTGTCTCCATATTATGGTTTTTTTCAGTATTGCAGCCTATTCTTAACTGCTGGCTGCTACCTTGGGCTGCAGTTCTCTGCCCCTTTTATGTGCTGAGTTGTGAGGTAAGATAGAGAACTGCTTTTGTCTATGGTGTTTTGGATTTTTTTTTTTTCCCCACTGGAGTCAGTGTTTATTTCAGTGTATCTGTGTGACTGAGGGCTGTAACAAATCACAAGCGTAGATGAGCAGACAAAAGTCTCTTAAAATGGTCTGATCTGCAGAAAAAATGTATGTGCTATTAAACTCTTATACACCTTGGCACAACATGACTATCAAAAAGTCTGTGAGATATAGATTTGATGAGATTAATTAATAAAAAAAGAGAGTCAGAATTTTATCTAACAGTAGAGATTTGGTGAGGATGGAGCTGCTGTGCTAAGTCAGCAGCACTCAGATGAGATGCTCTCAGATTGTGTCTCCCTTCCAAAACCCTGTGCAAGACACAGGTACTTGCATGCACTGTGAAAACAATAATTTAAATCTGATGGAGAAGTCCCAGTCTAAGAGTGAATAGCTTGTCTCTAGACATGAACCTAGAGCTCATTCAAATCTAGTATATTGTACAACTGTAAAAATCTATTCTTTAAAAAATTATCTCCCTTTTTGTATTTACAACAGTACTTCATCTTTACACCATGTTTGAATGAATATGACAGAGCTCAAATGTTATGTGGCTTTCATGAGCTTGCATACAACTCACACACCTCACGACTTTTCTTGAGATGGTGCAGCACTTTCAATTTTGAATTACAAGATTTTAAGGACATGGCAATCTAACAAATTCTCTTAATGTGTTGCAGCACTGTCACGCAATATGAATGCCTTACTACGAATAAATGTTAGAAATTATTGCTACAAAAGAGGGATAAAGAAACGTGCTAATATATTTCTTTAAGAAAATCAAGGCAGCATTCAAGACAGCTCCCTTAGCACTGAACATGTGTGAGGCAGGGACCTCCATCCTAGACAGTTGTATAGGAATTAGAAAAAAGTGGCTTTTAATTGTACAGTTTAATAATTTTACGGCACCTTTCATCTTCTGCCAGAAGACTTTTAAAACTGGTATAAAAGACATGTGACATGGGATGCTGTTGGCATGAATGTTTAGAACTCCTGGATTATGTTTCTGCAGCTGGAAAGCCAGGGACAAATCATTTTTCTGATCAGGGCTTTTACGACCTCAATAAAGTTGATTAATAATAGCACTCCACTTCTCTGAACAATGATAAATATACATTGACAAAACATGAAGCCTAATATCTAGGTTATTATTTATTTAATTTCTGCTTCCATGTGCCCTTGGTATCAAAGAACCCTTAAATTCCTTTAAAGAACAGAGCTTGAAAGGATCTGAAAGGTGTCAGTAGAAGCTTCAAGGAATCCGGAGAGAGGCAAAACACTTTTGTCTTGAGCATGGCTTTTTAATACTGTCTAAATTACCTCAGTGAGCAAGAATTTAGTTTTAAACCCAAAGATAGAATCTCTAACACTGCAGGTTTCTCGGTCCCTATGGGCTACAGTTTCTTTTATACTGAAAGAGTCTCTTTAGGAAAATAGTTTATTGTCCTTACTCAGAGGGAAGATGATTCATGATCATGTACTCTGCTTTCTAGAGGACTTTTGCCTTTTTGCAATAATGAGGTAGTTGTTCACTGTATATTTTCTAGTCTTGTTTAATACCCTTATTCAAATTTTGATCAAGATCTATTTCGTTAATCAGCCACAGCTGAGTTTTATCAATCTATTTGTTAAAGATTCACTTTCAAGCATATATATAGCAATTCCCTAACAGTGGCCCATCAAGAGACTACAGTCAATGCCTCTTTAAAATATTAAAAAAAAAAAACAAAAAAACCAAAATGCTTAATGAAAGAAAATGCTAATTTTCATCTGCTTGCTGAAGAGAGGAAGAAAGGAGTCTTGATGCTCATTTGCGAGTCATAGGAGTGGTTTGGAGACTATCCCATTGCAGTAATTTACACAGAGCTATGGCATAGCTGTCAGGAAGGGTCCTGAATTATCCAACTTTGCAAACCTGAGATGTGGCAGCACTGAGCCAACACCCCATATTCTGCACTTAGGCAGAGATCCCAAACAACTGCTGTGTGTCTGTGTACCTGACCGTGCTCCAGCACATATCAGATTGTCACTGAGGATAAGAAAAGTCTGTACTAATTACCGTTTTCACAAATTATGTTTAACCACCTTGTATCCTCAAAAGGTAGCAGGTGGATCCACTTTCAAACTCTTTCAGTGGAGTGATAAAATTCCCTCCTTTTAGATTACATTTGTAGAACTCCTATTATTAAAAAATAAAAATAAATAAAACCAATCTTGTTAGCTCAGTTGTAAGAGTTTGCGGTTTTTTAGAGAAAAGTAAGATCTGCATCATCCTGTTCACGCTCAGCAAATGCATTGTCTTGCAGTCAACAATTTTACAACTCAATTTAAAAACAGTTCTGTTAAAATACTTTAAATGCCGTTGTGCTTCTGTCTCTATTTTTCAACTTCAACCCTTTTAAAGCATCTATTATCTGAACTTGTGGGATTAATTACCTATCTTACATGTCTGTATGGGTTTTGTGATACAGACTGCTTAATCACCTCTTTCATGGTAGTTCTTAACATTTTGTGTGTTGTGTGTGGTGAACAGGCTGGTTTTTGTTACATTTCCCTATTCCATATCAGTATCTAAACACATCATAAAGTGTTATAAACTACCATCTTTTCCCAAGTACAGGCTTAGATACAAATACTATACCTTACATCCTTCCTATTTTTGCAGAAAATCTGGGGACTGGTGTCTAAAATGTATTTGCCCAATCATGATCTTGCAGAGGCATAAAAGGTACCTGCTATTTTTTTTAATAGCCTATTCTACAGTCGGAAATCTTTTTTAATGCTGACATTGTACCAGAACAGAAATGAACTCATTACAAGGCTTTTAAAATATTTTTCATCTCCTCCTACCTATAGAACCTCCACTGTTGATCCCTGCTCTGAGAAATGAGCCAGATATAATTTAATTAAATAGGAACTATCCCTTAAGCCTTTCATTCCCAGAAACTCCCATTTTTCATATTCAAATCACAGAAATATTTTAAATCTCAGCTCTTTTTTTTTTTTTTATTGTGATCTGCAGGTCTTTTATATCTTCCCATTCCCAAAGTGTGTGTTATACATAATGCTGAGAATCATATTATTTTCATTCTTTTCAAGAGATGCATTGACTCATCATGTCTTATTTCATTAGTTACAGTACAGCATGACAGCATATACAAAATCAGCAGATGTGGCTAGACTTTCAACTCTCCATTTATCCTCTGAGAACCAAATTCTGAAAGCTGATTAATTTTTCAAGATTCCTGAAATATCTTATTTGATTTAGACCATGTGTATCCATCTGAATACATGGAAATTCAGTTACCATAAATGTAACCTACTTATCTGATACATTTTTGCTCCTGCTGGGTTTTTTTATTTCATTGTGGTTGTTATTTCAACTACTTATTTAAACACACTGAAGATGGGGATAAATACAGAGAAAGTACTGTGAAAGGCTGTTTCTACACTTATCCAGGTCAAATGGAACTGAAGCTCATTAGTGACCCTGATTCCACCATAAAAATAATGACAACTTTGTAAAATATACATTTAACTTATGTTATGACATTCAGGTCTAGGAAAGGGGATTTGATCAGTTAATATGAAAACTACCAGGGTAGTTCCATTAATCAGATTTTGTTTCTTCTACAGATCTGAATGTAAACAGTTGAGCAAGTGTGAGTTTGGGAAATGTGTTTATTATGTTATCCTTTTAACCTCATGAACTGTTTAGTGTATTTAACATAGAATTGCATCAATCACTCTTTCTAGACAAGACTCTCTATAGATACTTTGCTTTCTTGAGAAATCACATGAACACAGTGAGAGGAAATAATCGATAAGTAAACCAAGAAAATCTAGATAAAGGGATTTTTGTTAATTTTAATTTTCCTCTGGGGTGGTAAATCACTGCTGGCCTACAGCAGGGCCAGGTAGATTGCCCAAGGGAATGAACAGTGGCTCAACAACATTGTAAAGGTGGGATGGGGATTAGAGGGCAGCTGCAGAGAGGACAGTGCTGAGCTGGATGGGCAATGCATCTGGGCAGTGGCCCAGCCCTACAAGCAGGAGTAGACCACGAACCTCCCATCATCAGAGTCATGAGCCTTGCCAGGAGATGGGACATTAAACTTTCAAACATCCCCAGGCAAGAATGAGTTTTAACCACCTCTTCTTCTTCTGGTTATGGTCTTTAACTTACTAAATAGCAAAATCTTTTGTCAAGCGGGGAAGCACACACTGCATTAAACTTACCTAAGGAGAGGCAGTAAACTTACTCAAGATGAGTCAGAGTAGGGAGAGGGTTTGCTGGATTCTGTGGTTTGGCAGAACTTGACAGCTTGGATCTATCCCTTGCTTCATCCATGTTCTTTGAGAAGGGACAGAGCATGCAGTCAGAGGAAAAGGACTGAATAGAGAGCTCTCTTGATATACTCTGTGATATAGAAGAGATCACACCTGGGTCTTGCCCATCTAAGATATGGTTTTTATACTGAAAAAACCCAAATTTTTGCATGTAATCTCAAAGCATTTCCTGATTCTTCTATAAATTACTTAACAAGAAGACTTTTCTGAACCTTGTTGTTTCAAAGTTGACAATTCAGCAGCAGGCAGAGTGTTTGTACAATCAAAAGTTTAGCTGCCTGTGGTTTCCCCCAAAGCAAAGACGAGCTGCCAGGTCACTGCTGCCATCACTGATCCCCACCCAGGTTTGCCCCCTGCATAAGTGGTGGCCCGGTGGAAACTAAAGCAACAACAAGACATTTCTTTCTTCCCAATCAGAGGCCACAGGTGTCATCCCCACAGAACCAGGATGACTACTGAACTCACCATCAATTTTTTGGTGACACAATCTTCTGATGGCTGCTGCCTCTTCAGATTTGGTGGCTTTTCCCAGTAGATGGAAAGGCATGACCCTTTATAATGCTGGTGACTGGCTCCACATCCTCTCTGACATCACAGGTAATATGGCTGCACTATTATTCCCCATTCAGTAATTTACTTTTGTTTATAAATTAACCTCATTATGTAGGAATGTAAGCTATTTTAGGATAAATTGAGACTAAGAGACTGCTCTAAGTCTGTTTGTCTTTAGAGTTAGCACACAATGAACTACAATGAGCTACAATGAACAAGCTCATGAACTTCATCTTTCACCTGGCAGATGCTCTTCATGCTATGTGAGAAGTGATTCATTAAACTCATCACGAAGGGCAAACCTCTGAGTAATTTTACTTACAATCTTTTTTCCCTAGTTTATTATACACCAAGTAGGAACAGGCAAAATTGTTTTATTTTATCACCTTACTCATAGACCACATTTTGGCAAATGAGATGCTTATCTCAGTGTGGAGAGCACTTTGGTCTGTTTAGTCAAGCCAGAAAAGAGATGGATGAAGACATGAAAAAGGAAAAAGAAATAAAAGTCAAAAGCGGAAGTGTGAAATAGGCCAGCATTTTAATGAATGAGTGTATATACAGTGCATGTAATGCATAAAAACTGTGGATATTTGATACCTTCCGGTAAAGGATTATATGCACTTCATTTAGGAAATCTCCTAAATCAGCCAACATTTACAATGTTTCTGAGCCAGATAAGACTGTCAGAACTGACATCCAGGGCTGAAGCAAAGTCCAGAGCCTTTTACCAGATGATCATCAGTAACTTATTTCTCATGCAAAAATTACACAAAGTGAGACAACCATAGGCTAATTTTTCATTATGGGGACCCTGCCTACCTTCAGCATTGTAGCAAATCCTGAGCTGGGCAGTTCATCCAGGCATGATACGCATACATACCTGCACATCACAGGATGGATCTGTGCCTAATGAATTTGTCAGAGCTCATTTTCAAACTCATATGCACTTGTGGTTAGAATCTTACAGCAATGCATCCTATGAGTTAATTATGTGCATAAAGTGAAAATGTACTCCTTTCAAACCTTCTACCTTATAATCCTGAGAAATGATAACTTCTCTCTATGACTTCTGCCCAGTACAGATCATGACTTTACAAACCCCTTTAATCTCCGCAGTCTGCTGCTTTCATAGGTGGACTTTCATCTCTGTATTCCAATGCTTATAACAGCCCTTCATGGCTTATGCAAACCTCTGGTTTGGAAATCTTTTTTTGTTTAATGAATTTGCACTAATTGAATACCTGACTCATTGTTGGCTTAATTAAATGGAAACACCTTCCATAAATCACAGTATTTGTTTGCTGGAGTGAAAAAAACAGTCCTAAGTGTGTGGAAAAGTTTTCCTATGGATATACAAATTTTATTCGGAAAATGGAGCTTGGCTGCACTAACTGGATTAGCACTGATGATTATGTAACAAGTACAGGTGGTAAGAAAACATCATACATCAACACAATCAGATCAATACGTATTTATTTATGTCCCAGTCCACAAAAACTGTGGAGATAACTTGAGAATGCCCTCAGCATATAGTCCTCTTTTCTGTATTAACTGCTTATGATTCTTATTCATTCAACACCAAGCTGCTGTATTTTACTAGATGTTAAATTAAGCCCATAATCACCACTAGATGGCATTTGTTAGCTCCAAATGAATTAAATCCGACTAGCTCTGAAGGAGGACTGAAGGGAAAGGATTTATCTAATAACTGTCATGTGGGCGGTTTTAGGTGAACAATACTGTGACTTAGGCAGGAGAAAAAAAGTTAGAATTAGGGCTAAAATTAAATCCAGAACACCAGAGACACAAAAGAGAAGAGTCTTGTGGAAGTGATAAGCACAGCTAGCCCAGAAGCAAAATTCTTGGCAAGGAAAAACATACATTTGAGCCTGACTGACAGACAAGCAAGAAGCTTCCCAGTACTTCTCACAGGTAAGAGTTAATTTCATTTTCCTGTCACAGAAGTTGCATTCCTGCTTGTCCAAACAGTTCAAAGCCCTGCCCTCATCTCCTGTAGCCCTTTATTTCACCCGGATCCTAAGGCAATCTGTGGTATCTTGGTCCCCGTCTCTCCCGACAGAGCAGCATCTCTGCATCTGCAATCCAGAGCTCCCACCCTGAGTGATCTGAATGCCACCAGCCACTGACCACTGCAGCCGTGCCCGTCTCTGGACACTTGCCCTGCTCATCTGGACCCCAGCTCACTGACCTGCCGTCCTGGCTGGGCTTTGTCCTTGTCCCCACAGCCCTGCCCACTTCTTTCAGGCTCTGTCCAGCCTCAGTTCCCCTGTCCGGATCTTACCCTGCCCCACAGGCAGGATGATATCCCAGCCTGGCTCTAGTCAGTTGAATTGTTCTATGCGAGTAGGGTGCTTGAAACATAAAAGGTTATAAAATACATGCTTTTTTCATTAAAAAATCTAGAAGAAAACATCTGAGGCTATTCATAACAAACCTCTGCTGGAACCCGAAAAAATTGCTTTAAAACCTCCCTTTGGGGTTTATAAAAGTGGGGGATTGCCCCTTTTCCTGCTTTTACAACCCAGAACCTCCCCACCCTGCAGTCTGGACTGTTGGGGTGCAGTACAGGGGGATGGTCTGATTTGGACATATGACGTAAAGCACTGGAGGGCATTTCCAAGTCCCTCTGTTTTGTTTTGTTTTCAGCCAAAGGGTTTTCAGCTGTCAGGTGCTCTCTCTTTCCAAAAAAAATAAAAGATTAAATTGTCTGCAGAAAGCAGGCACTTTCCAAAAAATGTCCTTCTAAAGAAAACCCAATATCCTGTTGGAAAACAGCTTCAGTGGAAAACAACCAACAAGGACTTTGTGTGGTTTTGTCGCAAGGCCAGTTGCTTCCTTTAAAACTTAACCCACTTTTAGAGAGCCACTTGCTGCTTCAGTGTAAGAGAAGGGAAAAAAATAGAAATCATGTTCCAGTGGTCACTGAGAATGTCAAATGTGAACATCTAATAATGGATCAAGCATCTGACTGGTTTAGGAGACTGAGACACAGTTTTGCAGACCAGACAGTTTGCATTGCCGTTGATCTACTCTAGGCATGTTGTGAAGAATTTTGCAGAACCAAAATGGTATTTTTATATCAACAGCTTATAATACTAACACCATTATATTATTTAAGCTACAAAAAGCATTCAGAGCCTGTTAAAAAGCATTCCAATGTATTAAAATTATGGTAGTGTTATCATCTGTAAAAAAGAGCTTATATTTGATTTATACTGATGGTTTATTTTCAAGCTGAAGTGGTCAAGAGGGGGACATCTTTGGTGCTGAACTATGAATGTTGCATATTCTTTGATGGTCAGCGTGTTTGGCAGTCCAATATATGTATTGCAATAGTTTCACTGCTATAGATGTAACTGCATACCTGTTATTAAACTGAAAAAGAAACAATAATATAGCAACTGAGCTATCCATAGCTTTGGAAATGAGATATTAATTTCAGTTTCTAATTATTGTGCTGTTATTGTATTTTATTTATCTATTTAGAGATGAAGTGAACAAAAGCTGTAATTTCAAAGTCAATCCTGCTAACAGTTCCAAATTGATTTTGTGTAATTCTTGCTGCAAATACAAAATTTGCCAAAGCCTAAGTTCATGATGGGTTAAAATTCCCCATAAAGAGTTGCTGAATAAAGATTTGCATAAAAATGAACTCATCAAAACTAAGCTTCACTGAGTCTCAATCATGAGACTATATACATAGATAAAAAATAAAATACAAGAAAAACTTCTCTGTTCCATATTTGCAAATAGCAAAAAAATAACGGGGAAGAGGCAATTGAATCAAACACTTAGTCAAAATGCAAATAATTTTTAATGACTTTGTTCATTCCTCAGACAGTACTCCTTAGCCAGTTCTTAGCAAGAACAATAAAGTAGCTTAAGGTTTAAAATAATGATACTGTGAAGAGACTTTCTGTAATTAAAGGCACAGATTCGGTCCAGTGGTTCTGTTATTCTTACATCTGTGCTTATGAATTTTCAAGTGTCTGAAACCGAATACTCTTGTCACCATCACAGAGGGAACCAAAACCTCCTCACGAACCACATCGAATATGCCCAGAATCCGGCAGGTCCCTTCTGCAGCTTCTTGAGAGAAAGAAAGAAAACAAACAAACAAACAAACAAAAAAACCCCACAAAAACCCAAACCAAATTCATTCCCGGTTCACTGGTGGCATCTGCTGGCCGCACCGCAAACCAACAGCCTGTGGAATTTGCACGCCAGGTTTAGAGCAGGTGATGGGAGCCCTGCTCTCCCGCGTGGCTTCCCCATGAGGCAGAATTCCTACTCTCCCTGGTTCCCTTTTTGCTGTTCCCTCTATTCTTCATTCCAAGTGGTCGAGGCAGGTGATTGTCACTTTCTGTTCTGCGGCCTCACCTCGACTCCTGTGTGCAGTTTTGGGCACCGCAATATACAAAAGATGCAAAGTTCTTGGAAAGTGTCCGAAGGCCGGCCACAAAGATGGTGCAGGACCTTGAGGGGAAGCCGTGTGAGGGGTGGCTGAGGTCCCTTGGTCTGTTCAGCATGCAGAAGAGGAGACTGAGAGGAAACCTCACCCTGCAGCTTCCTCACGAGGCGAAGAGGAAGGGCAGGCACTCTTCTCTCTGGTGACCAGTGAGTGACAGGACCTGAGGAAATGGCCTGAAGCTGTCAGAGGGTCTAGGTTAGATACTTGGAAAAGATTCTCCCTGTGAGTGTTTGGGCACTGGAATAGGCTCCCCAGGGAACTGCTCACAGCACCAAGCCTGGCAGAGCTCAAGTGCACTTTTCGAGAAGTGTCTGGACAGTGATCCTTGGGACTGTCCTGCACAGGGTCACAAAGTAGACTCACTGGTTCTTGTGGGTCCCTTCCAACTCAGGATATTTTATGACACTGTTGAATACCCACCTCTTCCCTCCCCTCTGGTAAAGCCCAGACCCTGACTGTACTGTAGAGGAAAGCAGGGGTCCCTGGGGGTAGCTCACTGAAATCCCTGTGCTCCCATCAGTGAGGGAAGGATGCTCTGAGGCACCTGGGCACGCCCCAGAGCTGAGCAGCCCTTCTGTTGGTTCAGAGCTGCATCCAGGGCCGATGCCAGAAGACTTAAACCTTCGGACTGGGACTCTGAAGAAAGCAGTTGAGATTTGGGCTCCAGGAGAGGCAAGAGACATTTTAAATATGGTCTAGATTTAATTCCTGACATCTGCACTATTTATTCTTCTTTCCCATAACTACTCCTACTGCTTGACTACTCTTTGTTGACTCCTGGGAATGAGTAAGTTCAGAACATGATTAAGACACAATAAGGATGGCTGGAAGCTAGCACATGCCTGTGACATCTGCACTGACTGGAGGAGGTGGAGACACCGAGGGCAAAAGTTAAGTTACTCCTTCACTCCATTCTTGGGAGAGCCAAGAATAAATAATAGTTCATTCTCATTCATGGGAATGCAAAATACAAGGAGAGGTAGAGCAAGCCAGAGGCTAAAGAGGCCAGCTATGCTCATAAACTGTATGTGTGGAACATGTCCATAGAAAAAAATGTTCCATGCACTGTTAGCAATCTCCAGTGGTTCACTTAGAGAATAAAATAAACAGATCATATCTTCAGTTTCTGAATTTCAGTGACTATCTGACAAAGCTAGTAAAAAAAATCAGCTTTATAAAAAGTTGATGTATTAATGTTGTATTTTACCTACAGCATATTCATGATAATTACTGAAGGCTGTAAGAGAAATAAATAACTCACACTAGGTTACTTAACAGCTATTTCTAATTTGGAGGGATTTTTTTTCCCACAAACACAAGTAACTCCCATAGTGGACACTCCTCACTATTTTCCCCACACAAATTGCATTTGGTGGACAATAAAGAATCAGGCTTTCACAACCACATAAGATTGTACTCCATCCTTCAGGGAACACCAGTATCATTCATATGTAAATCCTTTTCCTTTACTGAGTCAAGTTATTTACTAAAAAGATATCTCTCCATTAAATATCCAAAGGCATCCTGGCAAGACTTAACACATTTTGAACTTTTATAGTTACAATGCTTCCTTAAAAGTGGAGGTATGAGATAGTTTTATCACACATACTATTACTAGACAAGTCTGTGAAGCCCTAGAAGTTCAGAAGTTTGGTTTTGTCCCAAACAAGACATGAAGACAAAGTCTTAGGATTTTTCATAAAATTTAATATTTCAAAATATTTTATTTTATAATTATAATTGAAACAATGAAGTCTAAATACAAAGAAATCACTTAAGTGCATATAGAATATTTAAATAAATCCACAAAGAACATTCTTATGATAGTTATCAGTTTTTCCAGTACTACTTATCTTTAAAGGTTAGAAGATACTAAACTCATTTGACAGATTTCTAGCAATTGTTACTATTGAACTCTTCTGTTTTGGACACTCCTACTTCAGTACTAAATGTGTAATGTTTTTTTAAAAAACGCCACTTGCTAATATAAAACTATAATCATAGAATCATCAAATCATAGAATAGTTGGGGTTGGAAGGGCCCTCAAAGTTTCATCTGGCTCCAACCCCCTGCCATGGCCAGGGACATCTTCCACTAGACCAGGTTGCTCAGAGCTGCATCTAACCTGGCCTTGAACATTTCCAGGGATCGTGAATCCTCAGCTCCTCTGGACTGCCTGTTCCAGCGCCTCACCACTCTCCTATTAAAGAATTTCTTCTGAACGTCTCATCTAAATCTCTCCTCTTTTAGTTTAAAACCATCCCCCCTTGTCCTATTTAAATCCTCCTGTGTAAAAAGTTGCTTGGTGTTGCAAATTTGAAACATTTGAAAGCGAATGAGAAGCAGCTTTTGTCTATCTTCTGCCTTTTCTCTCTGTACCCCTCATTGCGTGCCTGTGCATCACGTCAGGTAGAAAGAGCCTCCCTTCCGACCATTCACTGAGGAGCTCCTGCAGCCCTTTCGGTCACAGAACTTCAGCAGCAAACCTGAATGCATTCCACCCTGCAGCATTCCTGCAGAGAGGGGCTGTGTTGCTGGTTCCTACTCAGGCAACTGAGGCACAGCTGATCTGCCATCCCCAGCAGAGACCACACCCAAGTCTCCCAAGCTGACAGCCCAACCACTGACGTACAAAGGAACTGGAATCAATAAATCCCCTGCTGGTACTGAAGCAATCCAGCCTGAAGTGCCTGCTTTTCCAGAGCAAGGGGAATGCTGACACAGATCACGCACATGTGTTGGTGGATGATGTCTGGGGCTAATATGTCCCTGGAATTTTGACATTGTAATGTGCATATTTAGTCATTTTAGCTGAAGGTGTTATGAAGGAAGACCATGCTGTATACTGGTACACCAGTGTTTATACTACATGACATCTTCTTTCATTACAAAATGAAACTTTTTAAAAAAATTATTTTTACTTCAGGACCCTTTCTAAGGCATTTCTAGTTATTCCCTCTCCTTGTTTCATGACTTGAAAATAATAATTTTCTGGTTTTGCTGGTCTTAGCCATTCAATTTTTTCCTCTTCTCACTGCTTCTAACTTTATTTCTGAACCAGGAAAAACTGAGCTTTAACGCAATTTTCAAAGAAGAATGCAAAAATATATGCATGTTTCTATTTCATTAATACCTAAAAAGCATAGCCAAGTAAATAATATGATTATTATGCTTACCAGAAAAAGTATTCATTCCCATAACATTGATACAATTTTTAACGCATGAATAATTTTAGTGCAGTTAGTGTGCCTATCTGTTGATGAAAAGATGGATGAGATTGAGGTTTTTTTTACTTTTTCCCAAGTGGACTCTTAATATTTACACTTCCTGAAATCTAATTCCTCCTAACTGTCCCCTAAATGAAAAATTTGAAATACATTGTAAGGAAAAGGCAAGAATAATGATGTTTTGGGGGAAAAACACACAGGGATGTACAGGTATATCAATACTAGGACTCTGTTACTTTAATAATGCAAGAAAGCAAACATGAGTAGCCCAGTAAAGTGATATCCAAACCAAGAGTGTTATTTACCTGGTAACTTAAAAAATAAATGGTAATGCAAAAAAAAAAACAACCTTACCAATGGGGGTTTTCTTTTAATAAGTGGCATATCAATCTTAAAAATGAAATAATGGTTGCATAAGCATGCTCTAGAAGCAGCCATCTTACCTTAGTTCGTGCAGCAGTTCCCATGATGTGATCATGAAAAGCCCCTTGATGTTTCTGCAAGACTTGATTTGCTAAGCCAAGTGTCCTGGACAAATGCCACTACATCTGGGGCTATAATGAGAGTACTTTTTCTGCTGGTGCTCAAGTGATTCTCAGAATGAGTTTTCATTTGTTTGTTCATGATCACTGCATGTTCAGTTAATCCAAACATTAAGCAGTAGAGCTACAGTTCAACTAGAGTCAGTGTCTTAGAAATCAGCTCAAAGATATAATAACCAAAACTTACTGAATTTCTGTTCCAGAACACGTATTCTCCTTCAGTGTTTCAGGATAAAACCTGTCCTGCTGAACAGACAGAATGCCACATGATTTATAGGGTTAAAACACTGAGAAAAACCGTAACTGAAAATATTCATGGCAAAATAATTAAATAAACAAATTGCAGTGAAATTAACAAGTACACAGGACACTGAAGCATTTGAGAACAGGAAAAGGAAAAAAAGGCACTTGGATCTACTTTTTTTCTTAAGTTGCTCAGCTCAGCTAATGGAAATATTGCACCTGCTTAAAATCTGAATTTTACTTGAATTAAAGAAGCTATCTTCCACGTATTCTAAATTTCCATGTAGTTTATATATCAGTCCCTATAGCATTTGGAATTGTGTTTAATGGAATATTTCCTATTCTGAAATTTTTTTTTTTAGTCTTATGACAAGCAATTTCTTTTTAAGTACAAACTAAATATTTTCAAAGGAAAAGATTGAAATTTCAATTAATAAACTCCAAAGATTTTCATAATCCAGATAACTCTTCAGCCACTCAACCTTCATAGAATTGTTATTATCATTGCAATATTCTGTTCTGCTCTTGTGAAAGTCACCCAACAGGAGCCAAGGTGGATGCTGACTTTCTATTTTGTTTGTGAGTCATCAATGTAAAAAAACACAGGCAAAACAATTCATGAAGTATCAGGTGAAAGAGAATATCTGTCTATATTTGCTTCTTTCCTCATACACCAAAGACAGAAAAAATGTAAGTAACTATCCTACAAGAAGGACTGCTAGGGGGTTTTTTTCTGTGTTTTCTTTGGACTTTGAAAATACAAAACATGCCAATTTAAAAGTATAGACTAACAAAAATTCTTTTTTTCTCTTCCTCACTAGCTGCCCTACTTTGCCAGTTCAAACAGGAAGTGAAGAAATACTGAAAGCAGAAATGTGGTCAACTAATTTTTAATGTTTATTTCTTTCTTGAAAGTCTACGCATGTATCTGTCTTTCTAAAATCTTGGTTTCCCCTAAGGTGACCTAACCAGTCTAATTTCATCAGACATCTTAGAGTGTGATAATAGGTTCCCACAGCAGTTTCAAAAGAAAGAGTTTCTTTTCCAAGTTCACTGCGCAGATCTTCCAATACCACTCCTGTCATTATATTCCAGGATACATATTCTTACAGCAAATATCTCAAAAAAACAATTCAGTGAACTGCATTTATAAGGGTAATGAGATCTATAAATGCTGTGGCTTGTGCCATCTACTAGTGAAAATCATAATTAAAAGAATGGTTAAATTTCACATCAAAGATTTTTTAGCCTTTCCTGAATGCTGTTTCTTAGCAAAAAATTTCTAAAAAGTGTCCTGTAAAATATTCAGTACATAGAATGTGAAATATAGGAAGCATCAATATCAGGGTTACACTGCTCTGTATGTCTTTTTTCTAATATAGAGCAGAACTTTTAATTTCAAAAGATGATGTGGTTTCAGCTGCAGCCACTACATTGGTTTATTTCATCCAAAAAGTTTCTTGCTTTTTGGCTTGCTTTGCTAAAATCTAGTCCCTCGGCACTCAGGACTGACCTTCATAAACAGCCTTATCTCTGTAACAGGCCAACCCACAAGCTTGGATACATTTACTGGAAATCTGTGCAGCGTTGGATGTGACATGAACTTTGCTTTCTAGGCTGATGTTAAAGGCAGTATGAAAAGAGCTGAATTCTGAATTTCAGCTGATGAAATGAGGGTCCTTTACAGCAAAGTTGACTTAATCTCTAAAGATTTCATGCTGCACAAGTAAATTGTTAATGAGCCTTAAAATGTCAAGTATTATATAATTTGAGGTGCAGTTTAAAGGGAGGAAAGAAAAAACTCCCTCCTGGAGGAGACATTTCTTAAACACACATGGTTAAATCTTAATATTTTGGTTTTCTAAAATATTTTCCCTTCTCAGAAAAATCTCAGACGGGCTTTGGAAAGTACAAGCATACATTCTGCAAGTGATGATGATAACACAAGTCTGCTTAATCTTACATAGTTAAAAGCTCTATTTTCATCTCTTTCCAGAAGATGGTAGCATACTCTTAAAGACTTTTGCAGAACTTAACCAGTCTTCTAGAGTGGGAGAGTTAAAACTAAAACTAAACAGAGAGTAATTAGGAAGAAAATAATTTTAAAAGTTGCACTTATAAAGTTTCAGTTGCAGGGAAAATCATTTTCGTCCGTGCTTGAATGACTAAATTTAGATCTTGCATTTGCTAACATCAAAACATTATTGAATAAATGGATTACAGAAATACTACATGAAAGGGAGCAGAATATGTTTTTGATTCTGAAGATTATTTTGCTGTATCTGAGAAAAGAACACATTTAAATAAATATGTAATACATTGTTATGCAGAAAGCAAGCACAAGAGGACAACAGGTTTCAGAGCCTACCACAGTTATGTTAATGTTCTTCTGAAAAGGTCTTGTATATCCTAGAGCAGAGAAAAGATCAGCAATTGCTATTTAAAACAAGTAAATAAACAAATAGAAAATAAAATAAGTTAATTTTTCTATGTCAAATACGTATTATAATTATGGAAGTGCATCTGTGACCAAATACTGTCAGTGCCCACAGCTGCAATATTTCTGCGAAGGAAATATTTACTTGATTTACTAAATTTAAGTTCTAAAGAATCTTCATAGTATTTACTGTAACTGACAGTAAATTGTAGACTGTTCCTTGCCCTTATTCACACGGAGGTTTTCAGGCTTGTGAAATCAAACCAAATCAAACCAATCAGAATTGAACCAAGAACAAACAAGAACAAACATATACAAATGGCCCCTGAAGAGTTTCTGATACTAATTTCAAGTATTACTCTTTGGGTACCTCTATGTCTGATTTAATTATCCATTGTCTGAATCAAGTAAGTATTGAATTGAATTATACCAACTAAAAAAACATCTAGTCCAACAGAGAATTTGAGATCTTTTTGGTTTTGGTACTTTCACCTATAGTTAATCACTCACAGTTAAACTGTGTAGGCCATAAATCAAAATTGAGGAGTTCTGTTTTGAATTTCTGACTCTGTGGGGGGTTTCATACCTTTCTAACTTATAACAAGAGCCAAATGATGTTCACCATTTCTTTCTTTAAAGGCGTGCAGGCACTTTAAATTAAAGTTATGGTCACATTAAGTATCTCTTTCTGAAAAACTTGCATCTTTCAATTAAGGGATTTCTTCAGCCACTGAAACAATTTTCTTCTATTTTCTTAATTTATGTTCATGTTTTATAAGAATTTTAAAACATTGAACATGAAAATATGGAAACTGTATTCCTGGAAAGTGTAGAGAAATAAAATACTTCTCTCTTCACTCCTATGGGTTGTTTCCCTTTAAATAAAGTCAAGAATAGGTCCGTTTTTACGGAACAGACATCTGTGCTGCAGTGACTTTATGCTTTCTTCCATGATACCCCCTGGAAGAGACCACGATACAATGATAGATAATGTCAGACACGTTCAATCTTTCCAGGTGTGTAGCTTTGTGTTAACAGCTTACGGAGCATTTTGTGGAGTGGATGCTGCCAGGAAAGCTGCATCTCTGGATACAGATATTCCATCTCCTGCTTCCCACCACTGTGTCAACTCCGTGTCATCTGTGAACTCTTATTAATTACGTATCATTATAGATAATTTATGAGAGTGCTGAATTCTTGGTCAACTCTCTGTCATTCGGAAAGCTCGTTAGGAGCTCCTGCTTCTGTAGGTGGCAGCACATTGACAGCTTCTCTCTGGGCTCTGACAAACCGTTCTGAAACCATTTCGTGCACTCTCCTGTGATCGTTCTGCAAATGTTTTGACAACAATGCCATAAAACTGCACGCTAAGGAGTTGCAAGAGTTATTGCCTTGATAAATTGTAATGCCCAAAATGAAGGGACAAGCCTTCAGTCCTGGAAAAACATCCATAAAATACTGATCTTGAAATCTTTGGATATTAAGGTCATTGAATTCCTCTCAGTTTCCCATATTAACAAGCCTTAGATCTAGAGTAAAAAATTACAGCTAAGTTTTTTTCAAAAAGAAATAAATCTTCCATCTAGGCTAGTCAAATTTAAACAATAACGCTGCTAAACTTTCAACATTTTTCTCTGTTTGTCACAGATTTAAACAGATTTGAAATTAAAATACCTAAATGTTAATTAGAATTTGCTTTGGATGTATTGTAATTGCCTTCCCATCATCTGTTGGGGCATCTACCATGAGTAGTTGCATTGAACCCATGCAAAATCCTTGCCACAAAATACAGGCTAAAGGGAATCTTTCTCCTTTTGAAAAACCACAAAAATGAGCTATCCATCTCTCTAACCAAAGCTTTTTCATTGCAACAAACTGCAAACGCAGAGATGTTTGCTTAGAGTGACCCTGTGCGTCACCATGGTTTGATTGCCTGCATTTTTCCAGATGTGACTTAACTTTTACATTCTTTCTAATGTAAAGTCCTCCAACTAAATGCCTCTGGATGTTGCAAAAAATAAGTGCAAATTAACCCCAGCCACTAATAGAACTTCTACAGTCCTGGTGGTGTCAATGAATGGTTTAATCCTGTGTTTTTAAGATGTTAACTCCCTGTAAATGTGGTTTATCTGGAAAGCACCACATTTGTCTAATAAGTGTGTCATCTTACTTTCCAAATACAGGACAGAAATATTTATAGAAGATAACTGCAACACTGGAGATCATTGTCATCTCTATTCAGTAACAAACCATTACTCTTGTTGAACTTTAAAAATCATTATTTTCCTTGGTCATACTTGTACTCTTTTTCTTTCTCTTTCAATTTTCTCTTATTTCTTCCTATTTAGCTTTTATTTTTAATTATTTGTCTCTTTCTCTTATACTTGATTTTCCTTCTTTCTTGTCTCCTTTTCTTCTCACTCTTTTTGTTTCTTTTTCATTTTTCTCTTTCATTTCCATCTTTCCTTCCTTCTCTCACTCTCCTGTCTCACTCTTTCTTCCTGCTTTCTCTCTTTACTTTCCAGTTGTATGTATCAGACTACTCTATTTCCTTCCAGAGCTCTTTTACACATTTTCCTTCAATTTCTAACTACTTGATTTACTCTTTCAAGGAATCAAATGAATTTGTTTTCTCTTTTTTTCTTTTTAGTTTTGTAACAATGGCTTTTCAGCCATGAGAGAAAGCTTTCTTTACTTTTTATGTCATAAAATTTCTTTTAGTCCACTCTGTCTTTCTTTGTCTTCAGAATAAATGACCTACTGATTACACGTTATCAGATAGGGTTGCTTACACTGACTACAACAAGGTAATGACACCAAGTCCCTTGGCAGACATAGTCTTCTGAAGTTTATTAACTTCATCTTATATAATGAGGCCTAAAATATTGATTCCTCATGCTGGGTGCATTATCTTTTGTATTATAAAATTAATATCAACTTTTTTTCCAACTCATTATTGGTGTAAGTGCTCAGCAGCTTTTAATTTTATAATTGCAAAGTGTCTAAGGAGTCAGCCTAAGTTTTTCTCTGTAGCAGACTCTCCCTGCCCACCTTCTTAGAGTCTGTTAATTAGGAACAACCCATCTACACACATTGGATGTGTCCATCAGATGTGACCCTTTAATATTTCTTTTGTTCTTCTGGTGATCCACTGTATTAGTGCTTGACAATATGACATATTAGTTCTGAGGGTCTGATCCTACAAGCTTTCCTTTCTCTCCATCGTGTATGCCACCTTCTTCAGCCTCTGATTCTCCCAGACCCACTGCTGACAATCTTTTCAGGATGGTTTCGGGCTATTTTATTTTTGTGCTCCAGGAAGTGTTCCCTAATGTCCCTGCCTGGCTTACACAAACCTGGTGCATGCTGCAATGTCAGCACCATGGAATTAGGATCCCGGCCCCTTGCTGCTGGGCTGAGCAGACCGTTCTGACATGCAGAGCAGCAGGTACAAGACAAAGGCTGCAGCACTGAAGTAGCCATAGTCTAGTTCAGAGAGGGTTTTAGTAACATTTCATCAGAAATAAGTACTCAAATAACGGGCTAGAGGGGAATGAAAGACTGAATTAGCAATGTCTTTAAACACTGGGGATATCTGTGACTGTAGGGATATGCGTGAGAGACATTTATTTCAATATTGTGTCACTGCACAATGAAATTAAAGGATTTAGACAGTTACCATCTGTTGTGTCTGGTCTACAAGTGTCCTGACACTCTGAGTTCCTTATGGCGGTGGCTTCTTAATTTGATTTCCTGGCTTAGTGTGTTAATTACTTATCTGGTTATCTCACTCTAGGTTGTATTATTTTTAGAATTTGGGCAGGTCATAACAAAGTGAAAGTAATTTTTAGAAAGTCTCAAGGAAATAACCAGAAATAGATACCATATAGAAAGAACAAACTTGGTTATTTTATGAGGGATTGGGCCTGATCCAGTTCCACTGAAGTATTGTGAGTCTCCCCATATCACTTCATTTTTCTCACTGGATAATCATCCAATAAAGGCATTTCAGTGGTTTTTTTGTGCACAAGGAAGAATACTATTTACTTGAAAGAAATAAATGCAAACCAGTGATTCATGTACCCATACTTATTAAGCACTGAACCCTCCTGGCTCCCAAACTCTTCACCAAGTGTTTTCCAAACTTTTTAGGTGCTTACAGGTCTCCTAGTTTAGGGCTGCCTCAGGATGAACTCTTAAGAGACAAGCTCCAGCTGGGAAATATCATTAAATTACTCAGACTGACCAGGTACAAAGTCTGAGAGGAAAAAAAGTAGAATTTCCTAATTTTTTTCATAATTTACTGAGATATTAGCACTCCTTCAAAATCTGCCCTTAAAACTTTCCACTCCAACCACTGTCCTGCAGCTAAATATGCTTGAAGATGTGGTGAATCCCAAACACCAGAGTATCCAGGCAGTTTATTAATCTTCTTGTTTATTAGATTATTTGAAAAAAAAGACAAGCGGACCAACTGGTGTCTTAGGTTATTCCAATAGGACAAGAACAAACACACTTTAATTCTTTCAAAAAACAAGTATGGAAACGCAGGCCTGAACGTGGAGGTGTACCTGAAATATCTGCTTTAGTTGTGACAAGGCACAGGAAAATACATCACTCTGCCTTAGTGTTTGCTGTCATATGGATTGCTTGGCCCCTGTCAGATGCACATGTTTGAATAAGGCAGGTTCTACCGTACTGTACACTGGCAAATTCATAGCTCCAGTACCACTGTTTGTGTCAGTGCAGTTACCAAAAAGTATACGAAGGATGCAGGTGATCCATCTATAAAGCTAAAATAAGAAAAGTGCCACAAAATCAATGAAAAATCCAGGAGAGGCTGACATACAAGAACCAGGTAAAATAACTACAACTGTCTACCTCTATTTATGTACATGCACAGACACAGCAGGCAGACACACTCCTGTGGCATTAGCAATCTGTTTAGAGTGTTTCATTAAAATGTTTTATTGCCTGCAAAGGAATCTATCGTTATCCCTTGATTCTTAAGTAGAAAGGCAGCTGATGAGAAGATTCAGAAGCAATTTCAAATCTACTTATAATAGGATAGTAGTATTCTATGACATAGTAGTGTGAGTAATAGGAAGAAGGTGCGTGTGATGCCAAGCAGAACTTGGAGAGAGGTACATAAAAGTAGAGCGTAGCCATCCATACAGAAATTTGGCAAGGACACTGATGTCAAGTTTCAAATTCTTGCAAAAATGGGTACATCATCATTAAAGTAAAAACTGTTCCTGGTTTCTATCCTATCCAAGGCAGAAAAGTCTCTAAGATAACATATCCTTCCTCTTACTGGCTTAGTTTCAAGCTATAGAAGTATAATTTTTAAATTGTCTTCCAGCGCAGTTATGGCAATCCAGACAGCTTGGTCCAGATTGTTCTCACTTAATTTTAGGCAACACACTTACCATCTAAATTTGGAATATAGTTGTCACAGACTTTCTACATACTATGTGTTGTAGAATAAACATCCACATGGAAAAATTTCTGATGACAGAAATATAATCCTGTATTATTTTGAAAGTTTTCTTCCCCCTAAGTGTCACTCTTAAGTCTGTAACTCAGTGAAGCAGATATATCCTTTCAAAACAACTTTATTTTTATTCTATGAAATCGTAGTCAAACTATTGTGAGGTCACAGTCAGACCAGCAAAGTGCTCTCTTGATATTAAATCAAAATTAAGATAGTTCACTTTCTGATTTCTTTGCAAATATTTAACAGAATGGACTTGCTCTCACCAAAAAAAAAAAAAAAAAAAAGTGTCTAATCTGTTTAGAATTAATTTTCATACACCCACTGACCAGCATGGAAAAGTCTGTTGCCACTTCAAAGGGAATTCAAGCACTGCTTGTATCACTCAGTGAAGTCACAGGCACATTGCTAATAGCAGAATGGTAGGTTTTGGAATCAAATACACAAGTACAGTTTTTCTTGCTGGGTAGCTTTTTTCTCAGCTCACTCAACAATCACTTCAATCAGTGGCTGTAAGCATAATAATATCATGATTTGATCAAAATGTATCCTGTTGGAAAGCCCGAGCAGTTGCCAGAGAAAGAGTGTGAACTAATTACTTGTGTTGTCTGGAAATAATGAGGTTGCAGAGTAAGGACCAAAAAACCCCAGAAGATTAAATGCCAAGTTTTTTTTATTTTTATTGTGCTGTTCTCTTAGTTTCTAAGCTGATGGGATTTACTGCACACATAGTATCCTAATGTTTCATTTTTGATTTCCAGAGTAATAGAGACCTACCTTATCAATAAAAATTATGTGTCACTATTATTTCTTATAATAAAATAAGTGAAGTGAATAAATAAATATTTATCCAAACACTCCAAAGGAAGAAAATGGCTCTGAGTTGTGTAATAGATATTATTTTATATGCCAGACTACAAACAGGAGGACATATGTCACATCCTAAAGAACAAAAAAATAATTATTCTTACGAGTAGCTCCACTTCTCCAACAGCCAGTAAATCCCTTGCACAAACATATCTACATAACTCAAAAACTTGCATGAACTCATGACAAATCATTCTCAATCTACTATCATTTGACATGAAAAATTAATAATATCTGCTATTACTATTTATATTTAGAATTACATCCATGCAGCGACCTATGGCTAAGGTTAGATAACTTTTAATGAGCACTGACAAATTCACACATGCAACTATTGATTACAAATCCCAATGATTTCAAAACAAAGAAGTCATTATGCATCTGTCTGAGGTTGGACTTCTGATATCAGAGACTGGTGAGTAGTGTTCACTAGTAAATATTGATAAACTGGAGGATATTTAAAAGTTTTTCACATAGTAACACTTTGCTAGCTGTGTCCTCTGATGTATTACTGTTTCTCTTTTTCTCATGTGTTATAATCTGCTAATGGCAAACATCTGTAATTTATTAAACATTGTTTATTAGTCTAGTATATTTTATTTCTACTGTTGTGCTTAGAATCTTGTTTATGGGAAAAGAGGAAACATGCCTCACATATAAAGAAGATAATTAATTATTAGCATAATAGAAATCTCAAGAGTCTATTCAAGAATCTCTATGAGCCCAGATAAAATTATTATAGCAAGAGAAAAAGAAGAAATTGTTACTTCTATACTACTACTACTACGAATAATAATAATAATAGTAGTAAAACATAGTTTAAATTGTTATATAGGTACTTCTTCGTTTCTATCCCTTTTCCTGGTGGTGGACTCACCTACCCTTCCTCTTCTGAATCCCAGGTAGGTGGCTGAGTCTGGTGCTGGGGTGATGCCGTGGCTGTCCAGAGTTTTCACTGGCAGGAAGATGATGTGTGTGTCAATTGTTTATTCTTTGTCACTCTGTAATTCACTTGGGCAGTTTGCTGTACCTCTTCCCATTCTGCACTGCTCTGTAACTCCATGTTACGTCTGAATTTACCGAATATGGTGAATTTTGCAGATGTTGCATAGTTCTTTAATTCTCTTTGTTTCCCGTAAGACAAACTTTGGCCAGCTGCAGGTTGGTATTTCTTCCACTGAGCACTAGTGAGCTGTTTGCAGGCATCTCTGGTACCCATCTCTTCTCACCCCAGCCCCGAACTCCTCTGCTCTGTCTCCTGCCTCTCCGCCTCTCAAGGTCTCTGATATTGTGCCAGGATTCAATGTCTCTACATGACATCATTGTGTTAATGCTGAAAATATCTCATTCTTCACAAAAGAATTACTTGTCAGCACAACCTCTATAAAACTATGATTGCATCATTGTCATGGTTTAACCCCAGAAAGCAAAGGTGAACCAAACCAGCCACAGCCACCTGATTAGAAGAAAAGAAAATCAATTTTAGCTAAACCAAGTAAAAAACAAAGCTGCAGGTTGAGCAATGCAAGTTTAGACAGGCAAATCTGACAAGCCTCAGTCCTCAAACCTGACCAGCCCAGTACAAAGCCTGTGGCCTCCTGCCAGCAACAACGTGTTACAGGAATACACAGTTAGGCTTGTGAAGGTTCAAAATCTTATCAGTGAAAAATATCAATATGGGCTTGTCTATATCTCATACAGCAAATACAAAATAACTCTTCATAGTTCAGTTAAAAGGCATATTCTGTTATGTCTACTGCTGAAGGTTCAGATCACGATTAAGTTAAAAAAAATCCATATGAACAGTTTTCTGAATGCAAATTTGTGTGTGCACTCAGGCACAAAATTTCCTCTGAAGCAGAAAGTTTGACAGATAATTAGAGATATTTAGAAGCTTTGCTTTTGTCTCACACCCTTTAGATGGCTAAAAAAGTTCTCAGGAAAAGCTGTCAATCATTGAGGATAGTGCTGGATTAAGATTTAACAGTGCTTTTCCTTTTCAGGCATTATGAATAATGATCACTAGCTTCAAAGACACTAGAAACTAAAGTTTTCCTAATGATTTATGAGATTATTAATATTTTCTAACATAGTTCCACAATAGCTAGAATGTAGTGGGCAGGCATCTTCCACAGTGTTTTGCAGAAACATGAAAATTTATGTTACATGAAAAAGAAAATCTTGAATTCTCTTGTTTTCCCATATTTTCCACTGCAATGCCCCAAAATATTCAATTTCAGCAGTACCAAACTGATCTTGCCTCCCAGTGAGTAACTGCCCTTTCTGTCTACGATGCTTTTCCTGTTGTCTAGGTCTGTGTATAATTTTCCAGGGCTGTGAGCCAAATGGCACTTGCAGAGAGCTCTGCTTTGTAATGGCTCGGTGAGTTTCCTATAACCAGGAAGAATAACACAGTAATTATGCTAAACACATCTTGTGTGTGTTCTCTATATATATGGCCTAATTTCTCAAATGCACCTTACCGAGTATTTGCCCAAGTCTGTCAAGGAAAAGCTGAATTATGCTTTTAATTTCCTCTAATTGCACAGGGCTAAAATAGCATTTGTGTAAAATAAGCCTTTGATGAAAGTGTGAATTACCACTTTTCCATTGCTGGGTATCACCCTGGATTCACTTTCAAAGGCAAGCACCAGTGTTAAGCCCCAAAAGGTGCACTGCCAGCCACAGTTTTAATGTTTTGCAGAAAGTTAATATTACACGTATTGCAGTGGGGTCTGAAGAAAGGACCTGCCAGTCAATTTGCCTGGGAATCTGCATGTCTTTATAACCTGTTACCAATTAAAAGAAACTAATCAAATCATGACCTCTCAGTTAATCTTCCCTTGTAATGCTGTAAACAGGAAAGTAATTTTAAATGCTTATCTTATTAAATACTCCATTAAATGATTTAGTAAGTTAAATAAAGCTCTCTGCTCTTTCCTGGTAAGTGATCTTTACTTTTAGAAACAAAATATATTATATTCAATCCATATTTACATAAAGATTGATATACTTTAAAATAATGATGTGGTAGACTAAAGAACAGTGGGTGTGCCATGTATGGTTGCAATAGCAATGACTGGTTGCAATAAAATCTATTAACAAAATGGCAAAATCTGCCCCGAATTTTGTAGTTGCCAGCACAGAATAGAAGAATGAAAATAGCTCTCCTTAGCCTCAGATTCACATGGTCTGTTACACTTTTTCCATGCCAAATCTAAAAGGCAACTTGCCATAAGAAGCTCAAGAAATACAGATAAAAGAAATAAATTTAATTTTATCAATTTCAAAATACAGATCTGAAAACGGTGTACAGAGCTGGGCGTCTCAGTTAATGCTCACCAACATTTTTCATTCTATCACATCATTAACTTAAAATGTATGAGAAGTATTCAGACACAGTTTATTTCTTCTGACTCATAGCACAAATAAAAGGCAATTGAGAGATAAAACTGCATTTTACCAAACAAATCTTCTTTTCCTTCTTTCTCTCTCTTTTTTGTTTTTTGGTTTATTTTTTGGTGTGTTTTTCGGATTTGTTGTTGTTGTTGTTGTTGTTGTTGCTGCTTATGGGTTTAGGCTCATTTCCACTTCTAAGCCTGGATTTGAAAATAGTATAATCAATCTTATTATGTAATGGCTTTCAAAAATGACAATAACCATAGAGAGCATATTCTGGTGTCAATGCATTTCTCTGATTTAAATACCCAGATTTAGACGTGAAGGAACTTTGAAATCTGTTTCAAACTACATGTGATTCACACTGCAAGCCAGGTAACTCTTTTGTCAAAAAATGTAGTTTCTAAGATAATTATAATATAAACTGATCTCCATTTGGACTAAAAAGCACACAGGCAGTCTAATGTGTAGATAGTGCTAGCTTAAATGGAAAGTTGTTTTATGTTAACAGAGCATATAAAGCTAAAACAATTGTTTGCAACTGAAACTTTGTTTACATACACATTGAAAACTGTGGTGCATAGTTCTCATGGGATAGTTCTTGGCTGTTTGATTCAATGACTCCATGAATGACAGCAATATATTTTAATGTGATGAAAACGAGCATCAGCTAATTTTACCTCTGCTGAGAAGTGCTGCACTGAACTAGCTGGACAGCACACCTCTATTTTCAGAATGGCATACCAAAGTGTGGCATTATTTCAAATTAATCTTCAGAAGTTTCAAGAAATCTAATTTTGATTCTTTAAAATTCAGATATTGGTAGGGTCTCATAGCCTACTCTTTCTTTAGGTATGAAGGTACATTCAAAGGGTGATTTTTCCCATCCCAGAATCAGTATTTTCAGGATAGTCACATACTTAGATTAACCTTTTATCTGAGTATCAGATTTTGGTCCTCTAGTCATTGTTCTTATATCCAAGGTTAGGCAGATACTTCAGATCTACTTAGGCCTTTTTTTACATAATTCTTTCCACTAGAGGATAAAAGACACAGAGAAACTTCCCTCCTCTGTTTTATGGTTCAATTATCAGCCAAATGAAGGCAATTAACAGCTGTAAAAATTCTGATGGGTTGATAATTCTTGCAAAATATGTTTCTCCCATCCCACTCATAGTTAACTGTCTAAAAGAGTTTTCTTCATCTTTCGAATTGCATTGTTAGGTTGTCTGTGAGCAGTTCAAAAGGTATTTAATAAGGATCAAAAGGATAGGTCACAGCAGATCAACACTTTATATCATGCATGCAATAAAACATACATGTCACCTTTGTTTCATCTGTGTGTGAAAAGTTTGATTATTTCAGAAATTTGAGTGACACTAGTCAGAAAATTCCGCCTCTAGGCTCTAGTGTCATCTCATTGATGAAATGTTCAAATTTTCTCTGTTAAGAATACATTGAGGCAAATTTATGTGCATCAAAAAAAAAAAGGTAACATGATATATTATGTAGTGCCTGTGAGAAGTGTGACAGAGGTCTTTTCTTTTTAGCTGTACTTTCCTGAAATTCATCTCACAACTTCTCTTCTTTGCCTTTATGCCTTCTCCATCCTTATTTTCTTTACAATATTACAGAAAGTAACTGAATTTAAAAGAAAGTCTGTGAGTATCACTGCTTGGTATTTACTTCAGAGGTAGCTATAACTGGCTTTGTGGGTTGTTGTTTCTCAGCAAAATTCTTCTTGACACTTCATCTCTTAGCTTTTTTAGTTACAAATTCTTGTAGCTCACTTTCTTGCTTCGCTGTGATGTTTTTAAAGCTTGGCTACCTCTGTATAACTTAAGTACTCTCCTATCTGTGATAATTAGTCATCTGAAGCATAAACAGTCCTCCACTCTAGGTTAAGCTGGAGTCAGCATGTTGTTTTGGCTGGAGTCTTGCTTGTGTTTGTCTTCACTTATGTTCAAAGACTAGACCTTCCAAAATGCTGTGGGATAGCCTGTGCAGACCTCCACATGCTCATCTCTTTTGTTCAGGCTCAGCCTTCCACAGAGCATTTCAGCGGTAAATGGAAAGTTTTAATTTGGCTTTCCCTATTTTAAAATATACGTGTACTTGCTTTCTTGGAAGTCTACAATGTTTCACTTGTCTCAAAGGACTCCTGGCAGAATCCTTCAATGTCATTTTTGTGTTTAACACATGTCTTGGCAGCAACTCCTTTTTGCATGATTGGGATGAGACTTCAAACACTTTGAGGTTAAAGGACCTCTCAATAGTGGGTGGGCATATTGTGTAATTCTCTTTCACAGCAATTACATTTTCATATCTGTATCCTACTTAATCTGCATTAAAAGGTCCTTCCATCACCACAAGAGCTTTCAAGTATTCTGGGTGGCAACTCTAATAAATAAATCATAGAAGTAAACTATATTTATAAAAAGGCTTTTTTCCTACTATAAGATCATAAGATATCTACAAGTTTTATAAACTGTATCAAAATTCTAAATGATGCAATAGAGACCTATTTTTGATTTTTTGGGGGTTTTTCCACCTCTACTGCTGGTCATGGATAGAACAACCAAGTCAAACAATGATATAAATGCAACAGCACCGAGCCTTAGAAACCGTAAAACATATGTCTTAGTTACCCTTCACTGAAAATAAGACTAATTAGAAGAAAAGCAGTTTCCTAGTGCTGATCTGTACTTGTCTAATTTTCAGATATTCAACTTTGTTCAAACGTGTACCTCTAGCACTTAACATGATCTGAGCCTGATAAAGCAACTTTTGTACTGTATCCTTTATATGGGCTCAACCCAAATTTTTAAATCATGTCTATTAAATAAAATCAGAAATTGCAAAATGAAAACTCTATTAGAAACGTGCATGTCTGCTACTCATGAGAAGGCTCACACAATGGAATCTAAATGCGTGGCTACTCAGAAATAAAGCTATTGGAGCCGAAGAGGCAAACCTTATTGGGAGGGTCATTATTAACTAAAAAACTATGTAAGATTCTGAAGCCATGATATAACAATATTCTCTTTAAGGAGAAAAACAAAGGAAAGGAAAATAATCACAGAATCACAGAATATGATATATGGAAGGGACCCAGGAGGATCATTGAGTCCAACTCCTGGCCCTGTGCAAAACAGCCCCGAGTCACCCCATGTGCCCCAGGGCATTGTCCAAACACTACTTGAGCTCTGTCAGGCTGGTGCTGTGACCACTTCCCTGGGAGCCTCTTCCAGTGCTCAGCCACCCTCCAGGTGAAGAACCTTTTCCTGATACCCAACCTAAACCTCCCCTGATTCAACTTCAGGCCACTCCCTCAGGTCCTGTCACTGGGCACAACAGAGAAGAGATCAGTGTCTGCACCTCCTCTTCCCCTCACAAGGACTTTGTAGCTGCAATGGAGTCTCCCCTAAGTCTCCTCTTCTCCAGGCTGAACAAACCAAGTGATCTCAGCCACCCCTCATACAGCTTTCCCTCAAGGCCCTTCACCATCTTTTTTTGCCCTCCTTTGGACAAAAAACCAACCAAAACCCAAAAACCCATCTCTGAATGCCTCAGTGAAGATAAATATTATCAAAAATGAAACGTATTAATTGAAATTATACTCTGTCATAAATTTTAAAATTGAAATTTTGAATCATATCAAAGCTCTGCTGAAAAGTAAGGTAAAAGGTAAAGAGTTGACCAGGAAATGTAGAGACTTCAAACATGGCTATTATGTCTGGTAGATAATCAGTAGCCCAGCAGTAGAAAGTGTGATAGATTGTTTTACTGACATCTAGGACTTGACAGAATTTAATTTAAAGTTTATTAGTCTTTTATAAACTTAACTTAATTATAAACAGTGACCAAATAACCACAGTAATTAAACAACAGGTGGCCAACCCTACTCACAGATCACAAAATCTTCCTGCCACAAGTCTTTGTTTTGCTGAGCTCACCAGAGGGAAGTAAACATCTGGAAGCTTCAAACTAGAGCAAATATTTATGATGGTGAATCATAGCTCAGAAAGCAAAGAAGAGTATGAAATAAATTCTAGTCTTCATTCTGCCGTCTTTGTTATTTTTAAGGAGTAAACTTTTAATTGAAATAAGAAGATCAGAGACTTCTATCAAGAGATGCAAGCTAGGAATATATAAACATCTAGGGATAGTGGAACTTACTAGTTCCACCATTACGAACTACACTGGCAGAGCTTTATGTCATTCTTAATGATTTCTGTAAATACACATCAGCATTGCTTTACAGTCACATTATCAGTCACACATTCCACTCCATGGCAGCTTTTTTTTTTTTTTAGGGTATTTTAATTTTATTTTCCAGACAAATCTGCTCTGTGCCCGAGACGGTGACACCATAATTTCTACAGCTCTACGATTCAAACAAGGACTGGATCTTGTAAGGGAATGGTTTTATAATGCTGAACCATGCAGGGCAACAAGCACTCTTTTGGTAATGATTTGCAAATGCCATTGTGCAACCACAGTCTATCCATATTATTATTTAAATGGACAAGATGGGGAAGAGAAGAAAAATAAAATATCCAAGCTAATTTAAATGATCATAAGCAGTGATAAAAGAGACCTTCATACCACTCAATTTTTGCTTCCACTTCTGCAGGACTGTAGCTGGCTCTCCATTGCAGGATATATTTTATCAATGTAGATATTTCCAGGTCAGCTTCTTCTCTCAAGGATCTAGCATTTCTAGATAATTTCATGCTTAGAACTTTGTTTCTTTTTTGAAAACCCTAGACATGTAATTTCTTTCCAATTATTCATTCCATGGATAGGATTTTTTTTTTAAAGGATTTCAATATAGATCTCTAAAGCAATTTGTCTCTATCAATCTACAAACTCCATCTCCTTTGAAGTTTAGACTCACAGTTCAAAGCATTCCCAGAGTATTAAGAAAGGTTTTATATGGCAATCGCCTGATGACCCATTAAATATGGGTCTGGAGAGGAGAGACGGAGGAGCAGAAGAGCTGGCAATGAAAATGAGCCCCCTTTTCTAGAAAAAAAATTTAAATAATTTCATTTTTATTCTATCATTGCCTACTTTGGGCAAATGGGAAATAGGACAGAAATGGAAGCAGACAAAACAGAAGGTTAGATATTTATTTGCATTAAGAAACGCTTTGTGCCTACAGCACCTCAGCACTTCCAGGATGAAAGGATTAGAGCCTCCATGTGGAGCCAGTAATTGTCAATGCATCTTATACACAGGTCTTTCTGGAACTGAACTAGAAAAAAGACGGGTGAGCACCAAGGCAGAAACACTGAATGAAAATGTTTACCCTGAAAGATAAGAAAAAAGTAGATACAGAATGTATTAAGACATTATATTTAAAAATATTGTTGTTTCATATTATATGGAAATATTAAGCAAAAGGAAGTGGCAGCAGCAGGAAGTATCGCTTCAAAACTCAGTAAATAGTAAAACAAGGTTTTCCTTTACAGAAATAAACCAAAAATCATAAGCAGCAATCATTAGTAAGAAGAGTCTTAACTATCAAACAGAAAGTATAGCTTAGTTTCTTGCATACCAAATAAATTGATAAATTTTGTGGGGTGATGTTTTAATTTATAAGACATTGTCACAATTATTTAAATTTTTTTTTAAAAAAAGGTGTTTTGTATAAGCAGTATTGAAACTTAGAAAATCACAAAAGATTTAGACTGGAATGAACGGGCCTTCATGAGTACATGAACCACAATTTTGTAAGGGACTAAGTTCTGACTGAGAAGCCAGTGCTTTCCCTGACTGTCCTTGTCCTTCCAGATCATGGGCAGTACATTTTCTGCGTACATGACCTTAGAAAGCAAGTCTTCTGCACCACCTACCTGTGGGCCCTCATGGTCTGCTCTTTGGAGCCGATAAGCCATTATTTTGCCTTTAGCATCCTTTACCAGTTGCAAATCAAATCAAGGTTTGGTCTTCCCACTTCCATCCCTATGTGATCCTTCTACATTCCTTATGGGCAGAGCCTCCCTGCTTCTGCCCTCTCCATATTTTCCTTTTGCCTTTCCTCTGTGGTCCTCCATTCAGCTAAGCTGGCACCCTGCTGTTCTTCACAGGGAGTTTCTCATAAATAAACAGTTCTATATTACAATAGACTGTTTTTCACAGTTTCCAGTCACAGGGGCAGATACTGACATCAGTTAAGCTGCTTAAATCCACTGAGTTCAGTGAAGGTACTTCAGTTTGTGCCAGCTCCAAATCTGGGTCATTCACAAAGTTTTAATCAATTATCATTTACAGTGATGAAATTATGTTGTTCATTACACACTTGCAAAATGTATTTACAATGTTTTTTATGCAGTATTTTAGCATAAGAGTTGATACACTGAAGTAAGAATGTGTGGTTCTGTGAAATACATGGTTGCATTTTGCAATACATTCCCTAGTCTGGATTTTGTGTGTGTGTGTGTGTTAGAGCATTTATTAGAATTATTTATTAGCATAATAATTAGAATTAATTATTAGAACACTTAATTATATTTTACTTTGAAAATTAATTTTTAGTTAGTTTTATGGTCATGATATGCCTGTAAATATATCTTTAATATGTATGCATATGCTGCCTCCTTCTCACTGATATGGGTCTGCATGTGTCTATAGGCACAGATATGAAATTATTTCCTCTGCATGCTCAGAAAATGGAAGATACTTACATATCCTCCACAGTATTTCTTCAGTCTACGGCATAATATCATGTTACTGCAATTGTGGTTTTCACACAAATAGTTCTCCATTTGAACAAAACAATAATGGTTTGCAGAATTTTGCAATTGTAAAATTAAGTATGCACTGGCATATAATGGATCTTTATATGTGAGAAAAAAATCAGTGTCTCTCCCTATTATGTTTTTCTGTAGCTAAAAATTTGTTTCTGTTCCTTACAAAACCATGGAAATACAGAACTTGAAGAGATCATGTTTATACACACCATGTCTAATTGCAACGTTGCATCATACTAATTTTACTTCTGTTAAAGATTTAAAATTATTATTTTTATTATCCACCTATTAGTTGACATCAGAAGGTTGATTGTATTGGCAGCAAAGACAGCTTTTTTTCTGATGGAATCAGATTTACGAAAAATACTCCAATCGACCACTCTAGCTGTGAGAGAGTACCAAGAGTCAGTTTCGGGTTTTCAGTGTAATTATTATTTATATATACCTGGCAGCATGAGCAACTGTATATTTTTTACCAATTTTAATTATGGTGTAGGATTTTTAAAAAGGGCTAATTTACCATTTAAAATAACTATAATGTGGAATCTTGAATAAATTTATTTTCACAGATCTAGAAAACATCATTTATTGTTATAATTAGGTAGTCGGTTTAAACTATCAAATGAAGCTGCACAGATTTTTAAGAACGGATATTGTCTGTATATCTGTCTCTCTATAAAATTTAGAGTTTTCTAAATTGCTACCAGTAATAGTTCAGCTTACAAAAGCTGACGACTTCTAATATCCAAATATGAGTCTCACAAACAGGGAGTCTGTGCACCTATTGTCAAAAATATGTGTAAACACTGGCAGCCTGTTCATCGCACAAGTCTTTCAAATAACTGTGTCAGCACCTGTGGAAAACCAAGTCAATTTCATCAAGATTATACATATTTGGAGACAGGACAATGCAAAACACGGAAGAAATCTGACAAAAAATTGATAAATGGGTAAATAAAGAAATAATGATAATAACAATAGATATAATAATTATAATAATAATTTTTAAAATTGCCTTTGCACCCTCTCAGCAGTCCTGAAAGGAGAAGAGTTGTTTATCTCCTGCCTGGTTTGCTCCCAGGTGTACTTTTATGCATTTCTCTGAACACATCACATCTCCTGCCCTGACAGTGGTAAGCAGCACCTCTGCAGGCAGCAGGAGCCTGTGGGGCTCCCCAGGGAGAGATTCTGCAGGACAGCTGTGGAGCCTGCTCAGCCTCAGCCCGGAGCTGAACAGAGCTCTCCGTGACACACTATTTGAACAAGACTAATGTTGCCAGAGTTTTGGCAGCTCGACCTTAACACTGTAACCTCTCAGCCTGCACTCCTCATCAAAAAAAGGCCCCAAAGTGCCCTAAATTCTCTAGCAATTGCCCTGTGTCCAGATCCATTTAGCTAGTTTAAATCAAAGCAATCCCCACACAGAAATATGCCGCATTAAACTAACTAATGGATGCTTTGTTCCTTATAAAATATAAAAGTGCATTCCCAGTACTAATAATCTGCAAAAATATAGCAGCAATTTACGTGTTCACTAGCAGGCGGTACTGTAAAAATACATAAATAATTTTATTGACCCCTGATGTTTGTCTTTTATTTTTCTGTTTGCAGTACTTGCCTCAATTGTCAGGAATTGTCTACTGTGGCTTGGGCAAGTGTGTGTGTGGGGGGGGAATAATGCCCTTATACATAAGGTACTGTTGTGAAGGTGATGGGAGCACAGTGTATTATTCTTGGACAATTACCTGTAGGAAGAGCCTAAAACAAATAAGTTAATGACTTGACTCAGAGGCAATTAATTTAAAGAAGGCGATAGGACAAATTTAACATTTTTTAGGTGGCACTCAAGAATATTATGCTTAATTTGTGAGTTGTCCTTTCATCTTGCCTCCCCACCAACACAAAGGCCTTTGGGGTTTCTGGAGTTGAAAGTCAAAGACTGACACTGCTTAATTTTACATAAAGGTGCAATGAATAAACCTATTTCCACCAACATTATTGGAACCAACCTGCTTGGCTTCATCAGTGTTTGAAATTCCAGCCAAGATGCAAATTTAGTTTTCAACTTTGAAGTAAATGGAGTTAAAGACATTTTTACTATTTAAAAGCCTTGTATTGAAATCAGCAGGTACAGCTCATCTGTGAGTAGATGGCACATAGAAATGTGTCTATATCAGGGAAATTGAATTTTCTACTTTACTGACAGAGAAGAGCTTTAGAGAAAAGTATATTTAGTCAAGTCAACCATGAGGATCTGGTATGAAATATGAGATGAGTGGCTTCTGTTGATTTTTTTTCATAATTAGTTCTATTTTTGCATTATAGGAAAACTTTGCATGACCATTTTAATTTTGCACATACATATATTTCAGTTGCAAGATGCGAGAATTTATATCCTCTAATTATTTCCAAATATACTCCTTTGTTTCTAATAGGATCCTTCCATCAGATACACAGATCATCAGTGTGTACTAAAACTGCATCCTAGAAAAAGTGTCAGAATTTTAATTTAAATCTTTAGACTAGATCTTTGATGCTAATTTTTTTTTTTTTTTCAAGCACCTATATCTAGCATATTATTGTGAATAGGATTTGTATGGGATTTTTAGCTGGGCTAAATACTGATAGATATTTGCAAAACATACAGAGTACTCTCCTCTTTGCATCTAAGTTTTATCAGTCATGACTCTACATGAATGATAGTACTCCTGTACTTCTATACTATGAAACTCAAATGCTTTCACCACTAATAAACACCGTAAGGTCCTTTCTTCTACAAAGACAGATACAGACATGCTTTATTTTGCACGGCTTAAATGCGCATCATTAGAATCATCTGGACTATTTACACAGCATAACTTTAGATAAACATATCATTCTTTGCTGGGCTGTGGCTTAACCATATACATAAGTCTCTAATTCATCACAGCTTCATAAAGTTCCACTTACTTTAACTGAGTTGTTTGTAACACTTAAAATATAAAGAGACAGAAAGCAAAGAAGGGAAAATCCTTCAGACTTAGGCAGATGCTTGGCAGGGGCAAGTTGCAGCAAACTGTTGAAGCCTGGCAAAATTATAATAGGATGACGAAAGTTCTCATACTTTCAACCATTAGGCAATGTTGAATGGATTTTCCTGCTGCCATAATGATAATTAGTAGGTAAAATAGGTTTTCAAAAATCAGTAAGATTAATATTATATTATTATTTCTCCTCTCCTACAGTTAAAGGAACACATTTGTTGTTAATGATAATTTAATTTACTAATTTGGAGTCAGTGCAAAAGTTATGGACACTTAGGAAATGATCAGGTTTTAATACCATATGTTTAATATTAAAATAAAGTGTCTCACACTGGTACTCTGGTAGATGTCACTTCACAGTGAATTAAAATTGCTTCAGACCTCAAGAATCAAAGAAGAACTGAAAATTATTCAGCTATATAGTCACACTCACGGATATAATTAAAGGTCTGTCAGCACTTTCATTACATAAAGCCATTTTTAAGCAGTTTATATGTTGGCCATGACATTTTGCTTAAAGTTGGAAATGGGCTGTGAATTTCCTGCCTAGAAGAGAAGTTTTGTTTCTTGTGAATGTAATTGGAATCATATTATTTTATTGTGTTTCCTACTCATGAAAGAGGGGTTAAAGAACATTGTCTGTTTTTTCCGTTCCTCCCACACATTCAAACTAACTCCTCACTACAATTTAGTACCTTGCAGATAATTAGGTTCCATCAATATATAGGCAAATAAAACTCATCCAGGGCACAGGCTACATCCCTGGCACACTGACTGTTTAATTTACAGCCCTGGAATGGGTTTCTACCACATCAGCTGGGGCTTTCCCAATGTTCAGAAGCACTTTGGGGAATGCTGCAGGTTAAGGTAGTTTGGATGAAGATGTGAAGTTTTGGACGTTTGGAGGAATGAGTCTAGTCATACCTCTGATGTAAACTATGACAAGACATTTGGCCTTAGGGCCAGAGAAGAACCATATTGTTTGCCTTTTTTATAGATGGCAATCAGATGAGCCTGTTTTATTTGCCAGTATGGACATATCCTTGAAATATTTTGCAGAGACACACTGGCCCAAGTTTGGCAGGTACTCACCATGCTGGTTGGTACATGGGGGTCTAGGACCATTTTAAGATACCAATTTGATTTGAACTTAATTATAGATAAGAAAAAATCAATTTCCATGGGAGGTTCAAAAAAAAGAATAAAACTGCTCAGCTATTAATACCAGGATATATCCAAAATGCATTATTAGTTAGGCAGAGTTTCAAGAAAATCAGTCTGACATTATGACAGAATTATTTAAAGTAGGACAGTTCACAGATACGCTGCTTAATTGACTGCTGTGAGCTTTGGAGGTCAAAGTCAAGATGGATATATGCACAGTCACTGCCAAGGAATCTATTGAAAGCAAAGTGCTTGCTCATTCCCAAGAGAAATCACGAGATTATTGAAGAGGTTAAAAGAGCTCAGCATGCCCATCCTCCATCCAGACAAGTCTTTTTCAGTGTATGGAGTATTTCCATCACTTCTCTCATCACCTTGAATTGCATCCCAAGTGGATCACAAGTTGTTCTCAAGGCTGAAAGATAAGCAGTATAGCCTTTATTTATTTATGTGAAAGTGTCATCACAAATCAGGAAGTGTGACTGAAACATTTTAATTTCATTAGAAGTCAGAGCAATTTTTTAATCATAAAACTCACAAAGAATTAAATCTTTGGTGAGAAGGTTACCATAGCCTGTTCCATTTCTACTGCTGCTTAAGAAAGTAACCAGGAGTTCTCTGAGACAAACTGTGTGGGGAAGGTCCACAATAAAAGCTTAAATAATTCCAAAAGCTACCAACAGCAGAAGGTTTGTCAGTCTTGGAAACATATGCACACTAATCCAGCTTTTACACTTTCTACCCAGAAAACAATATGGTATTAGCAGTTAACCTAAGATGTAAGGAAATTATCTGCTTGCACTGACAATGACTTCCTGTAAATAAATTCAGTTTCTGAAGAGCATGGAGCCCAGACATAAATGTATCACTGTTATTATCAGAAAAACAAAAAACAAACAAAAAAACAAACAATACACAAAAGAAAACAAAAACACCAAACGAAACAAAAAACAAACTAAGAAACAAAACCCTCAAAACTCCCCAAAAAAACCAAAACAGAACAAAAAAACCACAAACCAAACCAAACCAAAAACAAAAACCAAGGAAAAAGAATAGAACATATTCCTTCAGCAGAAAATAATGATGGACCTTTGCTTATAGTATTGGGAGCATCATAACAAAAAATAATCTAACAACAAAATGAAAAAAAGAGAAAGAAAGAAAAAAACACATGATCAAGGATCCCTGGAAATGTAGCCCTTGCCAGAGATGCTTTACACCCAAGGCTTATAACAGGTATCAGGACTGAGGAGGACTGAGTAAGAACCAGATGGATTACAACAGGTTTTGCCTTCAAAAAGACCACATCAAGCTGGACCTACCCTTACTGAGCAGTGGTGATGGCCTGGAGGAGCAAGCAGCAGGGCTCAGAAGTAAAAGTCTCTGCTCTGGGTTGTTTTGCCAGTGACACTAACTAGACAATTAAAGAAATATGAAGATTTGGCTTAAGACTGTCACTTCAATTACTGGAAACCCCAGATCAAGTGAATTATGGGTTCCATCTGCTGTGATTGATTTGCAGTGAGTTGCAAGTAAATAAAATCTCTCAGTCTTATGCAGAAAAACCATGGGGTTTTCTTGATGTTTTTAAAATGTTCACAAAAATACTTAATGCAAAATGCCATGATCATGTTTACCTGACATTTCAACTGGTTTTGGGGTGACAGAACATGGGAGATTTCTGTAAAGGAAGGGGAAGATTATTGTCTACATCCTTTTTCAGTGGGAAGATACATTCTGTGGCTCTCAGTGCCTCAGACTCCTGAAGACCTCTGGTGAGGAGCAGCAAGGCCATCACAGTTCAAGGACACTGTGATCTGATGGTACCTCAGTGAAAAGTACTTTGAATAAATAAATAAGTAAGTAGATAAACCAGAAGGGACATTATGAAAAGTTTATGTGAGGTATTTTGTACAGAGACAAAAAAGAAAATAGAACACTAGACTCTAGGAACCATTGAAATGGGAAAAGGCCTATTTTGCCATTATTGAATTCATCAAGATGTATGTCTGGAAATAGAAAAAAAGTTAAGAAAGTTCATATGAGATCTGGTCCTGGGACTAATTAAGAATGTGAAGGATCCATGCAAACTGGCCTTTAGACTTTGGAAGAAAACTGACATCAGAGGAAGCTTAGACATAGCATGGCTTCACCTTCACATGGCCCAGAACTTCCAGAAAACTTCCCAATTGAGAGCAGAGAAAAAGTGAGGGACAAGCTCATGGCTGATGCTGCTGGAAACAATTTCATTTCTTCCTTTAATAAGGAGTTAGTGAAGGGCTGTTCTGCACATGGGCAGCTATTTTGAGTTCACATCATTGTGCTCCTTGAGGACCAGAAGAGAACTGAGAACAAGAAAAAAATGAAAAGCGTCACAATCTTAGTTGAATTTTGTATTTAATCTTTTTGTCTAAATGCCTATTTTGAAGAAAAAGAGCATTATTGACTCCAGGAATTGCTCATGATTTTTTGAAATCTGTCTTTTGGGAGTTTAAAGTGGTGGGGGTTGCAGAGCACATCTCGTCCAGCATGTACTGAAGTCAATAGAGATAACTCAGTGACTAAGGAATCATTTCTTTCTCCGTTAAGTTTATTATGAGTCTAACACTTTCATGAATTTATGATGGGCTTTTAGGCAACATCCAAGGTAACTTAGAGGGTCATATGTGCACTGTCACCGTACTGTGAAAGCAGATATTTTAAAATGTGCAAATTTTGATTCTGAAACAAATAGATTTGAATCCTTCCTTTGGGAATATATATATATATTTTTATTATTTCACCAGTTCTAATATTCTAAGAATATTAAACAGTACTTAAATAATTGATTTTATAACACAGTTTATAGATAATAAACTTTCAGGCTCTTGGAAATATCTATCACATGGAACAGCTTAGTAAAATGAAAAGGCATGTTTTGACTCTGTCACATATCCCCCCCTGTGACTCAGAGATTGGACAGTGTTTTCCTTTTAAGTCTCTGTAACATCATCCCAGGTATGGTATAATGAATACTACTATCTTAAAGAAAATGAAACTTCAGCTTAAGCTTCATGATGGTGTGTATTCCAAAATAAATAAGTTGTATCGCATATTCTTTCTTAAAATAAAGTAGGTCAAGCTACTATAAAAGTAATACCCCTTTATTACTGTTGATAACCAATGACCATCTTCCCCAGTCCGTAGCCAGTTTAAAGTTATTTTCTTATTTTTGGGGCAACAGGCTGATTGGCAAGAAAACCACACAGCTGCAAGGCCTGCTGGCTTCAGCTTAAACTCTGAGTGTTTAGCTCTTCTAAAAATCGGGCCAGATGGCTGAGGTCAGAGTCTGGGCTGCTATCAGTCCCCTACCTTCCTGGTTTGCACTGTGGTGAAGAAAAACTCAGACTGGCTGACTGAAGAAGTCTGCTCTGGTTTTAAAGCATGCACAATTATTACTAACAGGCTGTTTTGGTTTGGTTTTGGTTCTTTTTTTTTAAACACAAAGACTCAATTGACTTTTTTCAAGGTGAAAGTAAATGCAAATAGAAACATTATTGTGCCTTAATAGACTGATTTACATTTTCCAGGTTCATGTAAATGATATTGATGTGACAGGTCATCCTGAGGTCATTATTATTGCATACGACTGGTCAGAATTATTTTGCCAAAATACTTTTGAGTGAGGGAAGATTGCTCTGTTTGTACTGAAAACTGTTCATTTTTCTGGAAATTTTTTTTTGAAAAAAATATTTCTGAAATAAAGTGATTTCACTTGGAAAATGGGAAATTTGAAAATTGTTTTTGTTTCTTGGATTTGTTCACTTGGTTAGGCAGACACAAGTACAGGGAAAATAATTTTAGAACTATAAACATGAGAAGTTTCTCACAGTCTGCAAATTTATCCGAAAGCAAAACCTGGGATTCTTTGCTGAACAAACCATGCAGATTTTTCAGTCAGAAAACCTAATATTTTTCAGGAAACATGAAATTTTTGCAAAGCAGAGATTATAAATTCCATCTGTTCTGCTCAAGGTCCAAACTTTTCTCAGCTCATAAGAGTTTTATTGAGTTACCATCCAGTTTTCTGCCCCTCTAGTTTATTTCTAGATTCTGCTTTCATTTAAATCACAACATCATTGTGCAGGTGCACAGCAATACAGGAGACACCTTGATGTGTTTATTTTCAAAGACTGCTAAGAAGGCGGATTTAAACTAGAAAAAGTCTGTATAATTTCTTTTTAAAAAATGGCTACTTTTTGAAGATAAGATACTTCTTGCTTAGCTAAGTTAGACAAGTTGCTCAAAAACTTGAAGGAATAACAGGATGGTTAAATACAAGTATGGGGCTGTTGCATTTAGCTTTAAGAAATATAGGAAATAAGGTCTTTATAGTGAGCTATCTACAAAGAAAAAGCTACAGCCACTATGATTAATTTGCATGTCACATTACATACTCAGTTTTGGATTTGCAATGAATGTGTTCATTTTCCTAGTCCAGGTTTCCCATGTCCTAAAAATAAATTGGCATAAGTATAGCATTATGTACTTCAGATCCACTCTTCTGTGTGTGTGTTTAAGTGACAGCATTTATCAAAATGTAGCACGATACACTAGTTCTGATTAGATAATTTACTTTTTCTTCTGAAATTTCTCTGCATGTTAAATGTATGCACACACATTCTTTACAGCATTTTCATCAAACAGTTTTTGTGTTGGATTTTAAACTCTGTTACATAAGAGAAACTCCAGATTTACATCTGCATCCGCATGTTTGCCTAAGTTAATCAGAAGAGAAAAAAAATAATTTCAGTTTTTTATTACTCTTAACAGCTTGAAAAGCACCCCTTTAAAACCAGATAGCATCTTACACCATGAAACAAGAGGTGGTTGTCGAAGGCAAAATAATATATTGAAAAGAGTGCTTTTGAAGCAGTCATTGAAAATAACATTGAGATTATGTTTCATCTGTCTATTAGGAAGAACTCCTCAGGCACTAGGAAAACCAGACTTTTCTCAGTTTATTTTCACTCCTAAACTCTAGAATCACGATCAGGACCGAAAATGACACCTTTAATATTCTTTTACCTTCATATTAGTGTTTAATTGTAAATAAATCTTCATATTTTTAAATATTTTTGGCCTATGTAGTGATAGGTTGAACTTGACCGACCTGTTTCCTATTGATTCACTTTTCTTGCTTGTCCCACTCCTGACCATCTGACCTGCTGTACTCACTCCTGAGATTAGCCTTATTAGCATGGCTTGCAGCTCTGCTATGCATATCACTGGCCAGCACATTTGAATTAATTATGTTTTTCTGAAGAAGAAATGGGACAAGAAACTAGGCCAATTATTCACTGTTAACCAACAGAAAACATTCACACTAGTGGTCCCAAATGTTCCCTGTGCCGCTGTTTAAAATTAATCCATCAGAAAATCATAGGAAGGATGCTCAAGACCCCCCTCCAATTATTTAAAATCATGTCATTAAATCAGACAAATGCTGGCACTGCAACTCAGCAGGCGTTAATTTAACCCATATGCTTTGGGACTGTTCCTACACCCTTTTGTCTTAGCCAGAATTTATGCAAGAGTTTGTTTTTTTTTTTCCTATAAAATCAAATTGTATTATAAGATCACCAAATAATTTTAAGACCAACGGGTTCTAAATGGAAGCTGGATAAATACGAAAAAAAACTTTAGCTCAGCAAAACACATAATGACTTCTTGGAGACTAATATTGTAGGAAGGAGAATCCAAAAAGTGCCAAAAATCTGAAGACTGGAACGCAAGTGTGAAAGTCCAGCCGCCATGGAATTATATTCCATAATGAAAATAATCAAGAAATATTCCTAAAGATACATGATAATATTCTGGAAATTCCCTAGTAGAAGTGTTAAATGTGTGCCTCCATCTCAACCTCATAATCACATTATTTGTTATTCTGCACTTCTCTCTTTCCTTTTTTCATTCTGTTTCTTTCTTTGTTTTTTCATGCTTTGTCACTTTTTTTAATATCTTCACATATTTCTCCTCTGTTTTATCTCTCAGATTATTTCTCATTCTTTCCCGTGTTTAGTATACCTTCCTTTAAAATCTGTGAGTGAAAAAACAGGGGACAAAAGAAGTTAAAGTTCAACATCATTTGTATTTGTCTAAAATGATATCGTCTTTATGCACTATACATAACTTATACATCAGCTTTTCATACTGTGCTCATTACAAAAGGAATGGTGATTAAATTATTATATTTGTTTGTACATAACTTACAAGGGAAACTGTGCTTTTTGGTATTTGAAAATTCATAATAGTAATTAAAAAACACTAAAGCTTTGTATTGATTACAACACCAGTTGGGAGAAGAAGAAGAAATGAACTTTTCCAGTGTAATCATGGCAGTGACACTACTCCGTTGGCCATTTACTGTGTGGTTAAACATGTGTCAGTGCAGTAATTCCAAAAGATTATGCAGAGAGCACTTACCTGCATTAAAAAAAAAAAAAAAAAGGGATCCTCATTGTTTATCGCTTTGATTCATGTTATGATTGTGCCAATGTATGATATAAGAATTTTGTATGCGTATTTTTTTGTTTATTTTTTTTGTGTCTGTCACAGCAGCTTAGCATCTGGAAATGCTAAAAGTGCATAAAAGAAATAGGATTTATATGCAGAAACAATAACTCCTTCTTCAAACTTTCTGCAATCTGGGCTATGCTTTTGAATACAAGTTGTCCTTTTCAACTGTCATTTGCTTTTTTTTTTGTAATTGGTCATCACCATGAAACTAGTACATAAATCTGTGAACACTTCTGTGTATAAAAGAGTGCTTCAATTGATTAAAGAATAGGCATATTTACAGGAAACTCAAGGGATGCATGCAGTTCAGACTGAAATACTTTCTTTAATTTTTGTAAGTAAATTGGGAATTGCAAAGAAATTTTATTCAAGAAAAATCAAAATGCAGTATTACCAAAGCAACCTCATTCCTTGGACTATGCAATTTTCTATGAAATTGGCATTCTTATCAGCATTGTACAACTGAAAACGACCATGAACTTGATAAAACTTGATTACAAAATATGATGTTTGAGTCCAGAGTCTTCCTGCCACAAGGGAGGAGTTCCCTCAGGAACAGACTTTGGAATCTCATCTTAGGATAGCCAGTCCTTTGGCTGAAAGAGTTTTGAATCTCTTGCAGCCTATTTGCCAGCAGAGTTCTTGAAGCCTTAACTGGCAAAGGCTTTCCCTGTTGCCTTTTCAAAGTGTGAGGTGACCATTAATCTCCTCTCACCCTGATCAGTTATGCCCTCACTGGTTGACACACAGGCACAAAAGGCAATGACACAGGATACTGGACTTAAATAAAGTAATTGATCTGTATTTACAGTCGTTTCCATTGGCAATTTCCAAAGGTGAACTGGCTGAATTGACAGCATAAAAAGCTGAGGGACGGAGACTTTACAGAAGTGGCTGGGGGAGCAGAGGAAACAGTTTGTACGAGTGGAAGCTTGGAGGCTAAAAGGGCACAGGCTGTGTAAGTGACACACCGCTGATGGATAGATGGATGTATTTGCAGAGTTCCCAGGAAACAGAGAACACCTTTAACTAGAGATCTGCAGGAATGTTTGTTTAATGATCTTTCTTTTTCCTCCACTATAACTCACAGATGGAACAGGGTGTTGGGTGTGATCTTTCCAGGGTTTTGGCTCTACAAGATGTGTTCCAGCTCAGTTTTTCTACTCCATTATCAAAGTGTGGTATGACTAAGAGACCTGTGCAGTCAGGAGTCTGTGCACACAGAACAGCATCGAAATTGTCCATAAATGGGTCCTGCTGTGATAACTTGAAAGTTATAGATTGCTTTCAAGAGGGGAATAGCAAAACATGCGACTGGAAAAGCAAATACTCTAGGTCTCAGTCAGGACAAACTCTAAACCCCTATCAGACGCCCATTTTCCTTCACAAACTCTCAGGGAACATGTATGTTTAAAGAATTCCCCTGCATAGCTGGTTTCTCTGGGTGGAAATGAAAAAAACGAGCGCTGAACATTTTGGTTGTGTTAGTTAAAGCATGACTGAAATGTGCACAGCTACCAGATTAATTAATGTTGAACCCATAGGAACCCATACAAGTCAGAATAGCAAAGCCATATGATAATTTATACAGTTTTTCTGAAAATATTTACCTTCCCCGCTCTCCTTGCCCCCTCTCCTCTGAGCAGCTGTAAACCATTCTTTCATTCCCTTCCTGTGCCTAGTGAGATCCACAAGGTAAAGCATCCTCAGCTTTGCCTCAGGGGACACATGGCAAGACTCACTTGTGTGACAGGCATATGCTGGCATGCATGCCTCCATGAAGATTGGTATATATTATCTAGCCAAAAAAACTCCCTTTACAGCTAATGAAAAGAATTAGGCACCCAAAAATGAGATTCATGTAATAAATAGATTATACACCTCACAGTTTTCTATTTCATTCAATTGAATATAAATAAGGCTTATTTAGCTCAAAACGAAATATCTTATTATCATAAATTCAGTTAAATGTTTCCCAGCGTGTGTTTTCTTCTCCATGTCTGTGTTGCATTCCCCATGATACTTCGGGTTATTTTGTACTTGCCACAGTGAGGAGCTTCTGGTAGACAATAAATAATCATTCTGGTACTTCAGGTTTTTGACAGAATCCAATTAGAGGTGGCATTAAATGTCTTATGGCTCAGTTTGAATCCCAATGAAATCAACTGAAAGTCTCCCAAGTATGTGTACTGGAACTTTATTTTAAATTTGTTATTCTAAACTCTGATATTTCAAAAAAATCTCTTCTCAATTTCAGTTTTTAGGAGGTTATAGTGAAAATGCATGTTAGTGTATAGTTTTGGACTGAGAACATGCTTCTATAAATATCAAATTCTCTTCCTTGTTAACAGCTTAACTGCAAAGTAAATTTCATATACAAGAAGAAGCTGTGGAAATTGTAGGAGTAAATTCTTTCTGAAGACTTGCCACTCCTATTGTCTAATCCTCTTCCCCTCTCCCCATAACTTTTATTGCTCAACATACCTTAAAGCAAAATTAATCTTTAAAATCAATAGAAAGTAATAGGAAGAGTTTAACAAAGAGACCATGTTTTTGGAATAAACATTGTTTACAGATCATTTTGTAGTCTTACTTTAGGGTCAGTTTCATAACTCAAAGCTGGTTCAGAAATTTTATAAATCATTCACTATCTGGATCCACTAAAAAGAATGTAGTTGTTTTAGCTAAAGAATGCAGCAGAGAAAAATTAAAACCGAAATAGTTAAATGAGCAACATGATTTTTTTTCTTATGCCTTTTGAAAAAGTACTTTTAAAAATAACACGCTGTGAGCTAATATTAATCATATGAGGAGAGATCACGTAAACAAAGGCCTATCTAGTGATCTAGTTCCAAACTTCAGATGGACTGTGAATCCTGTTAAATTTTCATTTTCATACATCCAAACCATTTTTATAATGCAAAATTTATTTTTGATAATTCTCAGAACTATAAATCAGTTTACTTTACAAGCCTGTAGTCTTAGGATTTATGAATACAGCACAAAATCTGTTTCCTATTTGTATGCTCTACTGTTTGGAATTACATGCTAGCTGAAGAAAATCTGCCCTTACACAAATGTGATAACACAAAAATATATGAAAGTATCCTTGCTTAGGTATGACTAGCCAGGCTCAGTTGGGCAGATATGGTGTGTTATGTTACTTGAACTACATGATGATAAATAAAATTCTTGGCTCACAAGAAGAGGAATGTTATTACAAAATACATGGGCCATATACTTCATTCTGTTTCTGTTTTGTGCCTGTAATTCATTGTAGGACACAAAGGTTGAGGATCAAACGTTCCAAATTTAACATAAATGTATATCACCTCAAATCCCAGTGAGTTCCCAGTCTGGGCATAATTTGTTTTAGGGTGTAAATTCCTTTCTTTGGTTCAGACCAAAAGTCTATTGTGCATCTAAGTAAGTGTTTTCCAAAGGAAACTCCTACGCATTCATGAAGGATTTCTCATCTCAAAAAAATAAAAACATTAATCAAAAAATTCTCAGCATCCTATATGGTTGAATGCAAAGGAGCCTACTGCTTTTTAAATACTGCACAGAAACACACAGTAAATGTACTTTTTTGCATTAGTATGAAAAAGTCTCCAAATATTAAAAGTTTTTTTTTTTTATCCTAATAATTTTTAAAAATATATAATTTGGAAGAAAATGTGTGTAATTTATGTAGACTTTGACAGAACTGGAGATTTATACACAATCAACATGCTTCTGCAATCACTGAGCTCCTTTATAAATATATGTGATCTTTTACATGCTGAAAATTTAGGTCCACGGACAAGGAAGATGCCAAATAACATCAAAAGTCTCTTACAGATCTGGTCAAGCTAATGTAGGGAAGACAAATTAATCTCTGAAGGCAGTGACACATACAAGAGAATGTAAGTCTTTTCATTTTACAGTCTCTTTTTCTATAGGATTTCATAGGAAAAAATCCAACATTGTTACTTGAGATTTCTTTCAATAACATTTCAAGAGCATATCTTTAGACTTAGACATATCAACCATCCTCCTGCTGTGAGCCAAAGCAATTTCACAAGAGCACTGTGAGCTTTGCAACTCAGCCCTGATGGACCAGGTCAAGAGGAGAAAAATAGGAACATATAACACCAAAAAGAAAACTCTCCTGGGTCAGGGTTGTTTTCCTGTTTTGATATTATCAGAACACTAATACCAGCAAGGAATGTGAGCAGAATTTCCCAGGTGTTGACTGTACAATGACTTCTGTAGGACAGTTTCACGTGCCTATAGAAGTCCTACTGAAGTCCAAGAGTTGCAATCAAACACAAATTGTTGCAATTCCAGTATCTTAACAGGAAAAAAAAAAAAAAGAAGTACATGAAAAATGCTAATTTTTCAAAAAAATAGTTCAAAAAATTGATGTTTTAATTCATCCACTTATATAATTAGCCAAAAATCCATTCTCAAAGCACATTTTATCTCTTGAAACGTATGTGTGTTATTGTGTTCCATGCTGAGTGAATGCCCTAGTACTTACCTTTACATGACATTCCTCTTCAATAATCCATCTGCTCAAATGAGGCTTCTACCAATGGATCTCAAGTTCAGTTTGACAGATCAAAACAGCTACATCACCTTTCCAGGGAAACCGCCCTCTCTGTTTTCCTCAAGGATTTAGATGGATTTCTGTTTATCTTTGGCTTTCTGCAGGGAAAATGGTGGGAAAAGGTCATTCCTAGGTCTTTCTGAGGCTACATAATATGCCAGATGTCCAGAAGTCCGTTCTAGAGAAGGTTCATATTGCATCAGTTTAGCAATTTTCCCAGGCATTTTCAATGAGAAATCATAAAAATAGGTCCATCTCTGGTGATTATGTAGGACTTTTTTTTTCAGCAGGTTTTATAATTTATTTCAAGGGTTTCTTCAGGATATGGATGTCTTGCAAGAAGTGTACAGTTACTGAACGTTATGGGTTGACCCTGGCTGGGTGCCAGGTGCCCACTCAGTCGCTCTATCACTCCCTGTCCCACTGGGACAGGGGAAAGAATAAGATGGAGGAAAAACCAGCAGGGTGAGATAAGGCAGTTTTATTACAGCAAAAGAAAGAAGCAAGCAGAGATCTGCGCATGCAAGAGCTAAAGAGGAAAAAGAAATCAGTCCCTACTTCCCATCAGCAGCAATGTTCGGACACTTCCTGGGAAGCAGGGCTTCAGCACGTGTAACCCTTCTTCCTCCCCTCCTTAGATTATATATCTGAGCTGACGTCACATGGTATGGAATATCCCCTTGGTTGATTTGGGTCAGCTGGCCTGCTTGTGTCCCCTCCCAGGATCTCACCCATTCCCATTCCCTTTGGTGGGGGAAGGAATGTCAGCGGGACCACACTGCTCGGCAGTAGCCAAAACACTGGGCTGTTATCAACACCTGTCCAGCTCCCAATGCAAAGCACAGCACTGTAAGGGCTGTGAGCTTCACCTCAGTCAGACCCAATACACTGAAATGGTACACATGTCAGGAATTAATAATGATGTGTCTAGGCCATAAAATAAAAATAAGACAAATCACTCAGACTGAATAAAGTTTACCTAATTTTTCAAAATGTCTGATTTTATTCACATATGAGTATGCGTTACATTAAAGTTGTCAGCACTGACTATCCATAGTTCTTAGACAAAAGATAATATTAGTTGATTTTAATGAAATTAACTTTTTTTTTTAAGGATATTGAATTTAATTACCTCCAAGCAGAAAAATTAATAAACACCCAAGCATAGTCACATATTATTGTCTGACAAAGGCCATATATTTTTTAAAGTGTATCAAGAGCCACTTAAGAATCAGGTCAAAAGCTGGTGTACTGATTTGTATTCATTCCTGAAGCGCACCCTTTCACTGGAATTATTTCACCTTAATATCTCTCAGAGCACAAAGTCAAGAACAGAACAAGAATGAGGAGCTAGAATGGACCTTCCACTTGTCTACTTTAAACTAGGAAAAGGTTCTTTGCATACCCTCTTCTGGATAAAAGTGCACTCACTCTGAAAGCTCATCCTATTCCTCTTTTTTTCACAATTATCCTTTAGATAATAATTGATGTAGAAATTTTCCTACTGACTACCATGCTGAACAACTTTGTTATAGCTTTTCCCTGTGGTTTACCATGTGTCAGTAGCCTTTTTTCTTGTCCTATCCTGTACTACATAGCTAAGACTGTTTTTTACTCTTGGACACCTGGCACACTATTATTCTGGTCCACTGGGTCAAGTAGTATTTGATATAAGGTGTTCGTTCATTTCATTCTCTGCCTGCCTAGCCAGATACCCTGCATTCACAGCAGTGAAACAGTTAGCTGAAAGTGTGCATGAAAAATACCACATTTACCAAACGCCAAAGACAATGTGAATTTTGCAAATAAAACAGACCGCCTATAGGAGGGTTTGCATAGCATACTTGTTTTTTGCACCCTGGAAATATTCTCCTAGCCAAATCTACATTGGCTGCTACAGAAGGTTGGCTTAATACCTAGAAAGAGCGTCCAGGGCACTTGTTCAAACATATCCAGTACCCCTGGCTCTTAGCACAGCCTGTGGGAGAGGGAGCCAGGCCGTGTTTTGAAAAGCAGCTGTGAAGTGAGGGGTTATGCAAAAGGCATGTGCTCTGAGTCTCGTCTTGGCAGGGGTGATTTCCAGATCCTCACTTCCTTTGCACTCCACCTAAACAGATTCAAGCTACTGCAAATTTATGTGACTAGACCTAATTTTTCTCAAGGCACTGGCTGAACAGTCATGATGAAACAGAGTAGGCATAATAACACTAGCTTGCATTGTTTCTTTATCTGCCATATAGAATGCTATAGGATTTGGTCTTTGCTTGTCCTATCCGCTATTAATTGTGTCAGTGCAACTTTACTGTCTATAATATAGGCAACACAAGGTTTACAAAAGGTTATATTTTATAAATGTTATCGTCCTTGCACAGACAATAATTTTGTCACACTTTTGTTCTACCAAATGTACTTTGAAGTTCAACGCTAACTTGCCTGCTTGCACAGAAAAACTTGGTTTACATTCACATTGTTCAGAAATATCATTAGTTTGTAGAAGGCAATAGAGCTATTTCAATCCTCTCTCAATTGTAGAGCCATGGGGTTGACTTTGGGCTTCTCAAGACTGTCGAACAGGCTAAAGAAACATGGCTGGGTATTTTGGGGTGTGTTTTTGTTTGCCTGTTTGTTTCATGTTTTGCTCATTTTTTAAGAAAGGGAAATGAGCAAGGTATCATTGAAACACACCACTGATTGCTACTACAATGGCAACAATTTTAACTGTTTCAGATATTTGTAAAAGACAACCTATCATAATTTATTAATTATTTATTTTAAAAATAAAATAGCAATGTTGGTTTAGAATACCTTATGGAAAAAATCCATTTCAGAAGGTGGCTTTTAAAGAGAAGATGTTAAACACAGAAATCAAAGAATACATTTTAGCAGTAGTCTAGTTAAAATCCATCAGAACAGCTGAGACTGAAAATAAAATTTATCAATAATGCTTATATGGAAAGAGAAATTCCAAGCATTGATAATGAATATAGCAGGCCCTTGCATTGCACAACCCAGCATGACAACCAAGGCTCTTTCACAGTGGAGAAATTTCCAGGTAGTCTGTAGTCAGTGTAGCTGTTTTATTTCATTTCCAGGCTCAAAACCGAATATTCATCAAAGGTTCTAGTTAGGGAGTGTTTTGTGCTGGGAATAGCTATCTTCCATTGATGTATTTTTTGAAATATTTTTGTGCATAAAAACCAAACATATTCACATTATTGTTGACAATGTTATCTTTGGTGAAATCTATGTGAGCCTCAGTAGCAGCCAAGTACAAAAACAGGTGAGCAGATGAAAACAGTAGTATGAATTCTCCCTTCAGTACCAAATTTACTTTGTTACTGAATTCCTTAACTGAAATTTATTTTATTAAAGCAGTAAATAATCCTCAGAACCAAAGAAATCCAATTTTAAAACTAAGAATGTGCTGAAAAATAATAATTGTATCCTTCATCCAAAATCAAGAAAATATTGAGCCAAAGCTTTAAGACTGTAGATCTAAAAACTAAAATGCTACAGAATGTGGGATAAAAATCTCATTTGTTTTGAAGATACAAAAACACTGTAGTAAAATAAGATCTGAGCTGGCAGAAGATTTCCAGACTAAAATGAACATGCGAGAAGTGACGTAGGAAGTGTGAATAGCTGGATTGAAAACATATAGGATGAACAGCAGCTTATAACACTGTTTTAGAAACAGTGAAAGACATCTGGGCTTCAAAAAATCATGATGAAGAAAGGAGATAAATTTAAAATTTTTTCAGAGGAGATGGCATTTCAGCAGCTTTCTAGGGTGGTTCCTCAGCCAGAGCTCCTCCTCATATTGTTCTAATTCTGCTGACTTTCAGCAACAATAAACACCTGCCAAAATCAACCTGAAATCTATTTTGGATACAAAATATAAGATTCCCAATGGAGTTAAAAGAAAAAACCAAAAAATATGTTTTAAAATTTCAAGAACCATGATATTTTGGATTCTATCCATATGAAATGCTGGTCTTTTTCAAATATGTGAGAGTATTTACTGGTATTAAAAAGCTCTGGGAATTGTCACTGTCACGAAGGAGATTAGTGTCTTGTGCTCTCCTTATGGTATTTTCAACTTCTGAACCAGCCTGTGACTAAATTTCTATAATGAAAAACGTTTGCAGTACTAATGCTGACCTCATTTGTCTCTTAAATGTTGAATGAACTTTAACCTTATGAATCTAAAAATTTTTCTGTAGAAAAAAAATCTTATCATTTATACGTTGGAATGGAAAGTATTGAACTTACTAGCATCCAAGTAAAACACTGTGGAAGAGAAAATGAACAGGTGATAATAGTATTTGCATCCCTCTCTTTTTTTAGCTTTTAATCTTGTTAGATTCATTCCAGCTGATTCATTTTCAGTTACGCTCATAGAATACAAAGGAACATTCTCCCCCAAGCTTTTTTTACTTAAGTTTTGTAACTAGATAACTGTGAACTTTACCAGGTAGGATGAGGTGGGTTTGAACTAAATAATTTCTATTCTGCATAATTTGCTCTTCATCATTATCAAAAACTACAGTTCGGGATTCAAGACATTGAGGAAGGAAGAACCAATTCCCTAGAAGAATAAATCTATTCTAAGTGACATGAGTGGGCACAATGGGTACAAACAGAAATGTAGGATGTTGTTGATGTGAACTTCAGCAATCACTTTTATTACTGGGTGAGTTTCTGAGCACTGGCAGAGGTTGTCCAGGGCAGTTGTGGAGTCTTCCTCCTTAGAGATATTCAAAAGCCTCCTGGACTCAGCCGTGGGCAACCAGCATTAGGAGGTCCTGCTTGAGCAGTGAGGTTGGACAAAATGACCTTCAGAGGTCTCTTCCAAACTCAATCATTCTGTAATTCTGTGTCATTCTGAGGATATTGTATTTATGCTTCTGGTTTTCCACTCTTACCGCAAATTTCTATTTGCTCTCTGTTTCCATAATGCTTCAAAAAGAGTGGATAACTAATTGCATACAGCAATTCTCTTTCAGTCGTAACGCAAAATGAAGTGATAAATTACTCCCGGCATCATTTTTCTGTCACCATTTTCAATATCATCAGCTGTACTGAAAGGCCTTTAGACTGAGTAAAAACTGGATAATTCTCACTAATATCTCTTTTGGCTGTAAACCAAAACTAAAACCTGGTTTAGTTTGGCTTGTTTTTCAAATATTGTTCATAGGTACTACAGTAAAATATTAGCAGTGCAGAAACATTTGTTTCTGTCTCTTGTTTCTAGTTCCTCTAAAACTATGTTTTGAAAAATGTGTCAGAAGTTCAGTCCAAGAGGAAAGTATTTTTCAATATTCTGGTACTTATTTTAACCTTTTGCATTGGAAATCCTTTCAAAGTTGACCTGGACAGATTTTTAAAACTGGCCAAGGCCTAACTTTAAGGTTTTGCTGTCTGCTTTCAACATGACAACTTTAATTATAACCTTAGTTGCTTGTGAATTTCAAATAATGCTAGTCAATCTCACTGTATTTTAAATTTTCTGAAAAAAAATGTTTTCATTTTAAGCCAATCCAAATTTACCCTTATCTAAGCCTTACCAAAAAAAAAAAAAAACCAAAACAAACCAAAAAAACAGAACATAAAAAAAAAATGACAAAAGGCTTCTTTTCCATGCAATTTAGTTTTAACTGATTTTCATTTATCAAATTCTGTCCTGAACTCTATCCATGATAATAATAACAGTAGAGAGTTATTGATATGGTTTTCCACTTACATATGGACTACTAGAAAAATAAACTCAATCTATACAATAACATAAACAATCTGAGACTACTTTAAAATAAATAAGTAATCCAGAAAAATAATTTATCTCAGTTTCTAAGTGATTTCTTCCAATTCTGATGTCAGTGGATGAGGATGTGCTTCATTACAATGAGCACTAATTGACAATATTTTCTGAGCAGTCTCAAAGACAGGTCAAAATCTGGCTGCTCATGGAGCCTGAAGTTTTTTCCTGTGCAGGGAAAAGTTCTCTGGGGGTTATATTTGAGATGTGGTAGCAGAAAATGAGTGGGATATTTTAACACTTTAAGTGTGTGTTAATACTTCACTAGAGTTCTATACATTGCAGAATTGGCCCTGAGTCAAAGCTAATGACCAGATTTTCACTTCTGTTCCTGACTCATCTTCAGTAGCATTCTCCTGACCAGTGTTTGTATGCCAAGGGAAACCCAGCTGTACTTGCTCCTGAATTTTAACACAATATTGTCCTGTGACTGAATTAAAGCATGACAAGATGCTTGCTTAAGAACTTTCTCAGGGCCCTGTCCTAAGAGACTCCCTTGATCATTTCTTGAAAGGACATGATATATGTCTCTGACAAAAGGCAGGCAGGAGTTTTTTTCTCTCAGAAAACTCTTGCCATTCATATTTCACCAGTTACAGTGAAAATGGTTTGGGAGGAACCAAACATCACCAGTCATATGCTGCTTCAATAAATTTAGAATCAGTTATATCTGGGGTTTTCAACAAACTGGAAAATATTTATTGTGAATTGTTTTCTTTCTCCATGAAGGAATAATACTTTTAAGTCATTAGTTCATATCTTTTATATCCAGTTTTATAAGTGAATGTGTCGTCATTTTTAATGACACTAGCACCTGAAAAAAGCATAGGTTAACATGCTTAAGTAATTTGTGGGCTTTCCTCAAGATATGAAACACGATTTTCCTTTAAAATAATATTTTCAAGGATTTCCCACGCATGCCTTATATTTTGGAAGTTCATATTTACAAATGTAACTTCTGTGGAATGTAATTAAACAGAATAAGGCATTAGACCACTGTATTAATGAAAGGAAGACTTTTTGGGCAAAAATGGAGGGTAAGCTTTCCCTTTTCTCTCAGTGAAAGAGTTACATGCTGTTATTTTGGATTAAGCATTAATGACGTAGTCTACCACAAGTTATTCTGGATCAGTTTTTAATTATAAACTGTCATTTTAACCTATCTTGGAACCCTATGTTTTAAGAAAGTAAAAATTCATGAAGTCAAGGGTTTATAGAGCTATGGCTCATTAAAGGGACTTTTGTCTACTTCTGCTGTCAATTCTGTTTAAATATATATAAAAAGTTTCCTTTATTGAAGTACATTGTGGTGGAATAGGAACTTGTTCTATTTGATCATGCTTGTGGAATGTCTTTTGTAAAAGAAACTATTTTGGAAGCTACCTCCATGGAATGAACACTGATTTCAAATCTGTCTCTGTCCAGTGAAATGCTAATCAAAAATGTGCTTAAATGATTGAGTAGAAAGAAAATTGGGAACTCACTCAAGTCAGTGATAAATTCTTGCAGGTTTCCAACAGCTTGGTAAGGGGTTTTTTTTACTGCCAACAACAATAGGATCATAAGTTTGGCTTAGTTCTGTGGCAACAGGTTTGATCTTACCAAGATTCACTGAGTTAGTGATAAATACAAGTTCAGCAGTAACCTTAGAAGACAAGATAAACAAAGAGACTGGAGCAAGTGAGCACCTTTCTAAAGGCAGAGGAAATTAATGACATCTTTGCAGCATAACAAGTGAACTGATCTTTGCTGTTAGAAGTTCTTCCCTATAGCATTACTTGAGTCTCTTTGCTGAACACCTTATTTAGGCACTGACTCCCACACACCAGACCAAACAGCTGCATCAGTTTAAGACATAAACCCCTCGTCTTTCTGCTTTTTTTTTCTGCCAGAAGTTATACAGTGGGACTGGGGTAATAGAAGTGAATATTCTTAAGCCTCAGTAGAGAGTGATTGGTGCAATTCTGCCCCTTCTAGTCTCAGAGCAAACACACTTTGTCACCCCTTCTCAGATTGTCCAGCAAAGTGGGAAGGGAAAAACTACCTCCAGCCGCTACAGCTAGATTTACCAAAGGTTTTGGTCCTGTTCTTCTTTGTGAATCTTCTAAATCCCCTTATTGTTAATCCCTCTTTAATGTTCCACTTTTTCTGTAGTTTCTCTTGGTACATAAGACATTAGTCCTGATTGCAATTTTCACCAAAATGTTCCAATAACAGGAAAACACATGAGAAAGTATATTTCAATTTATGCAGAGCTGTTCTCTCTGCTATTACAATCAGAAAATTAATAAAGACTCAGTTTGTATATCCTAGCAAACTCATTAGGCACTTTATGACAACAAGGGACAAAGTTCTGATGTTCATGTCCTCCCTTTTTCCCTCTAGTTCAGCTAAAAGAAGTTAAATTCCAAAAGTGAATGACTACCTAGCCCCCGTCAGTAAAAGTGAAGACATGCACCAGGAATTTGCAGCAGAAAGAGAACAAACTGAAGCTGGTGTGCTGACGTCTCCAAGACAAGGTTTTTTTATTCATTCTTGGAATATCTACACTTTCATAAACAAGATCAGTGATCTATTCAGGGCCTTGTTGCCACAGATCTAAAGCACTTGGACAAAATCAAACACATTGGGCCATGTCCTTAGCAGTGTTTCAAGGAAACAAAAGAGCTTGGGCCAGTTCAACATGTACTATTTCCTTTGGATGTTTTTAAGCATAATTTACATTTTTTGCTTGTGCAGATAGCGATTTCTGCCTTCAAAGCACAGCTAAATGATCCTATTATTATCAGGAAAACAGGAAAAAAAGTGTTTCAAAACTATAGTCAAACCTTCTCCTGCCTGAGGTGCTCAGAACAACTCAATGAGAACTTATATTTTCTCCTGCTTCCTTTATATGAAATTGCTTAGAAACAGAACACACTTCAAACAAACACTTCAGTAAGCTCCTTGAAATTACCCAAAGCCAGACTTTTTTTTGCTAAGGGGCTGCAAACACTTAGGTCATATTACAGCTGATAGCAGTTTGTTTTGTTTGTCTGCCATAGCTGCAGATGACAGAGATCCAAAAGTCATTGACTTGAATAGGCTTTGGATTGACTGCGGGGAAAGGATTTCCACTGTAGATAGGAATGCTTGAAACATAATCATTTAAGGCTCCAGTTTCAGAAAAAAATATCCCAGCCTTTGTCTTTCCCTCCCTCTTGCACGTGAACACATTTGCTTAGGATCAAATTCTCTCCTTTGTTCATGTTAGATAACCGTAAAACCACCAAAGCCATTCAAAGAGCAAGGTGTAATACAATGTGAATAAAGCTTTAAATACTTGCCTAGAGGTGGGAATTTTCCCTTCAGGCCTTGTTGAAAACCTATCAGGAATGCTCTCAAATGAGGTCAGCAGATTACTACTCATTTTTACGTATGACATTGTCATAAAAAAAACTCACTTGTATTAATATCATATTAATGATTGCAGTCAGGTATTCCATGGCTAGAGAGTGCCAGGGCTGGCGTTGCACTTTCTTCGCCAGAAAGAAACAATTTAGCCTCAGGCTGGCTGTGCTTTTCCACACTATAACTCACAGGTGCAGAGTGACTGGTCCAGACAGCACTCACCAACACATGCACGTCTCAGACTTCCTCAGAGCAGCTGAAAACAGGATTATTTCAGTTACCAAGAAAAGAGGACCAAAGCATGGCAGCCAAGTAGCTTGCTGCTATCATTTATTTTAAACTTTTGAAAGAAAATAAATAATTTAGGAGGGCCAGGGGTGCACAAGAGGAGAGTGATGGGGAGGGAGAGAGGAAAAAGGAGAAAGGAAAAGGATCTCTGACTCAGTCAGTGAATCACTTTTTTTTTCCCCTCTGAACAAAAGTTCAGACTTACCATGAACTCAAGATCTTCTGAACTGATAACCAAAGTATACCAAGGGGACAAAGAGTAATTTCTAGTTTCATCTTTTTTTTTTTTCTGTGATAATCCAAACAAGTGATAGTTATGGCTTTCATTAAATCCACGAATTTCTGTATTAACCAAATAGTAACATACCAAGACAGTACGTAAATTAATTTGGAATGGGAAAAAAAAGGCAACACATTATATATTTTTGCAAACAAAAATATGAAATTTCATGCTGAACATAAATTCTGTAATTTACAGAATTACCTTATGTAGCACAGAAATTGAAGACACATGAAGTAAATGAAGTCCTTGCAAGGTGGCTTGGGGCAGCCAACAGGACTCGCTGGGGATTCCAGACACTGAGGTGCTCTTCCTGGCTCTGTCACTTGCTTGTTGAATTAATATGGACTACCCACATCTACTTGTGTCAGTTTACTAATGCCCTTTAAGACTGACAGCAGAGAAACACTGTACATGATAGGTTTCACTCAATACTTTAAAATACCCATACCCTAAGAACTAGTAGATGAAACGGATGTTGTTTTATTGTTGGTCTTTCCAAAACCCAGTAGAATTTAAACACAAGACAGGTGTCAGGTTTCTCGGCAGGGGCACTGAGGCAGGCCTGTGACACACAGCAGTGAAACATGTGGCACCTGCAGCATTTGAGGACTGAAAATCAAAGTATCCAGTTTGTGGCAATTATCAGTTAAAAGACAATAGAGTTGTAGTTTATAGAATTAAAATCATGTCTGCAACTTTTACCTAGGACCTCAACTTGGCATCAAACTAATTTTTCAAGTCTGAACTTAATTCACTCACCAACTAATGATAATTATTTTCCCATTAGGTCCTGTTACCAGTTTAAATAGAGTTTAAAGCAACTAAGGTGGGAATAGGCATCAAAATTTCACAGTTTACGTATTTCAGGTCATAGACATTTTCCAGGATTTTAGACAGCTAAGATTTCTTTTTATTAGGAAGTCTTTATGAAAACTTCTTCTGAAATACAATTTCCCACAGCCCTTCTTCTTCATTTTTGAACTTTATAAAAATGTATGTCGCAAGTGTACTCCCATTCTTATCACCTCTCTCAGTAAAATAAAGAGAATGGATTGAGATAACATTAAATAACTTTTGTTCTTATTCTAGACATTATTTTGTGAAATAGCACACTGTTTGAAACCAAGGTTTCTTAACTAAAAAGCAGTGTTCTATTGTATCCTGGTGATAGTTATATTACAAAGACACGTGATTTCAGTACTATGGACTACATGTGAATTAAACATCTGCCTAGTATTTATTAAAACATCAATATAAAAAAACTATTAGTCCATCAAATTATCATGTTACAAAGATGTGAGATTCATCCTGTCTCTGGGGATTTTCAGATATTAGACTGATGCAATACTTGATCTTGGCCAAGTAAACTCTGTGCTTTTTCCTTTGTTTCATTATGTATAAATATGTACATGCATTGTTTATAGACTGTGTATACTAAGCAAGGCCAGGTCTGATTCACATCTGTGAAATTCATCATGCTCTACGTACAGGGAATTTCAGGGAAAATTGTTTTATATCAGCACTCTGACTCTTCACAGTGTTTCTTTTGCTTGGGGGGTAAATCTTTAAGGCCAGGCAGTACAACTGGTAAATTAAATCTATGACTATATAACAGGCTCAAAGAACAAAAGATTAAAAGTAAAAGCAAGAAAAAAAAAAAAAGAGCACAGCAACTTAAAACACATTGAAACATAAACATACAGCATTCGCAGCATAAATCAACAGCTTAATGTATTAACTACTTGGCATAAGAAAAACATTTACGCTTTTAAGTATTTCTTCAGCAATCTCTTTCTGTGATGCAAATAGCAGTGCACAATAATGGAAGGGTGGCAGTCCCGCCCAACATATGACACGAAACATGTGACAGGAGCTCAAATGGAAAAAGATCAGTGGGTACCTTTCAAAGTGTGAATCCAGGTTAGTTTGTGAACAGCTTCCATGCATCATAACAGCAGCAAATGCTTTTTGCTGGTTCATAGCCTGAACTGACATTTTTAGAGTTGTGCCATTGCTGGTTTTCTAAAATTACTTAGACCGTGAGGGAGCACAAACCAAAGGAACAAAAATTTGACTTTCTTTTACAATCAGTGAAGTAAAAACTCAGAGATCTGAGCATAAAAACAATTTTTCAGTAAAGTAATATCTCTATCTTTCAAATGTGGAACAAATTCTACTTCCAGATATGTCATGTGGCATTACTGGAAAGAAATCAACAATCAGTATGAAGAACTATTCAGTGGGATTTATGCCAGCACCTCATAGCACCGTAGAAAATGCAATGCCACTGAACTTATGGGACTGACATTCCCCAGAAATGAAGCTATGGTCTGAGCGGGATCCCCATCACACTGGAAATGACACCAGAGAATGAAGACAAGTGAGTCCTGCACATCAGTTCTTGATTTTTGCCAAAGAGGCATTGAGAGACCGTTCCAGAGTCTTCTCCAGATGTAGAAGTGGTGAATTGCAGAGCCCCTGGCAACTTGTGTAAAATATTTTCTTTCTTCACTCTTTTTTTTCACCTTTCAACTCAAGAAAGACTTCTTCAGAAGTCCGCTGGATCGGGGCTGTGCTCCAGTAGCAATCCTAAGCGAGATAGGAGAGTGAGATCGGGAGCTTCAGAGAAGATCTAATCAACCTGCATTGCCCACTGAGTAGGTTGATTCAGACTTAATAGAAATAGCCAGCGAATAGGGCTATAATGGGGCTAGAAAAATAATTCTGAACGCTTGTGTACAGAGCAAAGATCCTGTAGTCACAGGACTTTTACATTCCTCTGCTTGAGATCCACATCCTAGGTCTTCCTCTACAGCCAGGTAGTTAGGAACTGTCTAAGAAATCCCATGAACAGATGGGGCAGTTCCCTCTAAAACCGTTTGTTCCAGTAAGACTTCAGTCATTCCTCTCCTTGAAAACAGAGTATAATTCCTCCTGCTGAAGAGGAGATTACGAGAACTCTAGACTTTCATTACAGTACTGTCTTTTAGTGAAAACAGGATGGGCATAGAAAAACTGATGAGAATGTTCTGACTCAGAGAGTAATATGTGAAATGGAGAAAATTGCTCCACTAACAATTATGTTTAAGAAAAAACAAACAAACAAACAAAACTTTGCACCTAAGCATTGAAAAGAGTTTCGAGAAATAAACTGTAGTTTCATAGACTTTCTTGACTGCAGCCTTGAGGTGTATTCCAAAACATTCTTGTGAAAGAACATCAAATAAAACTGCTTTGACATCTCCTATCAGCTGCCTTAGTGCTGCCGAGCCAGGTTTCAGAGCGTTTCTCCATCTGAGTACACAGAATATGGAGCAGAGATCTGGCACTGCAGTGCTAAGATGAAGTAGCCTCTAAGTCTTACCTGAAATCCAAGCACACCAAAGAAAAATAAAAATTGTCTTGTTGAGCATTGGACTTCAGAAACTCTACGTATCTTAATAAATACATTTTTTGTGTTAGTTCTCTTTTTAACACTTTTGTTACAGGAAGATCTAGATTCCTATTTGCAAAGTAGAATTGAAAATATATTAAGAAGAAGACTAAATCATAAATTTAACTGAAAGTTCTATAACTCATTGTTCTTCCTGAAGGCATAGGCCCACATAGGGAGCAGGATATTATTAAAGTTAATATTTTTCCATTCCATCTATCCATACTAGTTTCGGGACTTTACTGCTTCAGACTTTTGAAGCCAATTTTTACTGAAATGATGATGTGCCATACAGAATAGTAATTGAGACATGCTTATGTTTTTGGATCATGACAGTTAAGTAGGTGAAATCATCCTGTTTTAATTACAAAGCAACTCCCCCTCAACTGTGTTCCTTATGGTTAATGTTTTTCCCCTAATAAAATGCAAAGGATTATTACGAGAAAAACTTATGTCATTTCTTGACAAAGAAGAAATACATTTCCTGTCTACCATGTGTCTAAATACTGTTCACTTTTCTGTTTCAACAATACCACTGAGTCAAAAGCAGCTTTGCATAAACCAGAATTTGACCTTTTTAGGTTTCTCCTGAAGAAGATATTTAGGGCAAATGAGTAATATACTAAGAAAAGTTAGTCTGAAGCCACAGCAGAATAAAAGTGGTTTGTAGCAGTCATCTTTATGATAAAAATAGGTTTCATTTTATTTAACAAAAGTTAAGATGAGCTACTAAGAACCAGGTTTTGTTCCCCATTACATTGGAAGTATCCTAACAAAAAGAATTGTCCCGCATCCTATGTGTCAAGCATTCATTACATGTTCTTGATTCACACCTTTAAGTGCCAACTGATATAAAAGACATAATGTCAAACATTTCTTATAAAAGTTGTAAAAGCGTGTATCCTGAAAGTGCCATTTCTTGGGCTCAGAAAATACGTAATTCTACTTAGAAGTGCTGATTTCTCAAATGCCTGACTTCACAAATGCCATGGGCATTCATTCAGAAGGACATCTGTCAGAGAAGAAAGAGTTATGTTCTTTTCTTTCTGTCTGTCCTTGTGCCAGAGCATATATTCAGAGGCAAGAAACTTGCTTTCAAAGCTTCTTAAAAGGGACCTCTACTACACACTTCCTCTTTCAAGAAGATGGCCTCAACTACCAAACTCTTGCCTGCTCCTCCTTATGGAGATTTTGAATATCCTCTGTCTGGTGTTGGAGCAAAGAAACTTCCTTTGCTCCATCTGTTCTTCTTCTTCCACACAGTTCACCTGAGAAGAGTCTCTATTCCCAGTATTATTTCTGTCTTTTACATGACTCCTCCTTGTGTAATAAACACAAACAACCCTGGAGAAGAAAGTAAACTCTGTAAATCTTTGCTGATGTTCATAATGGAAAATTATATTCCTTTCTTCACATTCAATAAATTATTGAAGATTTCTCAGAAAAATAGAATGTTAACCCTTGTAGTAGTAGCAAAAACACCAAACTAACATTTCATATTACATGAAAAAATACCTCAAATTTTTTTTGTTAATGACTAATCACAGAATCATAGAATTATTTAGGTTGGAAAAGAACCTTAAGATCACAGAGTCCAACCGTGAATGTTTGTCTTAATTAATTTTGAAAGGCATAGCTTAAAGAGTTTTTCAAGCTGTGAATCCTAATCTCAAATACCGTCAAACACATGAGCATCTGTAACACAGAATCTCTTTTTCCCTCAAACATGTTATTAACAGATGTCTGCCTCCCGCACATTCTGCGAACTGCTCACAGGTGGCAAGGAAATTGTTTTAAAACACTGCAACAAAGACTTAGAGTAAGTTTGTACCACCTACCCAAAGAGACCTTAACAGATCCCCAGACAGTCATCACAGAAGAAAAACACAGGGTATTAGAACCAGAAGGGCTTTCTTCAAAAAACAGAAAATGCTTTCAAGCAAAAGCGGTGGATTTAAGCATAAACTCTGGCAAGCCTAGAATAAGATAGGCCAAAAATCACTTCCTTGAATATTTGAAAGAGGGTTAAAAACTGTGAATAAAACTTTTTTAAACATACCAAAAGCAAGAAGCATGCCAGTTTGTCTTCAGGGTTGATAGTTGATATAAAAGATTAAAAAAAGAGAATTTCGCCAAGAAGATGCAGTCTTAGCAAAAATACTAAGTGAATTATTGGCATTGGTATTCAGTATAGAGCAATACAGGTAAGCTCTGACACTGAGCCTTTCTTTATGGCAGACAAATCCAAGGAAATAACTCAAACTGAACTTAGAATAGTTTCAGAGTTCTGATGACTTTTTTATTATTGATAACACTAAGAAAGCAAAAAAATTTTCACTCAAGAACTCAAAATCAGATTATATTTGAGATGGTCAGAATTTCTCAAGTCATCTTGGATGCTGGAAGACTGAAGATGCTGAATGAAATGATGGGTTTTCAAAGAATGTGATGGGAGATATCCAGGAAAATACACATTACTAAGTCTCCTCTTTCTTGGACCAAGTAGCTGAATTGTATGATGAACCACATGAATAAATACAATTTAATGAAGAACACTCAGTATGAGTTTATCTGGGGGAAAATGAGCTTCATTGTGGATTGGGAGGAAAAAAAAAGAATTACGTATGAGCTCCTTCATATAATACACCTGGATTTTCAAAGAACTTTCAAAGTTCCACATCAAAGTTCTTACTCTAACAGGGAAGGTTTCCTCACAGACTAATGGTCAGTTAAAAACTGGGAAACAAATATGAGAACAAACAATCTGAAATGTTACTATTTTTAATCCATGAAGACTTGCACTTCAATGCATATGGCTAAATATAAATGACTGAGGGTGAAAAGGAAAACAAAAACTGTTGATATACACCTTTTCAAGACAGCAATGCCAGAAACTGATTTTGGAGAGTTGAATATGTTAGATGATATTGGATGGTTAATAGGTCAAATGAAAATTAAGTGTTGATAAATATAAAATAGTTAAAGTCTAGTTACTCATATGTCATTATGGACTTTAAATAAACTTCTCTCAATAAGGAAAGGGATCTTTGGATCATTTTTATTTTTCTAGAATCACCAGTTCAATGATCATCAACAATCAGATGACAATAGAATGCCTCTAAAGACACAATAGGAAACCTTGTACCACTGTAAAAATCAAACACACCTGCTATGCTGATGAAAGTGATCCTCATCACTCTCATCTCCAAATGAATAGAGTAAAATGTGTAAAGATATACGGAGCTGTGACAAGGATGATGAGAGGAGAGGAATGCTTTCCATCTGAGAAGTTTTTAAATAGTCTAGAACTCTTCTCAGGAAAAGAAGGAACCAAGAGTGATTTGACAGGCTGTAAAATCATGAATAGGTTGAGAAGGTCACTGGGGAATAATCATTCTCTGTATTTTATAACACAAGGATGAGAAAGAGCTAGGTAGAATTATCAGGCAGTAGGTTTGAAGGAAGTAACTGGAGTACTTTTTCACACAACACCTCATTATATTGTGGAACTCATTGCCACGGATAATTTCCCATGCCAAAAGTGTAAATGGATTCAAAAACACATTAAAAAAATTAAGCACTGGAAGATCCATCAAAAACTAATAAACCTGATGATGTGGTGTAATCTTCAGTTTGAGAAAGCCCCAAGAAGAGAAGGCTGGAAGCTGCACAGCTGTGCAGTTACCAAAGCATTTGCTGACCACTATCAACAACATGATGTTGGCACAGATGAGTTTTAAATCTGACTAAAACCAGATGGTTTTATATGCTTAACTTTTGTCACAGTTTCTAGTGAGTTTCCCTCACCCTGAGAAAAATTCCTGAGGTATATTACCCCTGTGTTCTGTCTTTAGTGACACTTTCCATGTGACAGTTTATTTGGGCCCATGTTTTGCACATGCATGCCTTCATTCATCTTTGATGCTTGGCCTACACCTGTGAAGAGAAACCAACATTCATTTTATATCAAATTGGTCCAACCAGGACCACATTTCTCCCTCTGGAAGGTTATGCTCTTTTCCCTCGATCACCTGTGTTTTTAAGTTAGGCATCTTAGTTCCATCATGACAGACTGACAGATCTGGATGGCAGAGTAGTTTTAGATTTCCTTGGTTTTATTAAAATAAAAAAAAAGGAAAGAAAAAGAAAAAAGAAAAAGACGGAGGGAAAAAAGGACAAAAAGGAAAAAGAAAAAGAAAGGGGTAAGAAGAAAGATGAGAAGGTGTCTAGAAACAGAGAAGAAACTATGGACACTAAGTTATAAAAGAAGTCAAAATGGTTTTTTTTATTGTTGAAACTTTAACTGGTCTACCATATCAAGATGTAGCACTTTTTAAATATGTAACATATTTCCATGCATGAACATTGCAGTCCTTAATGTTATATTCAACTCACTTTTCCTGCCTCCTACGTTCCAATATTACGAATAAAATGCTGAAAATAATTATTTATTTATTAACCCCTTTCCTTGTCACTGCACTGCAGAGGAATGTTGTTAAGTGGGTGAAAAAAGTCACAGTTTATAAGGAACTTAACTGAAAGAGCAATAAACTTCTTTTTTTTTTTTTTTTCCATTATGTAGAGAAGAGCCAACAATCTAATCAGTTTGGTATGTGATCAGCCCAAATTTTCCTTCTTGGTCCAGACACACCACTGACCTCCTCTTGTACAAGAGCTCAGGAAAGGGCATGATTTTCTCCATGTATGGATTTTTCAGTCAAAAAGAGATTTCCACTGCATCATAACACCCTTTAGCTCATTGGTAGTATTTTCAGGAGAACTCTTCTAATTTCAACTCCAAGTCATTAGAGAACTGGTAATGACTGATCAGTGCTTTAGAAAATGTAAATTTTCTTCACTAAGAGACCTATACTTATGTCATGGTATTGATGCCTTGGGTTTTAACTTTTATATTCTTCAAATCCTGTACTGCCTAGTAGTTTCTTGTAGCCTCTCAGCTTCTGCTCTCTCATGCTAAGATAGACACTACAAAGCCTCTCTGAGCTTTGAGCTTTGTTATTCAAGGACACTCAGACTGTCCTAGGCCCAAAAGGTATAAACGAGGGCCTCTAGAGAGGCGGAGAAATTGTAGAAATTACATCATTAGCTAAAGTTTTAATTTGCAAATTTATGCTGATATGCAAATGAACCAAACCTATAAAAGTGTGAAGAACTCGTGACTCGTCGTCCATCTTGGGGTGTTTTTTGGATGTAGCCTTTGGCTCCCCAGGGTGTACCTCTGAAGGCCTTTCAAATAAATACCTACCTTTATTCCCTTATTCTGTCTAGTCTCTGTTTTTAGGTGGCCTCTTTAGGCATCAATATCGCTGTCAAAGAATACAAGAGAGGCATCAGCTTTTGTAGAATGTGCTTTTGTACTCACTTCATAGGCAATTCCAGCATCATTCAAAACAACTCACCAAGTTATTAAGTCACTCTTGCAGACTCTGAGTATTCACAATTTACATATGTCACGGTTCCTGGGCCTACAGGAGTCTCTTTTACGCTGTTGAAGCCAGGTCCCAAAATCTGTCACCTATAAACTAGGTAATACCTGCAATTACTTAATGGCTCTAATTTCAAGCTGTGGTGAAAAACATTTATCTACAGAAAAACTCCCTCATTATCATAGTTCTCGCATAATAAGCCTAGATAAAAATTGAAGCCCAAGGCGGGGAAGATTCCTTAGGTGCTTCTAAACAGATTCAAATTACCTATGTTTGAAAATGTTAAACTGTTAGCACACTCTTTTTTCTTTTTTTTTGTCTAGGAGATTCTGTGAGAGATATTCTGCCTCTTCTATGTCAAAGTGAAAAAAAGGTATGCTTTGATAATAGCCTGCCTGTCTTGTTGCTGGGATGCTATTACTTTGTGTTTCAAATAGTTGGAGATTGAGAAAAGGTGTTCCCTTTCAGTACTCAAATTTCATGACACTCTGCTGGTTTTTTCCCATCATATCGGAAATCCCACTCAAGGGAGAAGATATATATGGCTACAACTTGCAGTTACTTCGGGATGACAAATACCATGATGAAACAGAAGAAATTTCCCATTAAAATAAACCACATGTCAGCTTTCAGCTCAGGTTCAGCCGGCTCCCAACTAAGGAAATATGTCTTAGCAGTAGATCATGGAGTAAATACATATCTGCTGTACCCAAAGTGGCCCGTGGAGAAACAAACAGAAATATGAGCTAGCGCTGACTATGAGAATGAGCAGAAAAGCCCTCCAAGAGCAGGCCATCCCATGCTTTCACCCACACACCCCTAAACGAAAGAGATGCACACAACTCCTTGCCTTAGGCAATGCTTGATTATCTTACATCAAAATAAGCTGTGGAATTCAAGGCCAAACATTCCCAGTGAACGCTGGACCTCGTGCTGCTTAGGGTATTCCCTGTCAAAGGATATAAAAAACCTGAAGAACTGAAGCTTACTACAAGCTCCAGCACAGTATAACGTATTTCCTTTGCCATAGGTAACAGATTTCTGAGGACACCTACTTATCCAATAAAAAAAGTAATAAAAATAAGTTTGGGGAGTAAAGGAAAAACTGGAAATAGGGAAGAAAAAGTAATAGAAAAAAATCCCAGTTATAAGTGATTCCCCCAGTAAAGTGTAACCCTCAGTTACAAGCTTTCTCCATTCTGTAATTAGGTGGAATGTGGAGAGAAGCTACATGCTTGGTTTTCAGCTTGGCCCCCTCAATTGACTCTATCCCCACAAAAAGCAATACTGAAGTGCTCAGGAATTTTTTGATACATTTTTTCCCTCGTACTTCATTGTTTCAACAAAAGGAAAAGATTTTCCAAAATGTATATATTAACAAATTTTCTTTGGGCAAAATTTCATATCTACCAGAAGGAAAGCTGAGACCCTGAATGCTATAACTGCTTCTACCTCTCCTATCTTTCTTTCACTCCCCCTTAATCATAAGCCATTCTCAATTTCATAAAACCTGATTTTGTCTTGACTCAGACATTCAACTAAATCTACACAATGATTGCTTTCCGGTCAGCCTGCTTTGGTGTAATTCCTTAGATACACACTGGGGAATAAAGTATTCCAGAAAAAACAGGTGAACCAACTTTCCTGACATGAGAAAAAAAGTTTTAAATGGCTGACAGGGTTTCAAGCCTGATATTTGAAATGTCCTGGCTCTAAGGCACATCTCGTCCTTCTTGGATGAAAAGTCAAGACTAATATTTTTCTAAAATATTAATTTCATTGAGTCCAAGTCCTAGTCATGAGTAAATTATGCAGGACCTACTAGGTCATCAAATGTTCCTTTTCAGCTGAAATGGTCAAACAGATTATAGGGAGCTCTTCCATGAATGGGACCATCATTACCCATACACTTCATTGCAAAGAAATAGGAATGGGATGCTGAAGGGACTTTATTCCATATATAGTGCTTCCATTCCAGATAAAACAAGCAAAATATAGTAACAGAAGTAACAGCAATTCTATTTCTGGTCTTCTTTAGAAAAAGGACAAAAACAAGAAAAGAAAAATATCATTCCATATATAGTTATATTTCACTGTAAAACTAAAAAAATAAAATAATTTCTGGTAAAACTGAGTTTGAAAAAAGTCAGAAAAGGCAAAATGATTATTGTATATTTAATGGATATATAGTGGTGCTTCAATATTCACTATCCCAGCAGCAAGGCTATGCCTGTGAATAGTTTGATGATGGTGAAAGTGACAATTTTTATTATGGTGTCGACTTTTCATTTCTTTAAGAGACCTATTTAATAACAATTTTACTATTTTGTAGGGTTTTTTTATGGCAAAAAAAAAAAAAACCCAAACATTTCCTAGCACCTCTATCTAGATATCTCTGGTTTAAACCGAAATGTTTACTTAATTTTTGAAACATTGAGTTTATTGCATTTTAAAAGTACACACGTGCAATTACTGATCCTTTTTGGATCATGACCTGCGGAATATAAGAGCAAGAGTAGATTTAAATATAAAATTGGAAATCAAGATGTTAAAATAATGAGCAATAATAAACCACAGATTATTATAATGTGTTTATTCCCATGTAGCGATCAACTTCAAAATAAATTGTAGACCTTTCTGAACCACAAGTAGACCACGTGATGGCTCCTCTGTCCAGAGTGATTTTTCTCCTTGAACAGTAATGTTACTGTTCCCTCAAAAAACCATTTGATCCTACTCCCAAACAAAAAAATGTGTATTTTTTATTCTTGTAATCTGTGGGTATAGCCCATATAAAAAAGTAAAAATTAAAAAATTACTTGTATTCTAAGGGCACTAATATTCCAGAAGTCTTTACACTGACTAAAACCTGCTGAAGAATGGGCATAAAGAACATCTTTTCTTCCACATTTTTCAGCTTTGATTGCATCCCATGATTTCCTGTATTTGTCAAATTTCATGTTACGTTTGGGTTTACCTATCATAACTGTTTGAAAAATGAATATTTCACATGAATATCCTACCATAACATTTATTTCTTTTTCATGTCCCACAGACAAGAAGTCACCTACCTCTCTTTATTGTCTCCCATGTAATTTAGCTAATTTAGTAGTTATGCAAATACCTCCTCCCTCCTCTTTTTTTCACAGTTCCAAACTACACTTTCTCCCCAGAGGTCTCATTCATAACAGATTTACCAAACCTTGGAGCAATCTCTCTCTGACTTTGAGGATTGCACCATTTCATACCTGAAGAAAGTCTTCTGTGCTGAATATCCTGTTTATTCAAACTATCTCAGCTACTCCAACAAAGGCGTTCCCTTACAGGAAGCTGTCTGTCTCAGTGAGGACATGAATTTACTAATTAAAAGAATCTGAGTTTTGTTATTCATTAGTCTATCGTTTATTTTCAGCTCAATAATAAAAAAGAGATGTAATGAGACTAGCAGCTAATGTAGTGCTAATACAATGTGGTTAGCACAGTATGGCTGGCAACCAATCACATGCCACTAAGAGTAAATAATTAATGGCTTTGAGAATAACCACTGAATGTTAATATATTCACAGATACAATGATTACTGGTAATGATAAGTAAAACCAGAAGTGTAGAGAAGTTAGCATAAATTATTTAGAAAAGACTAACTTTTCAATGAACAACCTAGCTGATCTTAGGCTATATGGAAAAGTTGGAGGCATAGTCATTAAAATTGTAGATGGAGCTGTATGGTTTCACCTTTTTTGGTATTATATTTCAAAAACCCTTTGTTGAAAGAAATGGCGTGATGGAGACAGAAGTGATGAATGCACTGAAAAATTGCTTCCTGTCATAAGTGACTTTATAAACCTACAGGGAAATTTTTTCATGTCTACATCTGCTAGATGGTGACTAATGCAGGATAATCAAATTAGAAATCATTCAGCCAGTAGGGACTAGTGACCACACGAAGGTCCAGTGACTAAAGCAAGATTAGAAGTTGATATGTGTAAATCACAACAGATTCTAATCAGAAGCAGATGCCTGATTTCAGACAGGTCTTCACGGACAAGACGTCAGAAAAGATTAGAAATAATTGAATAGATGGAGACAATGAAATGCAGACTACATTATTGTGCAAACAATTGACATAACTCTATGCAAGTAGGTAGGTATGCATAGCTTAAATGCAGTGTCCATAGAGAATATATATTGAAAGAATAATTACTTTCTACCTTATTTAAATTAATAATAGTTAGTGTGTACATCATATGTAAACATATTGTGAAAATGTGAAATAGTTGATTAAATTAGACATATGAGACAATATTCTCATTCTCTTTGTGTTAGCACCATTAGATTTAAGCATTTGTTATTAATATATAGACTTTATGTATGCTTTTGAATATTTCATGTTTATAGTTACCCTAAAACAAATCTAAACCTTAAGCTGCATTTTAAAATGTACCTACTAGTAAATATAAATTAAAACCACAGAATAAGTGAAAAATAAATTTACTGTGATGTTTATTATCTCATTCTTCTGTTTTGTTCTCTAAATTTTACTGCAACTTAGTGAAACTTTTCACTCATTACTAACATATATTTTTGTTTTTATTTCATAAGTCCTATGTAGAATGTGTTTTAACACCTGATAAAGAAAATAGGAGCTACATAAAAGGAAAATATAATATTTTCTATTTTAATAATTTTAACAACTTATTTTCATAGTTTAGGAATACTGGATATGAATGTATGTCTCCATCAGTACTCTGAAGAATAAATGCTAAACATATATCACCTCCTCTTACCATTACCTAATTCACATAGGCACAGAGAACTGAATATAGTGAGTTATATGTTGTATTATACAAGTTTGAATTTATCCAGTATATCTTGGGTAAAAATTGTTCTCAACTTTATCTGGAAGGAGATGGTTTGCAATAGAAGGATTTCTAGTTCTAGCAGAAGAAAAAAAATACACTCTCTACAAAACCATGACAGTATTTTACCTGTAATTTCCACAGCAGTGAGCATTGGGAAAATAAGTTTTAAGTTCAAATAGCTGATAGATTTTAGAAAAGTGGAAAGCCAGGGCATAGGTTAATTTTGCAAAATGAGATACTTGTATGATTCTTCAATTTTTAGTTCTTTGCTATTTTTTTTAGGTGACTTCTCAGACTCTGATGATTTGCCAGCTCCGCAGTATGAATATTCATGTGACTCATTGCACATCATACTTTTTGATTGGCCAGCTAAGTCTCACATGGCTCCATCTCCTGTCTAGATGACTATTTTACAATCTGTATTTGCCAGTACTTAATCTTAATTTCCCATGTAAATCCTCCTGTGAGTGAGATTTAGACAAACACATACACAAGCTCTACACTGACATAAAAGGTCTTCAAAGCCAAAGAACAATTTAGACAAAGTAAGAGCCAGAGGATTTAAGCAAAAATGTGAGTCAGAGGATTTCCTGCAAACTGGGTGGGTTGGTAAGTTTATTGGGAAGGACCAAACTTACAATGAAGTTACACCTTTACTATCGTTGACTGTAAAGGGCCATCAAACCCACCAATATCTTTCAGCTAAATGGTCTTTATTGATTTCAATAGTACAATTTTCAATACGGGTTTGGGAATAACACAGAAGTTTGTTCCCACTATGACATTTCTAATATGCCTGGACCCCTTCTTGCAGGTAAAAGTGGTGACATTTGAGTAACAGTTCGGCACAACTGAAAACAATGTCAGTAAGAGCAGGCTTTAGATGCTGGCTGCTGTTAGAGCACATATAAACCATGTACACTAAACAGAGTGTCACTAATCCAGGGATGAAATCATACTCCACTGCAGAAAAATAGGAACTTCAACTCACCCAGCCGTGCACAATAGTTTCCTAAAGATCAAGACAAATGTTTGTACTCATATGTTTGTACAATGAGTGATAGAATAAGAAAAAAGAGATGAATTTGTCTAAGTGTATGTAAGATATATTTAGAAGGATAAATTCATGACTCAAAGCACATGTGCAATTAACATCTAAGTCCTTTTCAGCTTCTGAATGCAAACATCTAGAAGGAGAAGAAATTAGCAAAAGCAGCAAGTACATTACACACACTCAACAGACAGGATTTTCAAGCAGGAAAAAACCACTCTTTTGTTAATTCTTTGAATCAACAACATATGTTGTTTACTTATTGTTGCATCTTGCAGAAAAAATAAAGTTGGCTTCAGCAAATAATGAGCAGATGAATTTTGAAGAAAGAGGACTGTGTGGCTAGAATTACGAATACCAGACAGTAATGCCATTATACTGTGGGCTTAAGGTTTTTCCACAGCAAAATAATAGCCTGCCAGGCAGACAAACAAATTAGCTGATGATGGACCTCCCTTCCAGAACTAAGCTTTAATCCAAGACAGCCAGTTTAACTAATGAGGAATCCTCCTCTTGTACTACAATGATAATTTGAAAGAGGTGTGGAACCGATAAACTCAAAAGAGTCAGTCAAGTTTTTGACCTTTCTCAGGAGTGTCTTTGACATCAGGTAGATGAGAATGTGAGGACTCAGCCATTTGAGTAAGTCTCCAGTGATCTAGCCCCTAGAAAGTCTCAAATAACTTCCTTAGTCATAACAGGCACTTTGGCCTGACTCACAGAACAGACTAGCATATAAGTTCAACACCCACTTAAAATTTTTAGTGGTTTGAGTTCATCTCACTTAGTTTTAACCAGCTTAAATGTCTAAACTAGTCTAAACTAGAGACTTTCTGAGATCCCCACATAAGCTCCTAAACAATCTTTCAGCTTCTGAACTTTCCTTCTGAAGTCTTTAGAAATCTGCTCCAAGCCATGTGCCTAATTTGAGTAAAATATCATATATTAGCTTGGTGGCTATCTCACATTTGGCTCCTTTTGGACTCACACAACGGGAGTTTTCCAGCCTCTGACATCTGTTGGCCATCAGTTTCAGAGTATACACAAATTCTCATGGAAGTGCAGGAACAAGGTTCTGCCCTTCTTCAACACAAACTTTTTGCTATTTGATCGTTGGATGCTGGAACAATCAGCAATTTATTTCACTGCCACGTGATACAGCCTGGACTGACTTCCTTCCCAATTACTATGACTAAGAACTAGTAATGTGCGAAGTAGTAACCTCTTTGAAGAGAGGGCAAAAAGGGAGACAGATTTTCTCTTGTCTTCCAGTTTTTACTCGAGCTAGTTTAATTTTCACAAAATGAATTAAGAGTAAGCCAAGAAGTAGGTGAGGGTGTTTTGCCCTGAAGGCTGAAGAAACATGTGCGAAAACATGTTTTAAATACAATGAAAGTCTAATCATAATTTACATGGCAAAAGCAAGCTTCTTCAATGGAATTGACAGTGTCACATTAGTACTGACTGAAAAAAATGGACAGATTTGTGGATAGAAAGTACATGTTTTGGGGCAGATGTGCTTTTTATTTTGGTTGCCACTGAGTGACATGTTACTTCCCTTTGTAGCAGCTCTGTGAGAAGACTTACAGTGTCAAAAAAAAGAGGAGAAATGAAAATATACGGAAGTTTCTTTGCCTGGAATTTTTTAAGTTGACATTATGACATTCCACAAAAAAAAAAACCAAACCAAACAAACAAAAAAAAACCGAAAAAAAACCCCCAAAAAGCAAAAAAAAACCCAAACAAACAACAACCAAAAAACACAAACCCACCCAAAAACCCTCCAACAGAATGGATTTAAAATAAAGACTGTGGAATCAGACTTTTCCTTCCAAATCAGCTCTTGTGTCTTTGGTATCTAGAGTTAATGACAAATGGCTCAGCAGATCATTAATTTTCCTCCTGGAGACATGGTGGATCTTCCCTGAAGAAAGTTCATATCATGTTCTGATACTCAAGGAGGAACACTGGGACAAAGCAGCAATAGTTTGTTTGTTCAAGAGATAAAGTGCTGTGATGACTTTCCAATTCTGGTTTGCTTGGCTTTGTTTCTAATTTCTGAAGACAAACATGTTTGAAGACATGTTGGCCACCCAATTCAATACAATTGTCCTTCTAACTATACTTAATCAAAGACAAAAGTGCTAGACAAATGTATCATGAAAAGGACAATGCTTTTGGCTTTTTTTTAAAATATATAATCATCAGAGCTGTAATGAAAGACTACTGTCATTATTGTCCTCAAGATTTTTTATGGACTGAAAACATAATGAATTATCAGAAAAAACCTATTGGTTCTTATGCTCCCCTCATTCTCACAGAATAATACCATTTGAAGTGATGTATTCTCCCTTGAATGTGGAGCTTCCATGATTCCTCTTAGCCTGACGCTTCGCACTTCTTCAGATCTCATGGCTATGAAATTTGTGATTAATTGTGACCCGTGCTTTTGTTTTCTTATCTATTATCCAAATTTCTTTTCTCTGCCTTTTGGTGTTGTTTGGGTGTCTGGTGGTGAAGGCTGTGAGGTGTATTGGCAATAAAGTTTGCATGAGCAAAAGGTGATCTGGAGGCAGGTTGTGCCTCATTATCAAAATGCAAGAGAAAGTTGAGGAAACGGCGGGACCCAGTGATAAGGCACAAATGAGCTTTTCTTTGTTGCATTGGTGAACAGAGTGAGCACAACAGAGGAAACAATATTCTTGGGAGCACATGTGGCCCCACTGTGCTATCAGGATGTTAACAGGTGTCCTACTCTACTGGAAAGAAAGAGGATATTTTGGCTTATCAGTATAGTTTGCACCACAATCCAAAAGCCTTGTAGCAGCACTAGGTGATAATGTGCCTTTCTGTTTCTACTTGTAGCACACTCACTTTTGATCAAGCCCTGCTTTCACACATTTTCCTATGACAATACCAAGCATGGAACAATGTTTAGATGCAGTTGTACCCACTGTTACTTCTGCCCCAGAAAACCTTTCCCTGAACCACTGAAGTTTTTTCATGGTGTCTAAATTTCCACAGAGCTGTGTTCTCAGAATTGGAGCAGTGCAGAAATAGTTCTGGAATCTCATCTTCTGCCCTTTCCAATCATGCTAGTACTACTCTGATTTCAAAAGGATATTAATTCAGAGAACGTATCTCCCTGCCAGAGCAGCCATTTAGACTATTTTGATAGGATGCTTCAACACAGCAATTTTATTAACAATAGACCATGAAGCCAAACCTGACTTTGCTTATGAGTTTAAAAGCCCTTTAAGGCTTTAAGAACAAAAATGTGGTCCTAGCATCTCATTCAACAGGTTAATCTTAGAAAGTATGCTTGCTGGTTTGTAGCTTCTAAAACCTCAAGACTGCTGATGAGTTTCTCTAATGAAAATTAGTATCACATTATGACAGAGAATGGCCATAAGAAGTAACCACATAAAACTGCTCAAGCATTACTACTTTTACACTTGTTTTTTTTCCTCTAGTCCCTTCTCAAAAATCCTGTGTTCTTCTTAGTCTGAAGCTATTCTACACTATTTTATGGATAATCTTAATATACTACTATGAGAAGACCGGTACCCTCTCCCCAAACAGACAAATATGTATCAGCAAGGCATACAGAATATTTATAGTAAAATCATTTTTATTACTAAATTAAGTAAAAATTAGTAAATAGTACAGGTTAAAAGAGAATTATATATTGTGCTCATCATTAATTTAGAGGAGGTAATCATGTAATATCCCATTTTATAATTTTCAGGAAAGTTGTATTCCCTTGCACTAAGTTCTAAAGGCACTACTTGCCCGTTACTGTTCAATGAATTTCCAGACAGTATAAAGTGGATAGAATATGACAATAAAATAAAAATGTAGTGCAGATCTATGATAATATTTTTTAAGAAACCACATACCCAAATTGAAAATTATTTCAAATGTCAGAACAACATAGCTGTTGGAAAAAACTTTTCAGGATATTTCAGACAAAGGCAACAGGAAATAAAATATCTGATGACCCTAAAAGATAAAATGTTTCTCCAACAATTGCAAGGTTAAATGTTTTGAATGACTGAAGTGGGAAACGGTCTTATGAGACTAAGGTAAAAGGATCGGTGCAGACAGATCACAATAGTCAAAACCTGGGAAGAAGCAGATTTTGGCCTAGTATTCCCTAAAGAGCACAACATGTACTTCAAACATAAGAATTTATACTAAAAAGCAGCACAAATGAAAAAAAACACATCCTCTTTTCCAACGTATATGCCTTTCCTCAGCTTATCTGGTTTTATTAGGAAAAAAAAAATACTACTTTTTGATCCACTGGCCTCAGAGTTCTGAAGCTGCCTGTAGATTCCATACCCTGCTGTGTACAAATGAATTAAATACATAAGCCCAGTCAGCTTAAATCTGTCAAAAATGCTTCTAGAAACAGGCTGTGCATGCAAGGACAGCAGATGGAAAAAGCTTTGAACTGTAATGAAATAATTTACGCCCAAATCATTCAATCCAGTCAGTCACTCAGTTCTGCAGAATCATTTTTCATAAGACACTTCAAGATGGACTCATTCTACAAAGTAGTTTAGAAATGAATTAATTATTGTGGGTTTAAATGATCCCTTAAAAAATGCAGATTCTCCCTTTCCCATACACATATGTCATCTACAGGCATTCTCTGTTCTGATGAAATTCTGCCATTCTTAAAGGTATCAGGAGTTGGCTGTTATTGGAGGACAGACACAAATGTTGATTGTCCTCTAGACTGATAGGACATGACAAATTTTGTTTTGATCTGCCTTGGGGCATAGAAGATTTCAGTTCTTGTCTTAAAAGGGTACAATGCAAAAGTCTTGACGTGAAACAAATTGGAATAATTACAATAACTGTCTAATTATATATGGCATGAAGTAAACCTCAATTTCAGTACAGTTCAGGAAAATCTAATGAGATCTGATGTTTACACCTATTTCCTGGCTCCAAGCCAAGTTAATGTTCTCATCAAATCTGATTGGCTCTGGCAGGATCAAAATATCTGGCATTATAGTAATACAAACACTGAAAATAAAGTTTTATAACACAGTATTGTAATCCATATTTATGTTAAAAGTCTATCTGACTTGACTTTTTCTACCCCTTGTATTTTTTACCCACATTTTAAAAATTTGGATTCAGTCTCTTGGCAATCTTGATACACAAGGATGTCTTATTTCATTGGCAAATGGAGAACTGCGGAACAGGGTGAAATAAATAATTTCATTGAATTAGGGAAAGTATAAAATCCAGAAAGCTCAGTTTTGCTCAATAACGTGGTTTGATACACCTCTACTCATCATTTGCACCTAACTAACAATAATTGCTGTATCTGCCAATAACAAAATTCTGATGAGAAAGGATAGAAGCAGTTCTCAGATTAATCACAAGTATTTCTTGTGATGAGATGGCAGCCTTTTAAATACCACCTAAAGCTTAGCTCTAGCATCCAGTTTATGACCAACGACGACACAACTCTCTCTAAATGTTCTGGAGAAACCCAGAAAGTTTTATGCTGTCATAATTGAAGCAAATTTTGAAAGTGGACAGGTGCCTGCATGAAGATTGGGTACAATTCCTATGCTCATCGACTGGTCCAGGTCAGTGCCTGCACAGTGACTCGGGTCAGCAGACGATGGTCTCGGGGAGGAAAAGACTCTGTTGGGCTGTTGGGCTATATCCTGAGCAGATCCTGGAGTCCTACACATATGAAATCTTACTCATTGTGCAGATTTGGAGATTTCAATTTCTGCTCAGAGGAAAGCAGTAGAATGCACCCAAAGTGAATGGAAAAGATGAACATTTCCTGTTATTTTACTGAATTCTCAATGGAGAAAAGATAAGCATGTACCTTAGACCAGATTATTCTCTGGTGGTACCTAAGTTACAGGTCACACAGCAGATATTTGATTTCAGTAGCCTGAAATTCCATCTGCAGATCTCAGAAGTGTTTTTTTCTCTTTAAAACTGTTAAAGGAATGCAGCCAGCTACCTTAGAGAAGCTCAAATAATCTTTCTTCCCTTTTCTGGGATCAGACAGTTCAAACTAGAAAGGTACCAGGGCCTAAACGACTAGACTAGACCCCACTATTTTATAGTATTACACAAGAAATCCTGACAGAAGGAACTCGTGTCTTTGGGTCACAGGAGAGGCTCAAGGTCCTTGTCTGGGAGGGAAGTTCACAACTGTGGATCAACCTGCCAAGTCCAGGCATAAGCCATGTCATGTCAAGAATAAGCATATGTACATGAAAATGAGAAAATCTGTCTGAATTCATGCAAAAATATGAAGAAAGGGTAAGGCTAATCCTCAACTTTTCATGGGCTGCCAATTTCCCTCTCTCTGTTAGAAGAAATTATTTATTTAGTCTTCAATTTCAGAATGTAATGCAGTGATTCAAAGTTCATCTAGATATTGATGCCTCCACAGAAATGAACCAGAAGGAAAATTGTGTTCTGTGTAGTTATGATGACCCACTGGCAGTTGTGTGGGGATAAACTGTGTGGAGATTACCTACAATAACCCAAACTCTCTCCTTTGCCAGCCTAATCTTTCCCACTAGATGCTCACCCCTGTCTCGTAGCCAATAGTGAACTAATACATAAATTTCAGAAAGGAGGCCTGACATTACCCTGTTGTTGCAAAGTCACATATCAGTGTCAGCTGTTGGAAGCACAGCCTGAGCAGGGGATGAGTTTCATGACTGTCCAAACTGGTTTTCAAGGGAAAATACACTGTGATCCAAGCAGAGTTGATTGAGACTTGAGTACAGAAGTTAGTTAGAAGTTAGAAGAGCACAGAAACCACAGAGAAATCAAGCAGAACTGAGACTTTTGCAGACAGAAGGGAAGTTTTTAACTGGTGTAAGTTTTTACCTCTTAGAAATCATATGAACTCTTGCCACTATTTGTCAGTTGTAGCTTTGGTTTTGTAGATTTGGGTTTTCATATTATCAGGAGATTGGTTTGGAAAATAGGTGCATAATATAGACATTTTAAGAGAACTGGGGGACATAATTCATAACTACAGGTGACTTCATTCATGACTGAATAGGTCCATGCAGACTTCTAAGACTGCTGAACAGTGTCCTGTAAAGAAAGTGAGCACACTGAAGATATGCTACAAGTTGAATTAGTGTCTTTTCCTGTTTGCAATATTAACTAAAACACAGATTTAAATTTATACCAGAAACTTTATAGAAGCTTGGAAGAAACCTAGTACAAAACCCAGGAGTGAGAATCATTGTCTGATACAATACAATGAAATGCATCGGTAATGATTCAGAAGACACGATAGAAAACTGCACTGTCCACGTAATTCCAATGTACTTAAGAACAAATAAAAAGCAGACAGAATAGGATTTCTCAGTGAGGGTAATTTTACTGTTCCAGACATCAAATGGGAATAATAGATCTGTAGAGGCAACAATAACATTTTCATAACTGTGAGTGAAATCTCACTGTTATACTGTTGGAACCAAACCATAGTTTTCTGAAGACAGTGATCTCCAGGGATTATTTCTTCCAAGCGACTACTGTGTGTTAGCCAAACAAGGTTTCTTCGAACTCTCTGTGTTTTATGTCACTGTATGTGCATGTTTATGCATATGAGTGTCTGTGTGTGTAACTTAGACTCTGAAGAAAAACTCATTAATAGTATCCCAGCCACAGAACATCTTACAAATTAATGGGTGTTGTTCCTTTTTGACCAACAGCTGCTTTCAGTTTAAGCAGTTTACTGTAGCTAAAAGCTCTGACAATCCAGATACTTTTTGCTATCGAGGTTTATCTCAACCTGCTAAAGTCTAGATAAGGGATTGCCAATTTTCCTGCTTCAAAGGAGACAAGAGTAATTGGGACTATAAACTGTCCCATTTATCATTAAAATGCACATTTTTATAGGACCACAGAAAGCATCTGTATCTTCACTAAGACAGGACATGCATTAGACAGGTTTAAAGTGAGACTGCTCAATACAGCACATCACTTGTCTGACATTTACAGATGTTTGTGTCCACACACTCATTTCAGGAGAGGAGAAAATAGCACATGCTTAATCACAAGGTCATTTCACAGAGTGAGGTGCTCATCCTGCATGAGTCTTTGCTTTAGCTGAAGCCAAGGGCCCTTAGTCCTCCACCAGAGTAATACAGTACCTTCCAGGCCCCTTAACATTTTTCAGTACTGTTTGTCTCACTTGTGCCTTGGCACGAAGACAGTTTTGTACAGTTTCATACAGCTAGATCCAAGACCAGTGCAATCCTGAAGATTATTATGAACAATATGCCTTGGCCAAGTCTACCAATTTTTCATTTCCACAGTCCATTAACAAAAAGTGGAAACTACCAAGCCACTAATAGCCCTGATTTGTATCAGATGAACATACTTCTTAATGGTCAATTTGGTGGAATCTCCACTTCCTTTTTAATAGCTTGCAAATTCATTAAAGAGTGCCAAGTTAAAGTTAAGATTACTCCTACAGGCTGAAATTACTATCAGAATTTATAAACTCTGTAGATTTTGCAGGAGCAAAAGTAAAAAAAAAAGATAATTTGGTTCCTTTCTCTTGTGTTCAGTAATTCTAAAATGACTCCCTGCTGGTTTCCACTGGAACACTGCTAAGAAGGTTGTCTGATAAGATGCCCATTAGTTTACCCAGTGAAAGATATTTTACTGTTATCATAAAAGAGGAGTTTGGCTAACAAAGCACTGGGAGAGAAACGTATGGCACTTCTAACAAATCCAGAGTTCTCTGTCAAGTTTTTTCCATTCAAATGCTCTCTCTTTCTACAAGTGGTGAAGTTTTCAGGACGTGTGAGTAACCTCCAATAAGCAAAATTACTTTTTCAATGAGAATGAAGAAACAAGAACCAGCTGCACGATATTTTGATGATTTCATACATACGTGTTTAGATGAATTTCCTGAGGAAACAGGAGTACAGAATCACATATGCACAGTCTCAGCTCCCCCAGCTTCTCCTCCTAGGTCAGATGCTCCAAGAATAGTGTTTGTCCTTCCAGCATGGGAAGCTGCTGGCCTGCTTTGCTGTGATGATGCATTGCTGACCCATGGGCAACCCGCACTGCTCAGGTATCTGCTGCTCTGTCTTTCTCTAACAACTTTTGAATCCTCCGATCAAACTCACTTTAACAAAGTGCAGGAGTCCCCAGAAAATTATGTTTCAGCAGACGCAGAGCTCTGGACCACTCTCATAACTGCACCATATTGTTCAGTGAGGCAGATTTGGTGTTACTACAGAGAAAGATATTTAAAGGAGACACATCCATAGGAAATCAAGCTTCTTTATTTCCTCCATTAACAGAACATCATCTTGTTTATTGTAATTTCATGGGCTACAGACATACTATAGCCACACTTGATAAGTAGCTCAAGTCTACAATGCAAGGACATACGAAAATAGACCCTAAAATCAGAACACTCCTGAAAGACTTAAATAAGACTAGGAAACTGCTCCTAAGTTATTCTGTAATGAATATAACAGTAAATAATCTTAATGAGCCCAAAAGCCAAAGAAAATTTTATTTTTTTACCACAGGATTCTGACAGCCTGTTATAAATCTCTGCCCCCTTCTCTTTATGTTAGATGTCCTAGATAGCTTTTTAATTTTTTTTCTGAATATATATTTTACCAGCCTCTTAGCCTCTTTATGAAAGGATTCTATTTTAACTGGTTTTCTTCCTATTATCTTGTGTACTATTTGCCTGTGTGAATGTGGTTTGACTGGTTCTTATTCTAGACCCCAAACATATTAATTATTTATATACTTTGAGACCAAGTTTTACAACAGCCTTTGATACGCTAATCTAAGCCCTAAACTAGATTTCATTTTTGAAAAATAATGTCAGAAAAGAGGCCCTTTCATTGTTCTGCAATTACTTGATTCATGTACAAGGCCCTATGTGTGCCTGGCATTTCATACATCCAAGATTTTGGGAGTGGTTTGTTCAAGGATACTAAAAAAACCAGTGCTGAATTTCCTCTCTTCAAAGAGCTGTTTCATGGTAGAACTGAATGAATTTAAAAACTCATTTTAAGATCTGGCAATATGAACAACATTGGAATATAGTTTTTCAGCAAGATGAAATATGCATGTGGAAGAATTAGGGAAAAAACCAAGATACTTGCAGTCTAATCCATTTAGCAATCTGTCTCTAATTTTAATGATGTATTTGTCATTTTATTACTCACGAAATGTCATTTATATGAAACTGTCACTATGATATTAGAGAGGAACAGCTTGTGTTAAACTGTGTAATGTCTTTGCCAACTTTCGATGTTGGTTGCATTCTACCTCTTTAAAGTTTCCCTTACGCTTTCAATTCAGCTTGGATATATTACTTCATGTACCAAAGTTTTGTACATAATGGCTGTAAAAATTGTGTGTATTTCATCTTGGGGTGGATACAGCTTACTATCATTCTTAGTTACTTCAGCTATAAGGAAAATGTTATGAAAATCAATGTGTAAAAATAGCCTATGCGAAATTAAAATCTAGATCCTAGGATCTGGAAATATCTATCATAATTTTTAACATTAATATCAAATTAATGTCAAATGGATGCGTTTGTAGTCACTTTCAAAGTGAAAGAATAAAATAAAAATAAAATAAAGCAGTGATAGTGTATTTGCTTTTCTCTTAACGATGCTTAAAATTATTTTCTTCATACCTGATAATCTCTAAGGTGGAGGAAAGGTAGGTTTCTTTTTTTATATATGTATGTTTATATCAGCAACTGTTATATACAGTTTGTTACAGTTAAATGCAAAACTTCACACCTAGTCGATAAATCCCAAATTTGTAAAATTTTCTTCAGGAGATACAAAGAAACACAAAGGCAAAGCTTGTTGTGTTTTTACACATGCAAGGGATTTAGGGGTCCTCATGTTCATATCTGCTGCCTTTGAAAACTGCACTAGTTTTCTCTTGTTTCTCATGTTCTATTCAAAATCTTTAATGTAAGTAGCGAGGAATAATTACCTAGTAGCTAGGAAGAGCCTACAAATCTTAGAAGCATGGAATCCCCTTTGTCTTTTGTAGTAAAATGAAGGCAAATATCTGCCAATTACCTTTTCATCTTGTGAGGACTCAGGAGAAAGCAACAGCATCTTGTAGAGCATTTTGAAGCATTAACCATAATAGAGCCGCAACAAAATTGTGTCATTGAACTCAATACTGATGTTCAACTGTAAAAGACCAGACCTAAGCATGTTTTGTCTCAAACACTGAGTATTGCTAAAGGAAGGATGTGATCAGAGGAGAGGGTCCTGCAGAGGTGGGGCAGGGCTGTTCTGATCCAAATTCCTGCTCTTCCTGTAGGCAGGGGCTCAGTCCACTTCCCCCATCTCACTCCTTGGAGAAGGGCTGGCTGTGAACGCAGGAAAAAAACTCATGAAAAGTCTAATTTACATAAGACGTGAGCATCAGGTTAACTATAAAAGGGAGCAAATTGGGCCCCTTCACTCTCTTTTTCTCTCTTTTTTCTGTCTCTCTTTCTCTCTGTCTTTTTCCTCTCTTTCTCTTTCTTTGTTCTTGCAACCCCAGCTCCCGACCATCCACACGGTGAAGCCAATGCGGGACCTAAGGACTCATCATATTCTTTCTTTTCCTCCCTTGCTTTGCCTGGGCAAAATGCAGCTATCATAATGCTACCCCACACTCCACAGTGGACTTTATTGTGGGAGTGGGGACATTGTGGCAGAGTGTTGTGGCTTGTTAGCCAGCGCCCTTGAGTATTGGTGTGTTGTGGCTTGTGAGCCAGCAGCTTTTGAGGAGTTTGTTGTGGGAGTTGAGAACTTATTGAAGTGTACTTAATTAAGAGCTTGTTCGCCTCCACTCTTGTGGAAGTGTATTGTAGGAGTTTAAGGGCTTGTTAACCAAGTCTTTTCAGTCTAAATAGTGGGCTGGTTGCTGGGGTTATGGTAACTATATAATAAAACATAAGTGTTCCCCGACATGTGTCCAGTGTCTTTGTTCAGCCTGATGAGAATTTATATGGAGCATCTCAACCCCTGGGTCATAAAACCAACAAAGGAAGTGTTTTTACTAGAATTAAATTGTGTCTGAATTAAGATTAAAGGTAACTGTAAAAGGAGAGCATTTCTTAAATGAAACCTTCTACCTAAAAGCAACATTTTTTCTCTGACCCTTTCTAATGAGCAGCCTTTGATTCCATTTTGAAACAAAGTCTGTACTTTAGAAGTCAAAAATTATCAGTCGAATAAAATGGAATATCTTTTTTAGTTATTAAATGGGGGAAAGATATGGAGGATCTTTCATACCAAACAAAGTAATTCAGGTCGACACTCCTCTTCACCGACACAAAACTTTAAGCACAGCAGAAAGGAGCATCAGAAGCGTTTTTCTTGGTTTGGTAATAAGAAATGGAAAAAAAAGGGAAGTATTATAATTATTTAAAAATAAAGAATAAATGTTATCACGGTGCTGGGAGGGCTGGTGGTTCCCTGGGTGAGGGGCCAGGGGTGTCAGGGCAGCCAGGGCAGGGCACAGCAGGCAGTGGGGCAGATGGGGCAGCCTCATCCTGGATATCAGGAATCTTGGTGGGAATGAGGATAGGCTGATGCTGGGATGCACCAGGACAGGTGGAGAAAGAATCCTACAACCTCTCTGGGACAAGAGCTGACAGTTTTGGGGGCTGGAGTGGGGTCCTGAGCTGTGTGCAGGATGGGGACAGTGCCGGGGACAGACAGGGATATTTGGGCTCCTGAGGGCACTCAGGGTCTCAACAGACATTCAAAGGTAAAGTAACTCTTGAAAAGTCAGAGGCAGAGACAAAAAATGAATACAACTCAAATAAATTCTAGTTTATTCATTAAAAGGAACAAAAGTTTAATGATAATAAAATCGATGCATATATTGATTGTAAAGAACTATTTCAGAACTTATTCTTCCTCTAGAGAGGAGCATGTCGTCAAGTTCTTATATGTGAATCTTCACTTGTCATTAGCATTTGGTTTTAATCCACAAATCTCCCATGCTAATCTCAAAGCAATTGCCTGGTTTGTAGAAATATGGAATTGAGTTTTGCTAAATGATAGCATAACTTCTTGAACATTATTAAATTGGCTTGATCAAATAATTCACGTGAGTTAGCTATTTGTAGTACACTTTTCAAGAATATTTTTGAGTCTTTTTTAATCTTCAGAATTCCTTCTGAGGAGGAACCTGAGTTTAATTTATGGAAAAAAAGTTTGGAAAGCAAAGATGTGGTGCTTTTGCACTTACACAGATGTACTGTATTCTCTAATGTAATCATAAAGGGGTGTTGACCCTGCCACTTGTGAATGTTTTGGGCTTCATTCTGATCTTAGATGAAGCACGTATCAGATACAGTTATCATCATGTGCAAGTATATCTCTCTATTCAATCACATAAATGTCAGGCCTGGTATACAATCTGTCATTTGTAATCCTGAATCCTAAGAGATGTGTCTAGACAAGTAATACAGATGCTGCAGAGATATAAAATCCAAATTCAGCTCCAGAGCACAGGCCCGTTATAGGTGCTCCCCACAGATTCTGAAGTAATTGGATGGAATGCCATTAAAATGCAACCATATCAGAATGTTCCCTGCATTACCTTTCAACTGCACAAAGACACGTAATAAGGCACCTAATAAGACTCTGAAGACTAAACCATGGCACCACATCTATTTTCACATGAGTCACACAAACTGTGGTTAAATCAGAAGTAAATTTCAATGTGTTCTCTCCCATATAGTTGCCATTATTGAGCTTTTGAATGTCATTTTAAGTTCTATTTTGAAAAGAAAAGAGGAATTAGAGGGAATGATTAACATTTTTAATGTCAGTTTTGGAAGCCTTTTTTATGTTTATGGTGTTCCTGTCTTAGGCAGTGTGTAAACAAATCCCATTCCTTTACTGGAGTTCTGGGCCACAATCAGCCAAAGTCACAATGCTTTATGAATTCATTGGATTATTTGTATCTTCAAAGGCAGGCACTTGTCAATGGCTCTTAAGCTTATGCTTGAAGTTAAACATATGTTTAATTATGGTCCCAAATGAGGACCTAAGGGCTTTGTTACAGCATAATCTATTCATGTTCCTATTGTGGTGCTAAATAAATCATAAGTTACAGTCTACCTATTCTCACTGATTTTCTGTAGGCATATTCAGTGCTTAGGAATAATGCCTGTGCAAGAGATTCTTTCTCAGCACTTTGAACACCATGGCAGAATTTGAAAAGCCTACAAAACCACAGCAAAACATGTTGATGTGATATGTGGTGGTAACATGTGCAGATTTGTCTCTTGCTACAAATATGATGGTTCCTGCTGTGGGTTTTTAAACTTGGGCAAAACCTAATGTGTTATTTATCTGGTGGAACTATCTTGCACACTATAAACTGACTGCTTTCCTTCATGCAACTACCCTAAAAAGAGTTATGTTAAGATTCACATCAAAGATACCCTGTTAGGATAAATATCCATGGTTAGGAAAAAAAAAATCCATTGGATTCTTGTCCCCTTATAGCTATCAAAGCTTTACCCAACTTGCAGTCTCTAGGAAAAAACATCTTAATTTTTTATTTATCTTCATGGTTTGACAGACTGCACTGCATCTGCCCAGACAGAAGAATTAATCAAATGAAATATCTTTGACAATATTTGCCATCTGGTTTTGACTGCTACATGGCAGTGGAAAAGTTCTCTAAATACATTAATTGAAGACATTTATGGCAGCTCTGTATCATCAGAGCCATGTAACAATGACAAAATCCACTGCTGAGCCTGACCTTGGAATATTTCATGTTATTTTTATTCTTCACATGATGATGAAACTGTTTCTTACAGAGATCTAACTGTAGAGATCACATTTAGTATCAGATTGGTAGTAGCCTGCATACGATGATTCAATTGATCGATCATCCATCACAAGAAGCCCAGAATTGTTTTGAGAGAAGACTTTTAAGATCATGAAGTCTTAAGAAAGGCGACAGAATCATATCCGTTCTATTTCATGTTATTTATTTCAATGCAATAAAAATTAATTTTGGAGGGAAAACCAAGCCTAGTGAGTCACACTCTAAATGGCCTGTCCTCCTTTGCAGATGCAATTTTGTACCACATGACAGGCATGAAATCTCTGTTTCCAAAAAAATTCTACAAAATTATGGCTCTCAATAATGTGTAATGTTGGGCAATATCCTTTAGGCTATAAGGTGAAATGTTAGGTACATAAACATCTTTTTAGTTTCTATAATCTGTGAAATGTTTTCTTTTCCTCAGAGGTCATATTTTATTTGTTTTGAATGTGAGACAGAACATTAGGAAAGGCCTGGAGGGAAGTCTAGCACACAAGTGACTAGTAACAGTCTAATCTCCTTTTACTATTGGAGGAAAATATGTTTTGGTTTCTTTCTTCTTAGTCAAGTAAACAGATAAATATATTTCCCCTGGCCTCCATTATAGCAAGTTGGCAGCTACAGAAGAATCCTTTCAGTTTTGATTTCCTGTCAGCTTTACTAACAAATGACCACAGAGTACAGTATTCTCTTGGTGTGGTTTTTATAGACTCTGTGCCTTAAAAGAAGTATTTTTGAATGAAATCGCTATATGTCCTCACTTGGAGGGCTTGGTTTGTTTTCTGCATGAGTACATTTCTTCTTTTAATGAATGTGTGAAATTGGGAAAATGATAGGAAGGATGTGGCCTGTAAAAGAATATTTTAAAAAAAACTTTTCTTCCCTTGATCTTCATCTTCTGAGCAGGATTCAAAAGAGTGGCTAAATTCAGATACAGACATAAACTGGTTCAGGCCACTTTTTCAGTTTGCCCATAGCAAACAGAAAAAACAAAACAAACCAAACCAGCTCCATGTGCAAAGGGCTGATCTCAGGGAAGTCAGTGGCGTGCTGCTGAGTTTTTTCAGCAGAGCTTGCTGAAATTTTTCCCTCAAAGTTGAATTTCTTCTCTTAGATTTATCTTTCAAAGAAAGACACCTGAGAACAATATGGCTCATGAGTTGTGGTCAGAAGCTATGTGGTTCCTAAGCTCCTCAGTGGCCACTCCTATGGGTTGGGACCTAAAATTATTGTGCTGCTTTCTCACACCTAAAATTCTCTGAGGGTAGCCCTTAACCTTTGCATTTGTCTCTGCAGAATGTCTCCGTTTCAGGTCAGGCATCCATTCACTATTCATGTGCAGGCAGTAGCCCATCTTGAAGAGCAATCAAAAGCCTCCTATATGAGCAATAGTCTTCTCTAACAATTCTTCTCTTTCCCAGAGTGAGTTTTCTTTGTCTGCTCTCACACACCACAGTTGTCTTTACAGACATGGTCCCTGGAAAGAGTGAGGCAAATGTAGAAATGCCACTCGACTCCGTGCCTTTGCCATATTTTGTTCTCCAATACAAGTTTGCTCAAGTATCCTCTCAGTCAGGATTTTGCAGAAGGAAAATGTCCTGCAGTGAGTGCTCCGTGCTGTTGCTGAATCGGCACTGAGGGACACAGATAGCAGCGTGGGGCAGGGGAAAGGGGGGAGAGACACAAAGTGACTTCATCACTTCCACCCTTACAGAGAAGATAATGAGCAAAGCACTTTCCAAACAGAGAAAGTGAAGTGTCTTCAGACAGCAAAGGAGGCCAAAAAAACTTCCAAGAGAGGATTGAAGAGAACTTTCCAAAAAGCTGTCCTTAGCAGACCATAAATCTTACCCAGAAGACAGTTCAAACACAACACTTCCACCAGCCCTACTCTTCCCTGTTTATTTTCTTCCTGTCAGCATTAAAATAGAATAATAAAGTACCAGACAAACAAACAAGACAAACAAGAAAATAAGCAAGAAAACCCAGTAGAGAAGAAAGAGAATTGGAGACCTTGTCTGTCAGCAGTGCTGAGGAGTGCCTTGGATCACTCTGCGCAGCAGCCTGTTCAAACACCCCTGCCTCACCAGGTCCGGTCCAAGAAAGGAATTCACAAACTCTTCTTAAGTCTCTGAAATAACCATTCAGAGGAATATGGGAATGCCAAGAGTATATTTAAATATTTAAAGCACATCCAGAGGTTTTGTTTTATGCACAAGTGAGATGTTTCCCTCTAAGCTCTGGCTGTCCAAGATCGCATCTGCTTCACGGATTCCTTCCTGCATTCAGTTGGAAATGGCTTTAAAGGTAAGGAGTATTTTATCCTCCTGGAGAATTTGACAGGAAAATGGGAAGAAAAGTCCACCCTCCTCAGGGTAAATTGGGAAAGATTGGAAACTCTGCTGCCAATTTTGAAAGGCAATGCACAATACATACCCAAACAGGCAAGGAAATACCTCTTTGGAGGAAGCCACACAGAGTGTGAGCCTGGGGAGGTAAGCAAGCATGCTGGAGAGAAAACAAATGGATTTCAGTTGGAAACCAGCCTGGTCTCTGTCAAACATACCAATAAAACTGACATGTTCCTGCAGACTGAGTGGGTAAGATCTGCATGTTGTGATGGGAAAAAGTACTGATAAGAAAATTTAGCAGCATTAATGCAAAGGCCAGTTAAAGAAAACTGAAAAGCCTTTTTTTTTTCTCCTTTTATTTTCCAAGCATGTGTATAAACCAGGCAGGAAGGTAGGGCTTAAAAAACTTACATACAGAGAAAGCTGAAGGAATTAATGTTCAGGGATTAGTGTTAGGGAGTTATATGAACTAAAAAGTTGCTAACACTAAGTGATGTCAGAGGGGATCAAAAAACACAACACTTGCAAATACAGCCTGGTGTCTCTGCTGAAATAAAAAAATAAAATAAAGTGAGAGGTCAGCCTGGGAAAACAGCACTTTCGAAGAGACCCCTAACCAAATTAAGATAACAGCCCAGAAAGAGCTTTGGTAAGGAAGCAGGTTTCTACAGGAAGAATATTCGCTTTTAAGACAGCTTTAAAATTAAGGCTAGCCTCTGGTGATACCTACCAAAAATTAAAGTGAAATAAAAGAAAAAAGAAACCGTCTAGAAGGATCTCCAAAGGCCCATGCACTCTTTCAATTAGTGGTGTGGATGCAAGTGTTTAGCACTGATTCCCTAAAATGTTTGAACATCTTAAGGCCCAAGGCTGAACTTTTTAATTTCTAACTTTTGTGACTTTCATATGCAGATTATAGTCATACCGATGTGCACAAACTAGAGCACAGATGGATGGAAACTAGCCAGGTCTACTTTGTCTGCTTCCAGGACAATAAACAGCAATGCTAGAGCTTGTACATTGTGCCAGGAAGAATAGATACATGTATATCTGCACACATTGGCATGCACACACACAAAGGCATATGCAAACGTGCAATCACTGCTGAGCGGATTGGCTTGGATCCAGCTAATCTAGAGCATGGCCAAAGGATAAGAGGTACGTAAGATTTTATTCCAGCTCGGGTTTATATTGCAAATGTTTGTCATCACAAATATGCTAAATCAGTTTCCATTAAGCTTCCCCGTATTACTCTTGGTTAGTTTGGAAGTGAGATAAGTGCTCCAGGTAGGATGACGTCTCTTCTCACTCTGTCCTGTTCCTGTACTGAGGCACTTCAGTTATTACAGCACCGGGACAAGGAAACCCCCAGGTTATCACCCTTTTCCTGAAGCATGTGTGTAGACTGAGAATTTGTTAATTAGTCAGTTAGATACTATTGGGAAGGCCTCTCTGTGCATTTGGGTGAGTGAGGTGTGCACTTGTTTCTGTGTCCATGTGTAATTTGTGTGGTTTTAGTGCTCAGCCACACCAAACCTCCGGCAACGTATGGCTGGTTTGGTACAGATGTCTGTGGAGCACCTCCCCAGTCCTTGCTGATGTGGAAGGTGCAGAAGCCATCTAGCCCACTAGAATATTCCTTTCTATGAGTTAATGTACTTAATGGCAAGCTGGGAACATCAGGGTGGATAGCTGAAGGCTGGGCTGCAATGATTTTTCACCTCCTAAAAGGTATTCTGAGGACTTTTTCTAAATATATACGACAGGAAAAAAATGAGGCTATGTGAAGACTTTGCCAACAGAAACATAGGCTTCAAAGAATTACAGGATCAGGCAATAATTGGGACTCATCTGCCTTGTGAGAATGCACAGAAATGGAAAGAAGAGGCTTTCAAATGAATGCTTAATGCAAATCTTCCACAGCTTACACTGCTGTGAACAGCAAATTTTCTGAGAATTCATATAATAAAAGCAAAAAAAAAAAAAAAAAAAAATTAAAAAGTAAATTAAAAAAAAAAGGAGAAGGAGTTCTGTGATGGCAGTTTTGTAACTGCTCTGTGAAGTTAGAGCACTGTTAAACACAAGGCTGAACAGCAGATGGCATATTTACGCCCAATACATGAGAATGTTGTTGACATGGTTTGTAATAGCAATGTTGATGTAAATGCATATTTGCTCATTGTGTGTATAATGCTGACATTAATGCTCAAGAAAAGAAAACCATCTGGAATTTTTTTAGTCAGTATAATGCGAACTGAATTAAATACTATAAACTCACATATTGCCGAAGGCAAAACTTCTCTCAGTCGAAGAGAAGGACTATATCCTTATTTGTGTTTTACACTAGCCTCATCTAATCCCATGTACACCTCTAATGTTGTATTTCTTGCCTTATTTTTGATAAATTGTTATGAATTGCACTGTCCTCTGTATGTTTTTTCTCCCAGTAGAATATATTAAATATAGATACAGTGTTGACCAATTGAGGTCAACACCAGCTTCAACAGACAAAACCTGAGATATCTCAAGCAAACGACATCTCTTGGACTCTGAAGTGGTATATTTTTTTTCTCTTGTGGGGAGCTTTTCCCTAAAGAATTTATTCTTTTGTGTACAAAAGCTACATTAGTAGCAACTGCATTCATCATGGGTTTTAAAACTGTTGTTGTTCTTCTTCTTCTTAATAATTTATCATGATAATAAAATTATTGTCATTATTGTTATTTAATGAACAATATTTAAATAGTAAGCAAATGAACCAATTCTCATCTTCAATCAGACTCTGAGCAAATTTGATAGCCTGAAGTGGAACTTTGATGCCCGGCCTTGAAATAAAACATGTAATTTCTCTCTCTGCCCCTCATTAACCATCGGCAACATGCACTGAGTGCTTCCTTAAGTCAGGATCTGAAACCATCTCAGGACAAGGTCCAAGGGGTTCCGAAGGGAGATTTAGGACATATCCATTAACTCTAGATTGGGCTAAATAGTGTTTTAAAATAGTGTTTTGACAGTGATTTCAAGGCAAATAGAATCAGGACCTCAGACACTTGTCCTGTATCTTCTGTGACCATATGGAGAAGTCATTGCATCTTCCCAAGTGTTCTCAACAAAGTGAAGTAGATTTAGCTATTAAGCCATTCTACTGCAGCTTTTCACACTACATATTCTATGCTATAAAAACTGAAACAACATGAAAAAAACCCTTTTTATTTTAGGGCTCATTTTGTTATTAATCTTTTTATGGTCTGCCTTTTTCCTCCCAGCTGTTTTCTTTCCTATTTATTGCACGTGGGTTTTATTGGAAGATAGCTGTCCATAAATCGGTGCTTTTGAAGGCAGAACAGATACACAACTGAGCCCTACTAAATGGCCTGCTCTGTTTACACGAGGCTTGTTAAATAACACAGAGCAGAACGCAAGCAGTGAGCATCAATGTAAGTTTCCATCATTTATCATCTGCAGATTACAGCGTTCCTGCAGCTACAAAAGATAAAGCCATGACAGAATGTAATATGAAGGCAATATCCCTTTAGAGATTTTTGTGGTGCAAATTGCTGTACAAGCAGTTAATTCTCATGGCTCCCAGAAGACAGACAGGTCACCTGAGCACACTGAAAACTGAATGCAAAACTGTAGCAAAGTATTGTTTTGACATACAGACTATTTATGGATTTTTACAACTTTGGAAGCATTCCTGCATGGTTGAAGTTATTGCAAGCTTCCCACTGATTTTGGGAGGTCCTGATAAAATCAATTGATTTCATTATTTGATTGCAAAACCCCCTTTTTGGAAAACAAAGAAAAAGAAAGTGATGTTTGCCATGGAAAACTCAGAATCAGACTTCAAACACTCTGCACATGAGTCTATTTGAAAAATGATTCACTGTTGATGTAGCTGGAGCAAATATATATTTAAATCATCAAAATTACTGTGTAACCAGAAATGCTTACAACTTTGAAATTTCGGCTGGATAATGACAAAGAAGTAATGAACTTACTGTCCCTAATTTGAACTTACCAGAATGCTCTGATGTTGTACGAGTTTGACAATACTTGGCACTAATCTGGTGGGCTTAGTAAGAGTGTTGCTAGTTTCCTTTTCTGGTAGCTGCTGTCTGGTTGGGGTATTGAGTGCAGCAGTAGCACCAAGGTTTGGTTGCAAGTTTTTTCTCTTCTTTGCATCATCTTTTGTACCATCAGTAGTATTAGGTGATACTGAGAGAGGAGCCCTTTCCAGAAGTGTAAAGTATATTTATATAAATAAGTAAAATTCCAAGCATCTCATAGTGAAATTGCAAGGAACTAAAAACTCCTGGAAAATATTTATGTTTAGCTTGAGCACATCCTTTCCACTGCAAATATACTCTCATTATAATATGCTTAGACCATTCTCAGTGCAGAAATCAGTCAGAAAGGTCTTGGGAAGCCTCAACAAGATCACCATGTATGATGAATTGCTCTTTCTGCAATTGGGCACATGAGGATCTTTAAAGAACCTAGTCCTCCTTACTCTGCACATTAAAATCCCTCACTGGAATTGGAACTGGGAGACTCGCAGTGGGGTTCCGACCTTCTTCTTCCAATAAGAAATGTAATGCTAATTAAGTTGTTGTTTTTTATAAAATACTTTATTAAGAATAATAAGAGTAAACAAGGTTACAAAAATACCAACTTTATTAACTATTAAAGATGTCGTTAATTACAGAAGATTTGTATTACAAGTTATAACCACAGTGTTCCCTTTTCATTAGGCATTCAGCAAGTTGTACTTAATGGGAGCATTATTTTTCCCACTTAAATAAGAAAAAATACTTTTATCATACACTAAACTCCACAAGCAGCTCCCTGAAGTTTGATCCCATGCAAGAAAATACCATACATAAATGCCCAAGTGTATGTTTAAAAAGGAACACTGGAAAATTTTAGAGTGAAAAGCCATGTCAGTTCCTGCCAGCAGCCCCAACATTCAAAAACAGTAATATACCAGTGCACATGAGGGAGGAAGAAAATAATTGATAAGGAGACAAGGCTAAGTAACCAATCCAATAGGCTTCATACAGTCTCCATGGGCGTCCACTGTTTTACAACCAGCTTTCCAGAAGGAGGATGACAAAGCCTCAACTCTTGCTGAAGTTGCCTTGGAGCTGAGAATCTGCGTACAAGGATCCATTTGGAAAAGCACTGAACAACTCTTAGGCCTTGCTCTTTTGACAGTCACATTCACTGAATTCAAGGGACATTTTGCCTGAGTAGATTTTGACCCCTAGAAATATATTTGGACCCTCGTCTGAAAAGCTCTGACTCGAGTAGCTCTGTCAAGTACACTGGCATTACCTGCAGCAAGGGATTGCAGAATGCCTCAGAGAATTTTAATGTTAAACTAGAGAAGAAGATTTCAGCAGTAGCAGCAAAAATCTAGACCAGTACATTCCCAATGAGAGCTACATTTTTCTCTGAGGGTCATGAGTTTTATGAGAGAAAAAGAGACAGGGGGAAAATCTTTTTTAAGGGAAAAATGTTTTCTTTAATAAAAGGAAGAAGCATTAGCCAGTTCCAATGCCCAAAGAAAACAGTAATTAAGTTAAACTAACTTCAGTTGCACAAAACCAGCTCTTAGGTTTTAATTTCAAGATTTTACATCCAGACATTACACCTTTCAGAGATCAAGGATTAGTTACAGCAAGGAGAATGAGAATGAAATTCAACAGAGTTTAAGATTGTCCTCAGATTAGAATTTAAGTTTTCCAACTGTTATTCTAATCTGATTAAAATCACATTTATGAAGTAAATTTCAGATCCCACTGCAGTTAAAAAGAGGCTTTTCAGCAATTTAGATGGGCACTAGATCAGGTTCCCTTGTTATAACAGAGAGAAAAATATTAGAACAGTGAAAAAATATCTATAGAGTGTCCTTTCTTAAGAGAGTCCTGTAGTTATAACAGTTGCCTGGTACGGTACCATTGGTACCAACAAGAAATATTCACAGGAATAATTGAAGTACAGATTCATTACCACATATCATTATTCTTCTCTTCCCTTGCTCTTCAGGATCGCAGGTGCCCTCCATTCTGAGATAGGGAGAGCAAAAGTACCTGGTAAGCAAGTGCATACAAACTTGTTAAGTTCTGGAGCATCAACTCTGCACAATTTATTTTACTGAGGCACTGCCCAGAACAAACAGGTAAAAATCCTTACACATTGTCTAACAAAAACCAGTATTTTTATCATATATATATATGTGTGTGTGTGTGATATACATATATAAAAATCACAGTCTTCTGCACAGCAGAAGCTTATAACTAAAATATTTTAGGATTTGATTTTTTTAGCTAGACATAACAAAATGCCTGCAAATATAATACAGTGAGGACATAACAATTCTTAGAATACAAAGAGTGAACATAGAATTGTATATTTTATCCACATTCTACTTGTGGCTGAGAACAAAACTCACTTGGAGTTTTTTAAAAGTCTCTCTCAAAAATGTAATCCTTTCAATAAGATATAGTCAGTATATACTTAGTACGAATAGAGTCTTCACCTACATGACAATAATTAAGTGTAAATACAACAGGCTAAATCCTACCCTCTTTAGGCCTGGTAAGTAAGAGAGGTCAAAGGGAGCATAAAGCCTTCAGAGGTGGCCAGAACAGATCGAGACAGACTGTCTGCATAGCATCCACAACCTTGAATCTGCTGTACAGAGAAGTCACACCTTGTCCAAAGAGGCTATTTACATCAGGAGGAATTTCAGAAGCTCTGCTTGCTGGAAGACTTCTTCCCATGCGCCAGTAGAATCCGCTGGATATGTGACACAGATCTCAGCAAGCCAAGCCACTTAAGCATGGGCTGAAACTCATCCCAGCTCACCAGGAGATGTAAGAACATGTGAGTCCTGTTGAAGTCAAAGTGCACTGCTGAAAAAAATTTGGTGAGTCTAGACAAGGCTTGTCTCCCAAGACAGCTCCCCTGGAGTGGTTGCTTTCTGACAGGGCAGAATTCTACCCCGCATCTTCCGCGTGAAATGTCCTTTTGTAGGTATACACCATGGTGTCAGCCTCGTGGCTATGCAGTTAGATATGATACACAGACCAAACGCTACTGGAAACATTTACAATTTACACAGTCACAAGTGAAGTAACAGTGCCGTCACTTATGCAGTTTCATGTACAGTAGTAAAACTAACGATTGGATAGATGTTGTATCAATTTTCCAGAAATTAAAGAGTAATCAGTGCCACCTATAACAACATATTTGTACAATACTTCCAGACATAAAACTAAACGCCTACAGGAGAACGAGCACTTTTCATAGATGGTGAATTTTTGTTTCCTTTCCCTGTCAGCATAAAGGAAAATGGTTGTCCTATATACAGGGAGGAAACAAGTAACTGAACTGTTGGTGATGTCTTCCATATTAAATACAAGATCATATCAATCTCTGCAATTTTTTTATTATCCTGAAAGGAATTATACAAAGGATAGAATTTTGTCCAAATCTAGTTAAGGTTTAATTAAAGTTCGCAAGTTTCTGAAAAACTATTAATGTATAACTCACTTTTCCCAATCCTAAGTCTCTCAGCCAGGTGCCAGATTCAACTGTTCTTTTTCCTGCTGTAAATGCAGAGTTTCATGAAATAAATAGAACCAGAGGATTTTTAATACTTGTCTGTTTAGAAATATTTGGGCATATTTGATTTAAATTTCTTTTAATGCCCAAAGTCTTCCAATATCTAATCTTTTAGGATTACTTTTTCAAACTGTATGAAATGCTGTCTTTAGCATTGTAAATCCACAGTTATTTCTGGGTCAAACTTTAAAGAAATTATCAATAGTTTGCTAACCAAAATGGGGTTTGAGATATCTGTTAGAGGACCACATATACAGTGAAGGAACCAAGTGCAGAACTGGAGTCTGTAAGCACTGTGTAAAAGAAAGTGGTAGTGACTTCTATGAGAACTCTGCTTATGGCAGGCTTGTCAAAGTCCATCAATAATGAAAAGATTACTTACTAAAGATATTATTTTTTTTAATAAAATACTGAAATCTTTGACCTCTTATAAGGGGGAAAGAGAAATATGGTCATAAATGCTGTCCTTGACAGATGCATATATCTCTCAGTAGGGCTTTTGTCATATATGAAGAGAAATATATGGCTCATACAAAGAATAAGATGTGTTAAGTAGAACTATAATTTGTTTCTCCTTCTAAGATAGTCTGAAGAGCAGCATAAAAGAGGTCATATGATCTATTTCTACAAAACCATTTATCATCCAGTAACAATGTCTTTGCAAAATTGTTTACCCATTCAAGTATCTTCAGGAGATATGTCACCATACTTGCATATACTGTAAGTCACTCCAACATTTATAAAACAACACTGGTAGACAAAAACACCAAAAACACCCATAAATATTAAAAGAAGCTCAACAAACTTGACTATCAAGTACTTAAAAAATGGTTGATCTTTACATTACACATTAATTACATGCTGTCCAAAATCTTTCAATGGAAGTTGTTGAGTTTTTCAGGGTTTTCTGTAGGTCATCATAATCTTGTGTATCCACCGGGAATAATATGAGACCCGAACAAAAATCCCAGGACGATTTCGAATGGCACATCCACGGCCAGGAACAATGACACCGATTACTATCTTCAGCCTGTTTTGTTCACAAACCAAGGGACCACCATAATCTCGCTAGGAAAAATGAACACAATGAATGTCACTTCTCAAAATGCTTCAAGACACAGCTCCCACCTGTCTACTACTGAATGGTTTCTTTTGGGGATGACAGGATGCACACATGCAATAGTGTTATTCTTGCCACAGTACATAAACCAATTTCCAATATCTTTTTCATAACCGGAACTTATGAGAACCAATGTCAAAGCTGGCCTCTGATATTTGGTTCTTTTTCATGCAAATTAAGCTCTGTGATCCATCTTTACATGTGATTCTAGTGACTTCAGACTACCAGATTTTATTCACCTCTTTCAGCTACCTGCAAGCCTAATATTTGTTTATGTAAATATAGACCAGATGAGCAGAATGTGAGTTGACTGATAAACATCTTTGTTATGATGACAGGCTTAGCGTCAAAGACTACTGACAAAGTCAGGTTAGTATTTTTCTTTGGGTCAATCATTTTGCAAGGCCCCAGGATGAGAATCTAGATGTACTAATAGGCAGGAAGAGATAAAAAACATAATAAAAGGTAATATTTTTTAGGCATTATTTTGAGACATAAGTTGTTAAAATGATATTTTTTTTTTTATTCTGAATGAATGAGACACCCATACACCAGTTTATGCATCCTATGAAAATTTGGAGCATGACCCACTGAGATCAGAGTTAGATACAATCACATAGATCTGGGACTTGAACATAGATACTGCAGTTTCTACCCAGGCTAAAGGTAGACCGGACCCAGCAAACTTGCTGCAAAACTTGACAGCAAATGCTCATATCAGATAGTGAGTCATTGTTTCAAAAAATGAAAGCTGACAATTAGCATTGCATTCTCCCTGGATCACCAGAGAAACAACAATGCTTGACCTTTATTTGGTTTGGGATTTTTTCTGACTGATGGCAGACTAGTTCCCACATGAACAATGAACTATGTCAGCGCCATCAGAGAGGCTCATAAAACACTTTCAGGAGTGGAGTTTCACCTGCCAATCTGATTTTGTTCCTCAGCCTGTTCTCTGCTGAGGAAAGTAGCTTCAAAGGAGAATTTAGGGAGCAGGAAACTGCTCAGTGATTAAGACTGATTGCTAATATTAATTCAGTCCATTTCTTCTGACAGGGAAAAACAAAGCGCAGGATCCCCAGCAGACTTACATGCAGATGTTTCATTTATAAGCCTTGACAAGTCTAAGACCTCATTTACAATTAAATATTTTATTTTGAAGAAAATACTTTGAAACAAAAAATGATCCCATGGAATATTAATAACAAATGGAAGAAGCCTCAGCTTTATGAAGATGACCTCTGTTCCCCATGGTTTGGTAGGGAAAATCTTCCCTTGGGTAGGGAAAATTTTGCTACATGGCTAATATCAGTATTAGGAAATCAACAATTCTATTCCAGATAATAAACACTTAATAATGTTCATGACTTCCCTCCTTCTCAATATTCTCAGTCAGATTTTCCACCAAAAAAAAAAAAAAGATTATATCTTCCTGTAATAAATTATTTACAGCTTTTCTCCTCAGATGTCTTTTCTCCATCATCAAAACTAGTGCTAAGCAAAACAATTGTGTCAAACTATACAATCACTGAAGTAGTTCTCCTGTCCTCACCAAAATGTTGCTCAGGCTTGATTAGAGAGACCAAAATGCTCCAGCCTTCTGACTGATACAAACCTCAGTACATTTTTGGATCTTTCTCCTTCCTTCATAACTTTATCAACTCTGTTGAGTACTGACTGTTATGTATTTTGCATGCAATACCTCATCTAAATGAGAAGGTGAATTTGCTCCTTTAGAAAGCCTTTGCTTTCTACTCAAACACACAGCTATTGCTACCACAGAGCCTACCTTAGTCCTTATTATACAGAACACAAGTTTGTCTCAGTCTAGTGAAGTGTTTTAGACATATATTTAAGATTCACATAAATCTTTCAATGTGTGGTAGCATAGTGAAACTGAAGAAATTTCTGCACTCTGACATAAAATAGAACACTTGTAACACAAATAATTTTCCAATGCAAAAGTTTAGTGCAGTGAGAATAATTATAAAAAACCTCCAGTAATCTATTTTCTGGGAAAGAAATAGCCAGGGTCCTAAAAATGTATTAGGAAATGCAATGTTTACCTCACAAGGCCCAGCACCTATGGCTTCAGCCACAGCACAGATTTCAGACTCATTCACAGTGATCTTCCCTTTGAGATATTGGTTGCATTTCTCATTTCCCAAAATAAACAGGTTTGCTACACGGAGAAGGCCATCATAGTTAACTACTACAATTGAAAAGAGAACAAAAAAATTATTCTATATTAGGGGAAAAAAAGTATTTCAAGATACAGTCTAGATAAACTTATTCATGTAATTTCAGTTATTGTACTTTCTCTCCAATACTCACAGATAACCCACTGTTATCATGCTCTTGAATTTTGGATTTCTTATATTTCCTGCAAATGGGATTTGCCAGACATTTGTTTGGTTTTCATGTCTGTTCAGATCTCTGAGAATATCTGGATAAGTTTTTAGTATTAGAATAAAGGGCTGGGTAACTGGGCTTACTCTACAGCTCACCATCAGCTTGCCCAGCCATCAAAGAAATCATAAAAAGAGCCTGCAAATGTTATCGCTCCATCAGTGGATGGAGGATTCTGCTCCCTGCCTTAAACATGAGTTAATGTGTAACAGCGTCTGCCATGGCCTAGGGAAGGACGTGTGACTTGAAAAATACTGTAGCAGAGTGGAGTTTTTCTCATTCTGTGCTGGCTCAGCTACCCTGAATGACTTTGTGCCTGCAAGGGCAGAGCCACAGCCTTGTGCAATCTCCATTCATCAGTGTGAAGGTCAGGAAGCAGGAGCCCTGTGGAGCTTACTCTTGTTCTACATGTCGAAAGACAAGCCTGTACAAGCTGCAAAGATAAATAAAGGGTCTGGACCTGCTCATTCTCTGCACAGCCATCAAAAGAAAATGCCAAGCTTGCCCTCCACTGACTTATTATCCTGTTTTCTTGAAAAAAATGGATGTAACACTTCTGCCTTCCCTGACCGAGATTCTGTGAGGATTATAATAAGTAGTGCATAAAATATAGTACAAAGTCCTTGGATGACAGATGTTATGTATTTACTGTATTACATAACTCCACAACATTGCAAATTCCTTATCAGTTCTCTTAAGCTAAGCTTTCCTGTGATGCTGTTCTGTGCTCCAGCCCGATGTTCCTGTCCCTCAGACAGCCGATGCCCCCAGAGGATGGCTAATATGGACATGCTGGGAACATCAAAGGCAGTCATTTGGGAGAGGGCTGGTACAGATTAATTGCCACCCACAAAGAAGTGGCAGAGTAGTGGCTGCAAGGAAGACAGCCTCAGAGTTCCAGCCTAGTTTCTGCCCTGCTCCCAGGACAGTGTGAGTATATTGCTGCTGCTTACTCAGGGTCTGTGGCAAAACAACATTTGAGCACAGTAAACATTGGAGTAATTATTGTCAACTGGCAGCTATTAACTTTTTATCAACACATAATTAGCCAGATATAGCATTTACTAGACTAAATAAATGTCTGTTCTCCCACATATTTGTATTTTCTTCACACAAAACTGTGTTTAATAAACATTAGTAAGGTTGCAAAGTCAAGAACTCAAAACTTTGGAATGCCAGACTTAGGGTTGCCTGTGCATCCCTAGTTCACTGTTATTGTGCATGTTAATAAAAGTCTTTGATTATATGTTTCTGTATTAGTGTTTCCACAGGGGCCTGCTTTGGGTTACAGAAAGAGACTGCTCAAGCAGATGAACACGAATTTGTCAAAAAACCCTGTGAACATTCTGCAGAGCAACTCTGCTATTTTTTTTTTTTTTAACATGTAGATGAGTATTTTTCTCTAATTCTTTCCTTGAAATGTTTGAATCATTTTGCCTGTCACTGAAACAACAACAACAAAAAAGAAGAGACTAGTGGAAAATATTTCATATTAAATTAACTTGGATAAAAGGCTCAAAGTTTTACAAAATTTGAAAAAAAACCCAATTCTATTTTATAACAAGAAGTGTTGGACAACCGTGGCATCAGGCAATACCAGCAGCCTCACCTATAATGACAAGAGGAAGAAAGTTGTCAACGTATTCATTTAGGTTTTAAAAATAGTTTCTTACATCCAGTGTATCCCCATCCATAAACACTGCAGCTGGTCTTCTCTGGAATGGTACATCCAGAAATGGGCAGTCGGATTATTTCTACAAAATTTGTCAATATAGCAGGTCTGAAAAGAGGAAAAAGAAGTAGCTATAATAGATTTTACTTAACCTTCTAAAATGCATTTTAAAAATTACATTAAGTCTATTATAGACCACAGCAATTAAAAACTGCGCCAACACTTTTCCTTTCATTTTCTCTTTTTGAAGAATATGATGGATTCTTCTACCTATTTTTTGTACTACAGCTGCTAACTGTCAAAAAAATTCTTGAAATGCTGTCACCACTTTTATGCTATTTAATTTGGGTTTTAATCTTAAAAGTAGTGATGGCATTTCATTTGAATATATAGGTTTGTTAATATGGAGAAAGTTTGAAAGCTTGTATACACACAAGGATCTCAGCTGCAATCTGGTGCTTATTCTATAAATTAAAACCATGTACTAATCCATGTGGGTACTTTGTGGGTTTTCTTAAAATCTTCCAACAAACCTAAACATGGTTATCAGGAAAAAAAAATGTAGGCATAACGTTTTCTGAGTAATGTAGATGGACTTGCACTTCGGCATATACCAAGCAAAATTTCCTTCAGTTAGAAGTTTACCCCATGGAGACAGCATCTGTAGTATTGGAGACAGTAGAGAAATGAACCTGAAAATCTCATTTAGGAAGAATCTCACCCATCGGATGAAAATCCCAGAATTCACAATAGCAGCTACCAACCTGCTAAGTTTCAGTAAGACCAAATCTGAGCCTGCAGGGCCATATACCAACTGGGAGATATTCCGCACTTGTCTACGCTTCTCCTCTCCCTTTCCTTTGATATTATGGACTCCAAGCCAGGCTTTGTAGTCTTTCAAATCTTTGTACCTAAATGAGGCAAAGTTGGTTATGATTTTGTTGACTATATAATAAAATAACTAAAAAAACCTCCGTTTAATATGATTATGCTGGAAGATCTTAACTAATGCTCTTCAGCAGAAATGGCTTCATGCTGCCAACTGCTATTCCAAAACCAACATGCTTGGATGTAAGGTTTTGGCCTGAAGCCATTACATAATTTTATCTTTAACTGTTACTAAAATCTAGTTTTTGTTTCATAATAGCATCCAAATATTTAAATCCTTGGACAGTATGAACCTTTGAACTTTTTTAGATTTACCTAAGTTTTTGATTTTATTTTGTCCAGTTAAGCAGAAGCATGAGATTATTCTCATAAAAAGGCAATTGTCTAACCATAACACTTGGAAAACCTATTTATGCTTCTATGTAAAATAGCCAGGGCTATCTAGATTTACAGCAACAATAACAGAAAATATCAAGGTCCCACAGGCCTTTTATATCAAAAAAAGCAGTGTTAAAGCCAAACAGGAGGGAAAACTGCTGCATTCAAGTTGAAGAAGCATTGTGCTGATAAGTTCCTGAAAACAGATGGATTTTAATATTGCAAAGCTACAGACTACTTTACCGAGAAGGGAAACACTGCCTTGCTGTAAGAACCCACTCTTCCTTTATCAAAGTACCACCACAGATGTGCTTATTCCTGGGAGGGGGGAAAGAAAAGAAAAAAGGTTAAAAAAAAACCCCCAAAACCACCAGTATTAGTTTGTACTTAGTCAAAAAGTTTAAAGAGTGCTTTGCTCCCCACACATGTTTGCTGGTGAAAAGTGGCAGACTGACAACATGAGGAAACTTGTCTCTGTCCCTTTGCTCTACAGTTTCAACACTTACAGTAACATGACTTTGGAGAGCTTTACTCCAATGTGCAAAAACCAGAAAGAAAGACAAATTCAGTTACTCTGTTCATTTAGTGGTTTCAAAGCTGAATTTGTAATAAGACACCTAATTTAAAATTTAAAAAAAAAAAAAAAAAGGGCCTATTCTTTGTAACAGGAACTCGACTGAAACTTTCAAGCAAGTCCCCAAACTGCCACCAGATGTAAACAACATTTGGTCATTATTCATGTAAGTATTATTCAAAGCATTGACCTCAAGGTGGAGAGTTCCTATTTGATTACAAGCCCTATGAGATTTGCGTCCCCACATACTTCAGTTGGAAACAATCTGCAGTGTATGACATCCAACATGTGATTACAGAAAACCTGAAGCATAATATATCAAGTAAAATTAAAGCAATTAAGCATGACAGTTCTTTAAAAAAAAAAAAAATGCTGTGGAATGTAGATTAATTAGTTTCCTTCTTTGTGCCTCCAAAATCACATTTATTTTCTGTAGCTCTTTGGAAGGAGAATCAGAATTGTCAGCAATTTGGGAAAAGCTTAAAATCTCACAATTTATAAATTCAAATCACACAAATGTTCAAAGCTTTGCAAAGAACTACTGGATGGATACCAGAGTATCTATGGAGTTCAAAGACAGCAGGATAACCCAGAGCTTTGCCTTTTTAGTTTTTTCAATCATATTTTGGTTAAGGAGAAAAATATCTGGTCCAAAAGGCTGGTGTCTTTCTAAAATGTAGGTTCTAGCTTGTTTTATTATAAAAATATCACAATTAAGAGCACACCTATGTTCTTCCATGTCATGTTTGCATCACTTGTTATCTTATTACACACAATTTCATCATCTGTGTTAGAAGATTCATTAGTACACATAGAAAGGTTAATTCCTTACTTAAGTGTGAAGCAAATTTAGAGCTGGTTCCATGAAACAGATGAAATCCATTTAAATACACTAAAATATACTTCGTTACAGAATCTGGATTGGATATATAAGAAAATTTCATTGATCAATTTAAAATTTAGAGGTTGGCTTTGGTTACCAAATACAAATAGTTTCTAAGTTTCACTAAGCCTTCACCATTCAGACACAGCAATTCCATCTTGAAGTGTACAGTTAGGTTTTCTCGCAGGAAGTTCAGCATTCATTAAAATTTTCTTTCAGACAATATTCTATTTGCTTCCTTGGTAACAATACAAAATAAAACTACATTTTTATGCCCGCATGTAATACTTGAAGATATATTTTGCTGCTGGAGTATTCCAGGAATCCCTTATTCATAAAAGGATCTGCAATCATTTAAGCACTCATCTGTTTCATGGAGTTTTATTGCATAGCATAAAATTTAACTACCCTAACAATAGCTATTTAAATTTTAGGCACCCAGATGTAATTCACCTTACCTGCCTAAAAGTTCATCAGATATCAGGGCTGTTTTTAAAACAGTGCAAAGATTAACTTTTCCAGGGAGTGATTTAGCCTACCTATCTGGTTACTTAGTCTAGGAATACAGTGATCTTCCTCTAGAAATGTCTTTCTGAACCATCTGCTGCACTCCCAAAAAGGTCTAGATCTGATGGATCTCATATGATGCAAAGATTACCAAGGATGGGAAGGACCACCCAAGAATTTCTCTAGCAATGAAGTGATGTAGAAAATATATTTTTTGTCTTTTCCTTTACTCCCATGTTTCATTTTATGCCTCTTTTACAATATAGTTTTAAAAGAGATGATGAATCATAAGCTAATAGAATTCACCTTTACTTTAGTCTGGCCCAGCAGNGGGGGGGTGGTTCATGATAGAAGATCCAGTGCCAGTGCTTGATATATATCCTGTTATAAATTAATGATTCACACTTCCAGCTGATGAGTTATGAACCAGAGTAAAGAACATAGGAAACAGCCATTCTGTTTTCTGGCTTCTACACAGCAGCAGAGATCTGCCATAATGCAATACATGTGTTATACACAAGCTGTACGTGTCAGGGTCTTGTTTTACAGAATGAAAAGGATTTCCTTATAGCTCCTACTTTTCTTTTTTTTTAATACCAAATAAATTTTAATTGCATGCAATGACATGAGGAGAAAGCTCAA